>VDFB02281492.1:117608480-118066224 GCA_007258455.2 Sequoia sempervirens
CCCTCTTTCTCTCCCTCTCTCTTAATCTCCAAAACTCTATACTAAATATCATAAATCCTAATCCATATACTATAAACCCTATACCCTCATTCTTCAACCCTATACTCTATACCCTTAACCTTATAACCTAAACCTTGAATGTTATCCATCAACCATAAACTTGAACTATAAATCCTACATTCAATATTATACTCTAAATCCTCAATCCTAAACTAAATACCCTCAATCCTATACCCAATATTCTAAACCATAATCCCTATACCCTATACAGTTAACCCTATACCCTCAACCTTATACCTTAAGCCCTAAACTCTACACCCTCAACCCTCATCCCTATACCCTATACCCTTAACCTTATACCCTAAGCCCTAAACATTATCACTCAACTCTATTCCCTCAATCCTATACTTGAACCATAAACTCTACACAACCCTTAACACCTATACCTTATACCATCAACGCTATACCCTATATGCAATATCCTAAACCCTAATCCATATACCCCATATACTTAACCTTGAACCTCAACCCTAAAAATTATCCATCTACCATAAACTCTAAAACCTCAACCCTATACCCAATATCCCTATACCCTACATACCCTCAACCCTAAACACTATTCCTCAAACCTCAATCTCATTCCTTAAACCTTAAACTCTACACCCTCAACCCTCATCCCTATACCCTATATCCTCAACCTTATACCCAATATCATTAAACCTAATCCATATACCCTATACACTTAACCTAATACCCTCAAACCTAAACCCTCAACCCTATAATTCAACCCTAAAACCTACATTCAACCTTGTACCCTAAACCATGAACCCTATACCCAATATCCTAAACCCTAATCCCTATACCCTATATACTTAGCCCTATACCCTCAACCCTAAACAATACCCATCAACCCTAAAACCTATACCTTAAACCCTAAATCCTACACCCTCAACCCTCATCCCTATACCCTATAGCCTCAACCTTATACCCTAAACCCTAAATATTATCCCTTAACCCTATACTTAAACCCTAAACCCTACAGTCTCAACCCTTAACCCTATACCTTATACCATAAAACCTACACCCTAAATCATATACCCTATACACTTAACCTTATACCCTCAACCCTCAACCCTATACATAAACCATAAACCCTAAACTCAACCTTTTTGTACTCTAAACCCTAAACCCAATACCCTCAACCCTATACCAGGGAAAACTTTAGTGTTGAATCTTCACCAATTGGTGAATTCTAGGAATCAACCAAGTCAAAATTGGTGAATTCTTGCACCCAACAGAATGTCCAAATCACCTGGATTTTACGAACTATAGGTCCAAGGCATATCCATTCACCAATGAATTGTTTATGAGGCATATTTAAGAAACAAATTCACCATTGTAAAATTATGCTTTTCAATTGGACTGACTATTATTTTTGCATGGAATCTTAAAAGAATTTAATAAAACACCTACATATTAACCAATACTATTAAAAAAATATTGTATCAGGACCCATTTCACCAATTAAAATTTACAAATAGTTGCTTGTGAAGACCCATTTTGCCAATTAAAATTTATAAATAGTTGCTCATGAGGACCTATTTCGCCAATAAGATTAAAAAATAATTACATTTGAGGACACATTTTTCCTTGAAAATTACAACGTATCATTATATAAGCACGTGAGATTCACCAAATTTTTAATATACCATTTAAAAATATCGTGGAATTCCCCAAATATGGAATTATGGATTGATATAAATACAATTGAAATTGTCATTTATTTTTACACATTTCGTTCAGTTATGAGGTTCTACTTCTCCATTTGGAAGTCAGCGAAAGCCGAAAATGTAGACTTAAAAGGTGAGTGATCATTTCTTCATAGTGTTATTAGTTATAATAATAATTTTTATTTATCTCTTTTCCATTCTTGATTCAACAAAGTGAACCTTAGAAGTTAGAACCAAACATTGAAGTTTCAAAGTTTTCAGAACCTCTGACACACCGAGTAGAAAGATGACCAAGAAAGACTTGCAACTCAACAAAGAGAACCATCAACCAAGTCAGGGAATCATGAAGTTATGAAAATTTAGAACTCCGTGACAAGGTTATATAACTCTGAGGACTAGCGACTAAGTTTAGGAAAAGCCAAATATTTTATATTTTATTCCATGGTATTGAATTTGATATATGATTATGCACCATATTTAAAGAACACTTATCACACTACTTATAAATTCTTATTGCATTTCCATTCACACAATCTTTGATTGAAAGGAATATTATTAATCCATTCCTTGAATAGAAATAAATACAATCGAAAGTGTCATTTATTCAGAAGTCAACCAAAGCCAAAAATGTAAACTTAAAGGTGAGTGATCATTTCTTCATAGTGTTATTAGTTATAATAATAAATTTTCTTTATCTCTTTTCCATTCTTGCTTTAGTTTTAAAGATGATATTGAGTAGAGAATGGGATTTGTATCATTATTATTTTTCCTTAAACAAGAAGACACTTGTTTCCAGTTTTTATTGAAAGTGAGAGATGAATATGTCGAGAAAATTAGAGATCAATATGTTGAGTGACTCACGTAGCAAGGGTAAGGCTCCTGCTGCTCCTCAAGGTGGTGAAGAGACTCTTGTTGCTTCTCAAACTCCTTCCGCTTCTCAGGGTGGTAAGGATCCTACCACTCCTCAGGGTGGTGAAGAGACTCCTTCCACTCCTTAGGGTGGTAAGGCTCCTACTGCTCCTCAAGCTCCTCAAGGTGGTGAAGAGACTCCTTCTACTCCTTAGGGTGGTGAAGATATTGATAGGCCATCAAAACACAAAAAACTTAGATGTACCATACAGTCTTACTTTGGAATTTCCAAAGCTTTTGATCCATCAGGTCAAGATGGAGCTACATCATCAACTCTTCCACCAAATATTGGTAGCATTCCCAATACCTCACTACCACTGAAAGGTCAAGTTGAGATTGTCATTGATTTAAATCAAAATGTATCAAATCAGGATAGAAATACCACAGAAGATGTTCCAAGTGATACCTTGGGCCTGGTTAGCCAGAATGAGATAATTGAATTGGATGAGGATGATGATGTTGGTAGAAAGAAAAGGAAATATAAACCAAAATGGGGGCACAAATGGGAAATGACAAGGAGTTTTCAAATTGGTTGGTTGTTAAAGTATCCATTCATTGAACCAGTGGGGAAATCAAACGATATTGAAATTGCAAAATTGGCTAGATGTATGAATTGTACTTGGAAATGTGGAAGAGACAAGATGTTGCAACTAAAGATTGACACTATAGAAAATCATATCAATAAATTTTATGAAAAATAAATCATAGATAGAACGAAACAATCAGTCATATGATGGAAATCAAAGGAAGAATGTCTTCATGTTAGGTATTTCATGGATTATGAACTGCATCACCAAAAACTGTTGAACCAAAAAAATTGTCAAAAAATGTTTAGATGATGTTATTTTTCATATTTTGTGTAAGGACCAACCCCGTCTATAAAATTGTGTGACACCTCGATAAAATCAGTTATTCTTGTTTAGTGAATAAATTGGCAATTTAACCCAATTCCATGTTTAATATTTTGATTTTCTTATGAACTAGTCTAAATGATTATTGTGACAAATTCTCCTTATTAAATGAAAATGGGAAAACTATTAAGAATGAATCTAAACAAATAATATTTAGATTCTTGAACAAGTACCATATGAAAAATACACTTAGAACGATAGCAACTAAGGAATTTTTTTGTACCTAACATTGGTTTGAGTCTTGCTAATAAGTTTCATGTTACTTGGAAAATAATAATAGTCAGGAACAAAGCGAGACTTTGGGAAGATCAGGAAGGAGTTTCTAGAAGGATCACTAGCCAAGCACCATCGAGATAAATTTAAACGATGACTCTAATCAATGAGGAGTATACTTGAGTTAAGATAATTTGAGGAAAAATTATATAAATTAGATATCAAGTTGCATGATGAATTTAATTAGAGAAAGGAGTGTCCAAGAGTAAATTTAGTAGTGAAAATAAATTATTTAGCTAAGGTTAATTCATGCATGCGCAAAGTTTCCATTTTCCATAGGAAAAAAGAAATGAATATATACATGTGCATTATGATTTACTAACTATTGAATTTGATCTTATTGATATTGGAATAGGTATTTATTATATTTCTAACCTAACATGTATTTGGAAAAATACACGTGAGAGTAATGTCAAGGGTAAAAGGGAGAACCATCAAAACCCAAGTTAAATATTTATCTTTTGAAGTTTTAAATTTTGACCCTATGACCTAGGAGGTAGTTGGGGTTTAGTGTAAGTTTTAATTGTGTTTAAGGTTTTAATGATTGGTAATTTAGTGTAAGCATGTTTTGTAAAGCCTCATTAAATTAAGTCAAATTATTAAGGGTGTAAGTATAATTAGGGTTTTGAAATCCTTAGTTAAACTTTGAATTTCGAATTGATCTTTAAAGTGGTCATTTTAGGGTGTTGTTTGGTCAGTTTTATTGATATTAGTGTAAAAATAGACCCCTATGGCCTATACGTATGAAAGGGGGGCCCTTTGGACATGTTACTTTGTCCTTAGGGCATGATATGACCCTTCAAAAGTCCACTTGAAATAGTGTGACGGATTTGAGTTCTTGGGAGTTGGGGAAAGTGACTTGTCACTCTCCCACCACACTCCCCAAAGTTCATTAATGAACTTGGGAAGAGCATCAAGGCTTTCACATGTGTGAAGCCACCTTGTAAGTGATGTTGGATAGAGTGTCATTGTACATTCCCCATCTCCTCAAAAGTCTCACACATGTGTGAGAGCTTGTGGGGATATGTGTTGAAAGATCGAATGAGAGAGTGACAAGTGTCTCTCTCTTATTCAAGTGAATTCAAGTTGAATTCCTATATACTTGGATGGAAAAGAGGAAATGGATGTTACCCACTTCTCCTCTTGGAGAATTTTTTTTGTAAATGAAAAAGTTTGGGAGAAGGGAAAGGAAGAAAAATGGAAGAGGAGCAAGGAGCTATCACAGGTTAAGGAGGTGTTTAAGGGACATAATAAAGATAAGTGATTTCTCCTCATTTCTATCAACTTGTTTAAGTAGGAACTTTGTGTTGTCTTATTTTGTTATGGCTTTAAAATCAAGTGAGAAGTTCAAATTTATGTATGGGTAAATTTAAATTTTTTTTGGTGGGTGGATAGATAGTAAATTTGTAGTTACGCTATTCTCTTACTCTTCCTACCTAGATCAATGGTAGTTGTTTGTTTCTTGCTCGGGAGTATGTCTAGAGCCCATGAGGCTTCATGATGCCATTATGGTAGGGTGGTGAGCAAGCCTCATTATTTTGTGTTTTATTCTGAGTATTCTTAAATATTGTTTTAATATTGAGGACAAGTGTGTTATCTTAAAATGAAAGAATATAGAGAGCAAGTTTGCATTCATTGGCATGAAAACTATTTGTTTTCTCACTATTATGGTTATATTGAAAGTTAGTATTTTGTTGCAAGAGGAAAATATGGAATAGAGAAGAGTTTATTTGCATGGACATGTAAGTTGTTAGTTTTCCCAATATTATTGGTAACATAGCAAGTCCTTATTCTTTGGTTGGCATTTCCTATAGATGTGAGAGCTGAAATGTGGAGTTCACCTCTTGTGGTACTATTTGAGTTTTATTGATAAATGTACAAAAGATTTTTTTTCAATTTTTCATAAAAGAAAAGTTAAAATATTGAGGAATTATTATATAGATTAGATATAAGCAATGTATTGTTCTTCTATCAATATTAAACCTTCTAAGTCCCAAAGTTGATTTAACTTCTTGAATATTGATATATCATTATGATAGCATTTAAAGATAAATTGTCATTAAAAATAAAGATAAAATAATTGTTACTTTTATTTTGTTTGAGATTAAAGATGTGGGAAAATAAATATACAAACTCAATAATATCTATCCCATATTCAAATTTAGAGATTTGGATGAACACCATGAAAAAATTAAAAAATAAAAAATCCATTTCATATATATTTAAAGAGTGGAAAATGGAAAGTTAATATTTGGTGAATAGGAGCAATCTATATTGATACTTATCTAAGAGTCATATTTAGAAACAAATCACAGCATTTTACTAAAATAGAAAAAAGTTGTTTAATTAGAAAAGCTAAATAGATTTGATTAAAATTATTTGCTTTTATATCAACTATAAAATAGACATATAATATAAATCTTTATGAATGAGAATACTCATCCTTATATAAATCATTAAATAAATATTTTATATTTTATATTAAATAATTATGGAATAAATGATACCTTATATTTAGTCAATTAAATAGATATCTTATGTTGAATTTAGAAGGAATAGATCCAAGTGGAAAATAAAATAAAATATCCCAGTGTTGTGTTAAATCTACTGGAGGCATCAACAGGAAAAAAAAATCAAAATAAATAAATAAATAAATAAATTAAAACCAAGCGATACCACACATAGTTTTGGAAAATAAATAAAATTAAATAAAAATATTTATATTTGGATTAATAAAACGTGTTGTTTTGTAACCACAACAATAAAATAGTACCCCTGTATTGACACAGATTTCCTTTATAATGAAAAATATGAACATGATACATGAAAAGTGATTTCCGGTGTGCAGCAACTTAAAGGTAAATATGTAAATAATTTTTTTACAGATTTAACAAAAAATATAAAATTGCAGTTAAGAAAATAAAATAATAAACAAAAGAAAGAAACCCTATATGTAATTTAACAAATCGAGCAGATTTTCTTTGCTGCACATAACTATAAATATATATGATGTTGTATAGATTTACATCAAATAAACAAAAAAATATAAAAAAATAAAACAGAGCAATAAATATTTCTATTCTTTGTTTTCTGGCATTGCTCAGATACAACTTTTGAAGAGGGACTATGCAGTCATCAAAGCATTTTTTTAATAAAGAAATCTTCACAGAAAATTGTATCTTGAAGTGCCATTGCTAGACACCACCACTATCACAGATGCATGTGTATAAATATCAAGAAAATTTATACCTTCTGTAAATATTTCTTGCAAAACATAATAAAATTTATGATCTGTAAATTTAAGCTCCCCATAGCCCTGCAACAAATTTTATTAATAAGGCCAATGGAGATATGCAAACATAGCATTTCTCTCCTTTGAAAACAAAAAAATAGCTTTAAATAGTCTGCCCCATTTTTCAACTGCGCTCCTTTTCCTTGTGTAATTTGGGCCCCAAGAGAGATCAAGGAAGGAATAATAAAATTATTGTATAAGAAAACAGAAAAAAATAAAATAAAACTAGTAAAGTCAATGAAAAATAATGTAAAGAGAGAAGAGAATCCCCACCCTGTGAGCCATGGCAGAGGGAAGCCGAAAGAAACTTTAAAAAATTACATAGTATGGTAACTTAGGGTTCCTTCACTTTCTCATTTGCATGTCCCTTGCTTTTAACATCGCTGAAGTTGAGTTTTTTCAAAATGGACGTGGTGAAGTTATTAAATGGAATTCAAAGAAATTATTAAATGAAATCAAAAGAATTCAAGTAGTACATATGACAAAGAGTTTATTATCTCCAATGCATTACGGAATAGAATATCATTGCAAATATGAGTATTGTTACTAGAGTAATAGTAATAGTATGAATGTAGGTATTTAAACTCTAGTATAAGGTGGATAGCATGGCATGTAAATCATTAATATAATATTAATAAATAACAATATTAATAAAAATATTAATATAGGAAATTTTATTGGTCACAATACAATTACTATCATTAGTAGACTTTTGTAATAAGGAGTGGTTGTATAATATTAAGGTTAATATAAAGAAATGTTATTCTCCATGGGATATTAATATTAGAAGTAATATAGAAATCATACAATAGCAATACATGTAATCCTATAACTCTAGATAATGAACACTCAGTATTGAATAGTATTGCTAATAAAAGATAAGGGGTTATGAACTAGATGGCAATGTTCTTGATTCTAAATTATATCAACTAATCAAGCGATACTAACCTCAAGATATTAAAACAACCATGCATGTTTACTCTATCACTTGTGTGGGATTTTAAGGGATATGTCTTTACATAATAATAAATTAAACCTTCTAGATGTTAATGGTACCCTTGCATTTCATGTAAATGAAGTGATGCAATATTCGTATAGGCTAAATTATAATTAAGATAGTTATAGGAGACATGTTAATAAAGTCTACTTGGTTGGGTTTTGTTATGAGTAAATCAACAAGTTTATATTGATATTATAAGAAATATTAATAAGGTAATGTTAAGAGATTATGGTTGATAAATTATGGGATTTGATGTTATTCAAAGTGGAATATTAAGAGCACACTATTGTTGATAATATTCTTATGGGTAATATCTAGATTTAACCTTATAGGGAACGATTGAACTTGGGTGCTTTTAATTTAGTAATAGGTCATTCCTTGGTCATAGACTTACTCCTTCTAGATATAACCTAGACCCATGATTACTTGGGCAACCCAAGGAGAGTACTTGGGAGCGTGTGGCTGGTGAGTCTCTAATAGTAGTCATGGTATACAACTTACGTATAGATAACTTTTGCACCTAGGTTGAGGAGTGACTCTTCAAGGATACCCACTCACATCAAGTTGTGTTTCACCTCTACTACTTAGAGTGGATAATTAGTTTAACTATGCATTAAAAAAAATAAAAATTAGTTAGGTTTTCTTGTGAAAAATTTGGGCATTACATTTTGTCCAGAGGGTGTCCTATTATAGACTACCTAGAATATTCTTTTTTATTATCTTTTTTAAATGTTCCTCACTATCCCTACTCACATTGGCCAGTAAATGTTGGATGGAAATGGGAAAACTGTCTTTCTACAGTGGAAAAGGAATATTTAAAGGTTAAAGTAAAAGAGTCAAATTTCATTGCATTATCTTTAGATGAAGTTACTGTGGTAGACAATACTTCGTTGTACAACAACATGTTTACCAAGCTCATCTTCTTTGTGTTCATAAAATAAAGGATAGCTCAACATCGCAAAATATATTTGAACAAGGCAAGAAATATTTGAATGAAATTGTAGGTATGGATGAGTTGACTATTGCCAAAAAGTTGGTGTGTGTAGGAGTTGATGGAGTTGTAGTGATGCAAGGTCAAAGGACTAGTGTTTGTACAAAGTTACAAAATACTTGTGCACCATACATGCTTGGCATTCACTGCATGGCCCACATAATGAATTTAGCATTCAAAATTGTAAGCAAGTTTCCTATAGTATCAAAAGTCAATAATCTAGTCCACGAGATTCATGCATACTTTTTCCAAATTCCTAAACATTTCATAGAATTTGAAAATTTTGCTAAGGGAATAACACTAGGAAACAAGCTTCTCAAGGATGTCGATACCAGATGGATTTCCTTGCATGGACCAACGCAATGAGTTCTTTCAGAATATCAATCCTTGATTGGAGTGATGTACGAGTATCGTAGCACAATAGACAAAGATCTTGACCTTTTACATAGGTTAAGCGATATAGAGATACTGTTGACTTTAACTAGTCTTCTCTCCATGCTGGATGTGATGAATGACCTTGTGAAGAAAGCCCAAGACAGAACTATGTATATTAATGAATATGACAATCTATGTAAACATACATGCTTGGCCCTTGATCATCTATATCTAGATCTAACACAAGATGGCTCAAATTATTTCATGTGGTAGAAAATTACTAGTTTGAATGATCCTGATAATTATTTATAGTTTAATGTAAGTGATGGAGCTTTCAAATTTTGCTCCTTGTTTGTCACTCATGAGCTCCCTTATATCGTTGGTCTTTCTTGGTGTTGAAAATTTTGAAGGGGTAGGGTTTTAGCTTTGTCTTCATCTTAAACCTTAGTGTTTGTTTTCTGCCCTAGTTGAGGTTCTATTTGGATGTTACCTTTTTGAAGGGTCTTAAAATGACTTGTGCCCCATCGTTCCGTCTAGATGTTGGCCCCTTCGGTTTCTAATTTTCACAGCCTTCTGTAAGTTTTTTTTTTCCTAAGTCTAGGCTAACCCCGTGCTTGGTTATTTTAAAACAACTTATGTTGTTGTTTTCTGTCCACCTAGTGGTGTCCCCTTGCCTTTTTAATAAATGTTTTATTTTGTAGAAGGTTGAATTTAGTGCTACTATTGATCCATTTGCTGCAGATATCAATGACGCTCGCTATCCTGCGATCGGGAATTATGGGATCATGATATCACAGGTGGGTGCCATGTGCCCTTCCTAATGGATGAAATCTGTGCAACCATTGATGTGCTGTCTCTTCAAGATCGACGTTGCCCACCATCCTGCGATCAGGAATCAAAGGATTGCGATATCATGGGCAACTGCCATGTGGCATTCGATGAGGCCTAAGGAGTGAAGGAAGCGTTCATTAGTTTTCCATATATTAAGGGATGAATTACCAATGTGTTTGTAAGATGCACAAGTTTTATTTCAATGCAGATGTTATAACTTTGAGGGAAAAGTTGTTTGAAAGTTAAAGAAAGGACGATGACCAATTTGAAGGAGCAAGATCTCTGATGAGAAAGATCAATGGTGCCCGCCATCCTGCGATGGTGAATCGAAGGATTGCGATATCACGGGCAACTGCCACGTGGCATGCCTTCATGGCGTATGACATGGTGGGCCCCTTACTATTGTGTTGGTGATTATGTCAGCCTATTTTTAAGATGGTCGTCGATGATTTGATCAAACTAGAGGATCAACGGCTCAAATTTAAATATGTATGAAATATGGTTGGAGTCGTTCGTGCAGCCCATGAGTGACCTTTAATGGCGGATGAGACATCTACTAGCAAAATTTGATCGACATAAAATCAATTTACTTGTCTCATTTGTATCACAAGGCATCCAAGTATTTCATGAAAACAGTTCCAGAGCCAAAGGTGAAATTGTGAGCAGCTGCAACCAGAATTTGGAGTTTGTGCGAAAAGAGCCGTAAGTTTATGTTTTTTGTTTCCCTGTAATTTTGCACCTAAACTTGGGAAGGGGGGTTTTCTATGCTTGTCACTGAGCTCATCGAAATATTTTTTTAGGGCCATAGTTTAATCATAAATTGTGAGGAATTGCAGTATTTTTACTCTGTAATTTTCTATCTCTGCTTAGTCATAGCCACTTGAAGTGTAACATTGTAGCAAAGCCCTAGTCTGTCTAAGATGGCGACACCCAAGCAGCACTCTAGCCACATTGAATATTTGAAAAGAAACTTGTATGATGATTTCTTGGATCAATTTTCGTTATCAACAAATGACAGAAGGAAAGGTGTAGTGCTAATGCGAGGGAAAATCCTAGGGGAGGGTTTGGTGTGTAATAGTTACAACATTGCTAATGCTAGGGTTCCACTCACTGGTTTAGAGATGTTTAGATTATGGTATGGACAGAGAAATTTTCCTCACCCTTTCTCAAATGGATGGATGTATGACATGGGTAAGCTGGTTGTACCAAATGTGTTCCCTGATGTGGACTTACTTAGGGTAGTGGCCACGAGATATGATCCCATCACACGAGTAATTAGAGATAATGATGGAAGGGTGCTATTAGAAATTAACAGAGATGTTATCCAACATACTTTTGATTTGAGTGAGCCGAGTGATGACTTGGTTCCTATTAATCTTGAGGAAATGAAACAAGAGTATGCAAAACTAAAATCTTTTTTTAGGGTTAAGCTACTTCCACCCCATCTGGTTAAGGTAGGAGGTTCACAATTTCATATCATCCCTAGTGATCAGGAACCTTTCAGATTGAATTGTTTTGCAAAGCCTTTTCTAGCTACTTTCTATTAATTATTTCATCTTTTTGGTTTCAATCTTGGTGTAGTAATGCCTATTGCATACATGTTCATGGGGGTGCAAATACAACACCCTAACTTCTCTGTAATGTATGACTTTGTTTCTTTCCTGGCTGAGAGGATAGATGAAGGGCTGTCGAAGCTGCAGAAAGGTGATACTGGTACTCAATTCTTTTGGTATTCTATGCTAATGCATATGTTTCTATTTAGGAATGTTGATTTCTTTGCTGATAATATGAACTTAAGGCAATCAGTTGATGGAGAAAGATTGCCAGTGCAGATATGGGCTGCAGATTTGTCCTGTAATAAGGAAAACACCA
This sequence comes from Sequoia sempervirens, assembly GCA_007258455.2. Classification (NCBI taxonomy): domain Eukaryota; kingdom Viridiplantae; phylum Streptophyta; class Pinopsida; order Cupressales; family Cupressaceae; genus Sequoia; species Sequoia sempervirens. Next base: position 117,620,665 of record VDFB02281492.1, read on the forward strand.
GTTATGTGCAATTTGATCATTGTTTTGCTTCTAGATTAAGGGCTAGATTGATGGTAAATGTACCTAGGATCCCTGAGGAAGTACATGATTTCCTCAGGCCAAAGGAGAGGAAGCCAAAATTGAGGGTTTTATATAACTGGGGTGACATTATCCCGTACCCAGTCAACATTGTCTTGAGAATATATGGATTTCAAGGAGCCCCTCACATACTGCCATACAATGTGCCACCAAGAATAGGGTTTGTAAAAGTCATGTGGAAGATGGGTTGTATTCATGAAGACAACTTTACTAGAAAGGGGAAGGGCACATTATTCCCTAATTATACAGTAGTGTCTGACTTTACATTTTCAAAGGGAGGTTGGACACATTTTGATAAATTCTTTGTTGATTACCATTTGAGATTTGGTCCAAGGCGACAACATGATCCTGAAGGTTTCTTTTCTCTTTTCAGAAAAAGAATAAAAGGTGGCAAGTTTGCACATGAGTTCAATTTCCCTGAGGACCTGATTAGAAATGAATTTGATTTAAATAAGCAAGAATTGAACAAGGAGAAATGGATAGCTTATAGTAAGCTACTGGATATTGTGCATGAAATGGATTCGAACTATGATCCACTGATGGAATTCACTCCATACCATCAGAAAATTGATTTTCTAATGAAGAAATTCAAGGATATTATGGACACTTTGACAACCAAAAAGATAAATTTAAGGCTAAGTCTGGGTATGCAAGGACAAAGTGATAGGCCAATTGAAACAAGGTCAATATATCAACCTATAGAAAGGTGGCCTATCTATAGGAGGAAAAGGGATAGTAGCAGTGATGAGGAATAAGTAGACAGAAAGGGGAAACAAATAATGAAAGCGTCTCCACAACCAGGTCCAAAATTCAAAGTACCTGCGGCAGTCAAAATCATTGAAATAAAATCTTCACCAGAGCGCAGTCTCCCATCACCACCATCTGAGCCATGCCCTAAGAGGCAAAGAACTGATCACCCACTTGAGGATCTGACAGATGAAATTATTGTTACTAATCAGGACATGCAGGTTGGTATGCCTTCCCCTCCTAGGTCAGCTGAGTTGGTTCTATCCGATTTGGACATGAAGGGTAAAAGTGTGCAAGATGCAAGAATGGAAGCTTGCAAGGAGTTCTTAGATGACAATGCATTTGTAAAGACTCCTGTATTCTTGCAATTGGCATGGAGAATGAAATTTGAAGAGTATCAAAATAAATGCAAGGAGAGAAGAGAACTAAGGCCTCATAGGTCAAATCAGGAAAATGATGAAGAAGTAAAAGCTAAACTAATGGAAGAGTTCAAGAACATCACTCCTGAAAAAGGAAGACAACTAGTGAGTTAGGCTGGTGTTTTTATTTTTCCTAAATGGGACATCGTAGATGCAGTGGATTTTAATGCCATTATGAAGTCCAAGAATCCTTTTCAAGATTCTGAAGAAGAAGTTAAGGCAACATTGCAAAACTCTGCCTTCAGTGAGGAATATGAGACCTTAGAAATTTGGGCATTGGCTCCACAAGGGAGAAAACCAAATATTGTTGATATTAATCCAAATTTCAAAGGAGGATTAATAATAAAGAGGGCTTCAGAGACTTCAACCATTGAGGCCACTAATTTAACTATGAATGTGGCCAATTTGGCCCAAAAAACTACTGAAAGGGAGGAGGCTGAAAGAAAGAGCCTAGTGGAGAAGTATAACATTATAATTGAAGAATATAGTAAAATGCAATAGAGGAATTTTGAGCTGCAAACTGAAGTAGAAAGGTTCAAGTATAGACATATTGGGGAAACATCCGATGCTCCATGAACTAGCACATTACCTCCCACAGCAGGGTTAATTCCTCTTGCTTCTCCAAATGTTTCTACACCAGGGTCTCCCATTCAAAATCCTACTCTCAACCCTCCTCTACAACAAATTGATGAAGAAATAGAGTTCTCTGTTGATCCAACGAAGAGGCAGCTCATACAGAAAATTGACGAATTACAGACATCATTAAGGGTAAAAGAGGAGGGTTTTCTTTTAAAGGAAAAAGAAATTGTTACTACTGTTGTGGAGCACTTAAATGAAAGGGTAGATAATAAATTTCCCTCTATACATTCTTTGTATTCTTTGCTATTAGAATCAATAAAGAATATTGATAGGGATCGAGAGATAGTGATTCCAATAATTGTAAATTCGATCCCTAGGGAAAATGATCTGGATATCATGAATAAAGCCTCAAGGTTTGATATAAATAACAAGCCCCAATCATTGAAGCCTACTCATATATTAGTAAAATCATTGCAAGGTTTTTAGACCTTACCAGATGATTTAAGTAGGAAGATTAGGGAGTTGGTAAAGAATTTCAATGATTGGGGTAACACACTGTTACCTAATATAATTGATGAGAAGGGGGAAATCAAAACACTCCAACAATGGCAGGATCAAGCGAGTAAGGTCATAAATAATCAAATTAAAGTAATTTTTGATGACTCAGATTATGATTTGTTGGTGAATTGTATGGATAAGATTATTGGTGCCAGGTCATTTTTGGAATCTTTTGAAAGAGATGCTAATTAGGTAGCGGTAAAGTATATGCCTTATAGTACAAAGGTAAATGAGGTTATCAATTTTGACTGGCCAACTAATGAAGAATACCAGAGGTGGGTAGCTAAGTATTTGAATGATGATGAATAAAAGGAGTGGAATATCGACAGGTGGCAAATTAGATGCTGCGGTTACAACGATTCTAGTTTTGTGTTGATGGTTTTCTTGGCGTGCGTTTCGCATGGTTTTTTGTTATTGCATCAACCTTCCTCCACCGGCATGATGAATGAGAAAATGCTCCAGGATGATTGTTGTTGTAACAATTTTTGGAATATTATCAGGGGCCCCAATTGACTAGTGACATGTGTACTTTTTGGCCCGATGCTTGTTTGCTCCTTCATTTTCTATAAGAAGGATTTCAAGGACAGAAGTATGAGTTAGCAAGTTAGATAATTTTGATTGAGTCTAGGTGAAGTTGCAGAGCAGATTGTAAAATCATATGTTTCTAGAGAGAAATTCAATTGAGAGTTCTAAGTCATTCTATAATAGGTTTTGAGTTCATGAGGATTTAATGTTGCATAACAGTACTAGCATTTGAATTGAAATGATAAATTCAAGCTCATGTCTCTCCATTGTATGCACATATCTGAACTTTTATTAAAATAACTAAGGGTTGTTTCATTCATCTCACTGTTGTGGTGTGTATGACTCTATTGTAGCTATTAATTCAAGGAATTAGTTAAAATGCTTCAATATGATTATAGGCAGATATGTTCTATATAGAGATTTGATAAGTAGTATTGAGTTAGAATACATACTGATGAAATTGTAATTCAATATTGTCAGGGACCTTATATGTCATGTATTTCATCTATTATAAACCTTTAAATGCTTATAAATTTGACTCCCCAATGGATATATGGCACTAATCTAGGTTGCATTCATTCGTGTGATTCAGTATTAGTGTGTCTTTGCCTGGATCTTGCTACAGATTGCAAATCAATGACTATTTTATATATTATGGATTGCGTTGTAGTCATCCCATGCTCCATATAGTTGATATTATTGAAGAATAGATGATTCTATTCAATATTATCTTATTGTGTTGAGCTATTAAGTGGGATTATCTGTTATTATTTATGTTGTTTATGATAATGGTGTAGAGGTTATAAGCACATTAAGGGATTCCCCTCCTGGGTCTTGTAGAGCCCGAAGTGTAGGAGGTTATTTTAAAGTCCTCGTCAGTTGGTCCAGGTCCTTTGAGCTGCCCTCTATTGGAATTGGCAATTCCATAGGTAAATTAGAAGACCAACCTTGTTAACAGCATAAAAAGTAACCAACAGTAAGCAGGAACTTATGCATCTTTGTAAGTGGATATGAGATACAAATGTACCAATGTAAGACAACCAAGTGCTCTACCAGAGAAGTAGCTATTAATGCAGAATATTTTCAAGGAATTGTTAAATATGTTGGTGATAATTTGAAGGAAATTGCAAAATCTCTTTCCTCAGAGATTTGTGAAAGATTCCCTTGACATGAAATACTCGAAGCCATGAGTATTGTGTATCCTCAATTTTGGGAAAACTGAGATAACCCCACATTTTTTCATGCTTAGGTAAAAATCTTGATCAAACAATTTTTGAAAACTGCAACATACAATGAGAAAAAAATAGAAGGAATTTTAGATGAAGCTAAACTTAGAAAACAATGTGGTATTTTTTTAATAGCTATGAAGGACCAGTATAAATCCATGGGAAATGACAAGGCCTTTGAACTGGGATCAATAAAAAAGGTTTGGAAAAACTTAGGTAAAAGTGAAATATTGCATGGTTCAATATCAGAATATTTCAAACTTGTTGATTTATGTCAAAAAATGATATTGGGGTTGGTGGAGGATGAGAGAGTTTTTAGTACATAGGGGTTTTTAAAATCAAAGTTAAGAAACAAACTAGACAAGAATTTGGAAAATTTCTTGAGGATGAAAGGAACTGCGTATAATGTCAAAAAAATTCCTTTTGAAAGGGCACTCACAATCTAGAGATCACAATGTGAAAGAAGAGGGAACATGTTGTGCAACACTCCAATTCCAAAGGCTAGTACTAGTGGCACTGGCAGTGGCAATGGGACTCAGACAGATGACATTGACAAAAATAACACAATGAATGTTGAATTTGAGACACATTTCAAAGAAAATAAAGAGCAGACTTGGAATCAAATTCTAGACAACTCTTTTACTTTATCTGATGATGAACATCAGTTTGAGGACCCTAATTCCATTTGGGATATGGAAGAGAATTGGCAGCTTTTAGGTATTTATACTGCACTTCATGGATTAGTTTCCATTGTTCCATACTGTAGTTGATGATATTTTATATTGTATTCAATGAAATTGTGAATCATTGCACTTCATGGTATTTTATTTTATATTGCACTTCATGAATCATATTCTGAATTCAAACTGTAGTTGATGATATTTTATGTTGTATTCCATGAAATTGTGATATTTTGTATTTTATATTTTATATTAGTCTGTATGTAACATTCAATGAGGTGTCAGATGATGGCACATTTGAAAGGAAAGATAAGTCAATAATGTCACATGGTCATTGAAACTTGGAACCTTATAACCAAATTCTGAAGTTTCAAAGTTTTTGAAACCTCTAACCTAGCAACCCACCGACTAGAAAGATGACCGAGAAATACTTGCAACTCAACAAAGTGAACCATCAACCAAGTCGGGGAATCAAGAAGTAATGAAAATTTAGAAATCTGCAACAAGGTTATAAAGCTATGAGGACTAGCAACTAAGCCTATTTTTCTCCCTTATTTTGAGTCTATCATCTCTCCAGCTGTAACATTTTACATGAATTATTAATGAAATCTGATCAATTATCTTTCATTAATCTTCTTTTTCATTAATATTATGCAATATGCATTGATGTATGTTTTAATTCTGGCTTTGGTTTAATGAACCAGTTAAAGTACCTTGATTAAATCATTAAAGCATGAATTCATATAAATTTTTAGTGGATTTGCTAAGTAGTCATGGAGATTGAGTATTGATGTGTGAATAGTATTAGTAGCATATTAACAATAGTATTAGTAGCATATACAACAATGAACATCAACAATTGTTTAAAGTGTATCTAGAATTTGAAACCACTACCATCCTTTTTCTTCAAATGATATAATAAACAATACAGATTATTGAAGTCTGAATTTGAGCTTTTAAATTGATTATCACATGAAGGAATACATAGAGGCATTGGAAATTCAAAATATTACTCAAAGAAAACTCTGCACAGAGCTGAGTTAGAACTTGGAAACTCATATTATCAAAAATTAAATCATTGCATCACCTTTCTCGTAACTTCCACTCTTTAGGTGTTGGAATTGTCATTTTTTCTAATTGATGTTGTTTAACTTGAAGATTTTTTAACAATTCATGATTCAAATTGGAACCTATCTTGGATTCTTCAGTCAATTTTGCATTCAGGGTTATCAATGGTTTGATGGAATCCAAATAGGTCACCACATCTAGGTTCTAAGGAAATCAGTCCAAACCAATCTTCCTTGCATCCTCCACCTTCTTTCTGAAATAATTCCATCCAATGAATCTCTCATTTGTGTCAAAATCCTCTAGTAAACCAAGCTCTGTGAAGTTCCTTAACTTTTCATCCACCTTCTTCATCTTGTTTGCAACCAAATGTAAATATTTCTCTGTTTCATGCATTCTCAAACACTTTTCAATGACATATGACATCATTGATCTAGCAAGCCAATTAGTAATCCCTTTTGATTTCATAACATTGTCATTGGATTTTTAGACTGTTTGTTGAATTTGATTTACTTATTTCTCTAATGCCAACACTTTTTTGTTCTCCATTAAATATTTGTTGAGCTTCTTATGATGTTTTCTGATAGCATCAATCAATTGAAACATGTCACGCAAATGATCAATCCCCTACATTATTTCATCCCATATATTTTGTTTCATATGCCTCATTATTTCTCTACAAAATTAAGATAACTTATTTTGACAAGACTTAATTTCATTTTTTGCTTCCAGCAACTATGCCTCCAATCTTTCATTTTTTCTCTCCTTCTCCAATTTTTGTTCCCACTGTGCATTTTGATTTGCAATGCTTAGTCTTAATTTTTCTAAAGTGGATTTTTCCTCATCATATTTCTTGTTGCTCTCATCTAGCCTTTTCTTCAGTTCATTCAATGCAATCTCATTTTTCTTATCCTCTTTGCTTATTAATGTAGAGGAAGATTTTTTAATTCTTTTTTCTAATTCATTTCTCTTGTAATCTGTTGCTTTCCTTTTTGCTTTCTCATTTGCTAGGTCTGCCTGTAACTTTTCAATTTGAGTCTACAACCTTTTTTTCTCTATATCTTGCTTCAACAATGATGTGTAACACTAATTCATTTTTCTTCTTTGATACATTAATTTTGTCAGTATTTTTTAGTCCAAAAAAATCTAATTGAAATTGTTCACCTAGAATTCAAATGGAGCCATCTAATTTGTTGGTTTGTTTTGAACTGTGGGAATAAGAAATGTGTACTCCATGATTTCTTTACTTGTGTTAAATGTGGGTAATACCATGGTTGTTGTAGGCTTTGAAGTTAGAGAAGACACACTCTCCATCAGTTGCTTCTTTTCTTTTTTATTCAATTCTGATTTATTTTTAAACTCTTCAATGTAGTCAAAACCTAGGGATACAGGAACAATGGAATGCTTGAATGGTGAAGGAATAGGAGTACTTGCAGTTGCTAATGATGTTGTAGCTAGAATAAATAGCATTGGAGGAGTTCCTGGAAATAACTACTTTGTGGTGGATCCACTGGTAGTGTGACATGGAGTTGGACCTATCAAAATCCTTTGCCTCTTCTATATGCCTTGATCACCTATTTCTGTGGTATATAATGTTGTCCTCTTGTATGTAATTTGTTTTTGTACCACATATTGACCACTACTAGTACTGCTACCCATACCATCACCACCAAAGATAGTTCTAGTCACACTAAGCCCTCCACCATGGGCATGTCCTAGTTGTGATTGTGTCTGGCCATGAGGATGAGGATTTGAACTTGAAGCTCTAACAAATTGACCTGTATACCCTAGGTGTACTTTTTCAACTCCAATCCTAAGGAAAAATTTATCAAATGGTTTTCTATGCTCTACATCTATTACCATCCAAGGGCCTTTCCTTTGGGACCCCAAAGGACCACCTTCATAACCCATTTCTTTAGCTATGGTTGCTCCTGTAGTAAATGCTTCTTTTGTGGCCTCACTTAAACCAAGTTTGAAATTGACATGGCTTTCTTCTTGCCATCATCATCACTTTCTTCATCTTCTTGTTCATTTAGATGCTCTATATTCCATAATTTTCTAAACTCAAGATCTTCTTTTTTATCTCCATACTTTGCAAGAGCTCTTGGATCACCTAGCTCCTTCCTCATAGACCAAAAGGCAGTAATTTTTTATTGTGATCAATTTTTTTCTATAACTTCCTTCTCTAGAGAATCTGGCATTTTTCCTCTACTAGATGGATTATGACTTTTTTCATAAAAATTGTTGTACCTCCCAATTGTCTTTCCATGTAATGCCATAATTTCTACTAATAATTGTTCAAAAGAAATACCATTCTCAGCAACACTTTTCTCCATTGCTACTTTGACCTCATCCCAAGAATCCTTGTTTCTCAAGTTTTCAAGCAAGGGTTTACTTTGATGTTGAATTATACTTCTAGCATTCTTATTGAGAACAATCATTAATTTAATGGTGTCACATGGATCATACTTCCAGTGATAGATAACATCAAAATTTAAAAAAATCAAAAGATCATGTGCCACACTAAATGCTTTTCTCTCGAATGTCATCCTTCCACATGAAAAAGGTAAAGAAGGAAATAAGGTATTTTTCCCCTGACTGCTAAAATGTCTTTTCATTAGTACTCTACATCTAACTTACATATTCCAAAGCAAAAACCCTTTCTGTCACATGTATTGGAAGTTTGTATGGTTGTACTTCCAATCCATAAAATCTTAGCATAATATATTATTCCATTAAGTACCAATCAGCCAATTGTATTTCTTTTCCTAGTTGAATGCAGTTTCTACATGACATAGGAAATCTAGGCATTGGAGTGTTTTTAATTGCTTGATGCAATGGAGCCAAAAACTCATCTACAAAATGACTGTAGTTCCTTCAAGAATCATGCAACCTTATAACAGTGGTCCATTCATATATTGGAGCTATTTTCTTTTTCTCAGGATTAATATTACCATAGGGATAAATCTAAAGTTTGTTGGTTTGAAACATTCCTCTAAATTTGAATAGAAAAAGGTAGCACAAGTAGGTTGTGAACCTAAATGTCTTGGTGGAATCTCCTTTAATCATTAAAAATTGTTTATGCATGGATTCTACAATGTGCTCAATAAAATTATATTTGGCATGTGGAACACCATCATGGATATTATACACCATTTCAAGGAGGCATGCACCCACTTCCAAATTGCTATCTAGTCTGAGGAAAAATGCTAGCATGGAAATAGTATCCTGAACCCATGGTTTAAAAATATCCAAATCATAAGGAGGCTTATGATCACTTTTCAATTTGTTTCTATCCTGAACTATTCTATTTAAGAAAGAATTTTTCTCCATTTCATCCACTGTTTCATAATCACTAGCAGGCTTTTCTAGGTCAATGTGGACATTTCAAAATTATTTAGTTGTAAACCCCAAGGCCAAAAAATTTCCAAGTTCTTCTACATTAATGGATAACAATTATTTTTTGCTATCTTTATTAAAAAATTATCTTTTTGTTATCATCATAATTTAGGGCACAAACCATGATAAATTTTGGGCAAGGGAAAACCTCATGTAACATCATGCGCCCTAATCCAGTTACCCACAGTGTACTGATACTATTAACTTGTATTTTATTTGTAGCCTTATTCTTAGATGAAAATCTAAGTTCTGAGTTACTCCTACCATAGGTTTCAAGATCATAAATATCATGGTATTCATTAGTAAAACCTGGGGTTTTAAGCAATTTTGCATAATGTATTTTTGTATCCAACATTGCTCTAGTGGTATTGGTGGTAGACATGCTGATGCAATCAACAATATGAAATTTCTGAATTCCCTATTAGTCCTTAATTTTTCTTAATCTTAAGCCTCTTAACCGTAAACCTAAACTTCAAATTTTGACAAAATAATATTTTAAGGAACGTCAAGCAATGAAATGTAGCCATAGTAATTCTCTAACTTACCTGGATTTTGAATTTTAATTCTTGAAGTTGAAACTACATTGAAGCTTGAAATTGGGTTACTAGAATCGTTTGTTGGAAGTGGAACTATGGAACCCAGAATAGGGTGGTGCACTGCAATGAGCAAATTGAATGACACTGAAATGTCTACTCTTTACTTATGGACTACATAGTACACAATTAGGTAGTACAATGTACATGGCTAACAACATTTAAAACAAACCATTAAAAACAATGATTTACTCCTACATTGAGAAAAAATTCTAAACCATTGATCTCTATTAATCTAATAGTTATAGGGTGATTCTAAAGGTTTAAGTTTGCAAGTGTAGCGCTCTATGCATCTACAACCATACATCAAATGTTCATCAAACGGTTGAGTAATTTATGATATAAATAATAAACATGAAACATTTGTTTTAAATTTTCTTTAAAATTTAATGCACTAGGATTGACATCAAGGCCAAGGGGCCAGAAACTTAAAATTTCAAAGGCCTTAATAAAATGAATTACAATGTCACATTAATACCACATTGCACAACCATTAATAGCACTCAACTTGCAAAGGACTTAATAAAATGAATTATAATGTCACATTAATAGCACAACCATTTATTTTATTATAACCGAATTACAATGTCAGATTATTACATAGTACAAATACAAATGTAAGCGCAAGTGCCAAGCTTCTACTGGACTGCTAATGAAAAGTTGAAAACGTAAATGTGATACATGTATCTCTGAAAGTAAAAGGAACTCGTCAGGTCAACCATGATCTCTAAAAATTAACACATGGGACTTGTCGAGTAAGCCATACACTTTGAAAATAAATGCATGGGGAAAGGGGGCCCGATCAAACTAGGGAAATGGGATCCTTGAAGATACAAAATATACTTAGCCCCTTTCAAAACTAGGCTGATGCAAAAGATGAGGGCTAGTAAAACTTCTCCCATGCAAAAGATGAGCACTGAATTAAATGCATGGGAATTTCATGGGAAACCATGCGGATGATGAGGGGTAGTAAAACTGCTCCCATCTTCTACTTGCAGCCTCCATGCATTGGGATAGTACTTATGTCCATTAGAGCTCCTCATCTTGGTTCAAAACCTATCTAAGAAGTCAAGTGAACCAAATCAACTTCTTTCCAATTCCACCCATTCTGAACTTGAAAGAAATTGGTCTTGTAGACTGTAACTAAATAACTAGAGGTAGGAGAATTTAGAGCATCCCCAATAATACCACATCATCTTCTTCCTAAATCCTTATTAATGTATTAACCCTACAAAATGAAAATCCTTATGAAAATTAAATGAATGATTTTAGTTGTGCTCACTATCCTTATTTATGGGCCAAAAGTGCCACTACCATCCTAGTACCTTGTACACCTCACACGTGTCACATGTGAGCTTTGAGGTTGTGTATAATTACTATTGACTACTTAGTAATAATTGCAATTCATGCAAACCAAAAATCCAACTTAATCAGTACTTCAAGTTGGCTACATGCAAAGTTGTAAACTGTAGCTCAAACTGACAAGCTATCAATTATCAAAAATGGTAGTGCCATGCAAGTTGTTGATTGTCATAATCACTAGATTATTGACATCATCATCTACGATTCTACAATACTTCATGCACTTTTCAATATAAATCTATCCAATCAATCACTCTGGCTATTCATATGGTATTAATCTGTGCTGCCACCAGTACCACAACCAAATTGAGAATTTTAATAGAATAAATGAAAGGTAGAGTACTTTGATGCATTGAAAAGAGAATTAAATGTCTCATTTTACCTTAATGATTATCAATTTCCTAGCTAATAAGTCACAATAAATTTTGCTCACTTATGATCGGAACTATATGTTGATTTCTGAAACCAATCATTTAAAATAAAATCTCAACCATTGATTTATGAAAATCTAATGGTTCTACTATTATTCTAGAGGTTTCAGTTCGCAATTCTAGTACTTCAAGGATTTACTTCTAGAATGCATCTATAGCCGTCCATCAAAAATTCATTGAACGGTCCCTCTTTTAAAACAAACTTTATGCACGTGCATAATTTAAAATGGGGACATTGCTAGGTTGATGAGACTCAACCCTCAGGATTGAAGAGTTACGATTTAAGGCTTTGTCATAAAATATTTTGGTTTGACTTAGGAAATATTAAATGGTAAACAAGAGCAGGATGACTGACAAACCTAAATAATTAATAAATTCTCAACCATTGATTTCTAAAAATCTAATGGTTCTAGTGTAATTCTAGAGGTTTCAATTCACAAATCTAGTGCTTGAGAGATATACTTCTAGAATGCAACTACAGTCATCCATCGAAAATTAAATGAATGGTCATGGATCCATAATTTTGTGTGGTCATTGAAACTTGGAACCTTAGAACCAAAGTCTGAAGTTTTGAAGTTTTTGAAACCTCTGACCCACTGACTACAAAGATGACCAAGAAAGACTTGCAACTAAGGTTAGGAAAATTTTCACTGACACTTCACCACTACATTTTTTATTAGTTTTATATTATGTTTAAATCTCCAATGTTTTTTTCTTAATCATTTGAAAATGGGTTTAATTCACCAATGAATTTTATTTTTTAGTTTGAAAAAAAAAATTAATTGCCAACAAAATTATTTTTTCTGGTTTGTAAATAGGTTTAATTAGCCAATTGAAATATTTTATTGGTTTGAAAATAGATTTTAATTTCCAATAGAAAAAAATTAGTGGTTTTAAAAATATTGCATTTCTCTAGTATTTTCCATAGACTTCTAGCGATTAGAAAAGATTTGTCAATAGACATTATTTTTTTTCATGAAAAATGAAAAAATTCACCACTAAAATTAATATTTTTATCATGAAGTATACAAGATTCGCCAAGATTTTACACCTTCACCTAGGAGGGGGGTTTCTTAAAGTTTTCCCTACCCTATACCCAATATTCTAAACCCTAATCCTTATACCCAATACACTCAACCCTATACCCTCCACCCTAAACACTAAGGGGAAGGTGGGAGAGATAGAGAGGGGGGAGGAGACATAGGTGAGATAGAGAGAGAGAGAGAGAGAGACAAAGAGAGAGAGTGATGGAGGGAGAGGGGATATAAAGATAAGTAGAGATGGAAGGAGAGGTAGAGATATAGGGAGTTGAGATAGAGACAAGAGAGTGAGAGAGAAAGACTAGGGGGAGAGGGAGAGAGAGTGAGAGAGAGGTAGGTAGACGGAGAGAGAGGAGAGATAGAGAGTAGAGAGGGTAAGAGGTAAGGAGGAAGACATAGGTGAGATAGAGAGAGAGTGACGGATGGAGTGGTAGGGAGAGATAGGGATTATATTCAACAAACCAAACACATAGAGATTCATATGCATTATATTCGAGAGTTGATTCATGGATATATCGTCAACTTAGCCTTTCCCTAGTCTTTAGAGTAGGTTGTTGATATTTTCACCAAACCCTTTAGTGATGTGGACATGGAAAAAGTATCCCTTTTTTCTTGCTTGATATGAGAATAATTGATGATAAATTGGACTTAATGACACCTTGATTTAGTGTTGTGAGGTGTTTTACACATCCACACTAGGTCTTGGACCCTTAAAAATTGAATAAAAGGCATGTCTTGTAAAGGTGTTGTAAAGAATTTTAAATGGCTTTCACAGTTTTCTTGACTTTTATTAAGCATTCAAGTCTAATATTATTTTAATTGAAAATTTAGCTTTTCCCTCTTCTTCTATAATTAAATGATTATTTTAATTATTTAATTATTCATTAGCATTTTCTCTCTATAATTAAATAAACATTTATCATTTCTTTATTTCCCCAATTAAATAATTATTTTTATTTATTTAATGTTTAAACACTCCACCTTTCCTCTATAATTAAATAATTATTTTTAATTATTTAATTATCTCATTATTTGTTCTCATCTTTCTTTTTAAATAAATAAAATTAATATTTTATTTATTTTTCCTATGATAGCCACTTAAATTAAATAATCTTTATTATATAATTTATCCTATCACCTCTTTTTTTATGCCAATATTATCTTCCACCTCAAGTCTTTATCTATCCATGCCTTTCTTCTCTCAATTAACCTCCAACCTTGATAAAATTATTTTCTAATATAGTCTTGGCCCTTTATTAGGATCCTTATTCTAGGTGTAGATGCTAAACCTCCAAATGCTTAAACTTTAACATATATTAGCATTGTTAGTCAATTTAAACATGGAAAATCAAGCATCCCTATGAGATATTCCAACATGCTTCATAATGCAAAAAAACCAACAAAAGATCAAAGAAACTAATTGAGAGCATACAAAAAAGCTTGGTGCATACCTTATCCCATAGTGGATTGCTGCTACTTTGATGTGGAAAATAGCTCTTTCTCAATCCCTTGATAAGCTTGATGATGAATGTGTGATGAACATAATGGCAAGAACCTAGCTATGATGGATAAATTCTATGCTAACTTGTATGATATTGTGGATAATCACCTTGAATGAAATTGTGGATCCTCAATCAATAGAGAAGGCCTCTATTTATAAGGAAGAAGGGTTGAAGAGTGAAGAATGGGGAGAATGTGGGGTAAAAATTTGGACCAATGGCATGATGCCACTTGTCAACATGCTAATGAATCTTAGAGGAGATGTTCTCGCACATGTGTGAGAACATCTGGATAGATGGAATGTGTAAGAGGAGGTGTAAGAGGGATTAATGCACTTGTAAGAGGCATTAAATGAATATGGTTGAGGTGTTTTGGAGGGAAATAGTTTGGGAAAGAAAGTCAAATAAGTGGAGTAAATGAAGAAATATTCCTTGGGAGTATGCCTTGTGAGGGAAAATAAGGTATTTAGTTAATTAAAGAAATTGATTTTCATATGCAAGTGGGTGGGTTAGTCAGGGGTGTAGGTTTGACCCAGGTTGAGTCAAAACCTAGAGAAATGAGGGATTAGTATTAGGAGTTAAATTAATTGAGGATTAATTAACTTGGATGAAATTAGCTAATTTATGTCATTTAATTTAAATGTTTGGGTTTTATTTAAATCAAATGAGAGGATATTAGGACATTAGAATTTTAATTAAATATTGTATCACATGGTGAATTGGGTAATGAAAGTAAATGAATAATAAAACCACACAATCAATGAAACATATTATATTAGAGAATTGAAATCACAAAACAAATCTAATTGAAACACAACATATTCCCTAAAATCATTCCATTGTTTTCTATCTTTAGGAATTCATTAAATCATATTGGCTCTCATATTTGTGTATGCACTATGACTGTTAGAATGACAACCTGAGGAATGGAATGTTGTAAAATGCAAGAAATATATTACTACATGATGATAAACTATATGATATGTTGTAAATGATAATGGTCATATGATAAAGGATATGATACTAAAGACTATGATGCAAATGAACTGTATAAAACTACTATGATAATGGAAATGCAACTAATAAACTAAGCCATGATTCTAAACTAAATGATTCTACAATGCTATATACTAAATACTCCAATGCTCTAAATGCTCAAATGTAATTTCTGCAAAGTAAGTTTGCTCAAAGATGGGATATCAAATTCTAGAGAATGGTGTATTTATAGGATTTCCAAGGAATATTGTGATGTGGAAGCAACCAATGGTCAATATTTCAGCTGGAGAGATGAACAATGGAGAAAGAAGTTAGAGGGAATCATGGAGGATGTTCCCTTTAAAAGATCACTTTTCCAAGTGTTTAGAAGAATAAATGAAATGGAAGAGCCAAGTGTCCAAGGTTGTTTCAAAATTTGTTGAGGATAATTCCAATTTAAATATTAAGCATATTTAAATTCATGAGACACTTGATGATGTGGCAAGAGGAAAAGTTGGAGACATGTGACTAAATTCAAATTTGGAATTTAAATTTATTAAGAAAATATTAATTAAATAAAACAAACCATTTGACATTTTTTATTTAATTAAAATTAGAGGAATATGATTATAAGATGAAAGAATTAGGAAATGTGAACTATATAAATAAATTAGAATTTATTTGTAAGTAGATGAAATAAGAGGTTTATTAATTAAATAACTTGTATTTAATTAATTAAGTATCTTGACCGGTTTTATGTGTATACATTTTGCCCCTATTTGAAGTGATGTGTTTACACATTACTTCAAAGAAAAATCTGCTGGTAGTGCTAACAAATTTTTTTTATGCCCCAAACACTTATTTTCAAGTGATAATGGATATATGACCCCTTGGGAGATAAATCGATAAATTTTTGAATTTTTAGGATTTTTTTAATTTTCAAAAAAAATTTATGATGCAGAGATGATTTATCTCCCATAAATGATGTTGAACCTGCTAGGTGATGAATTGATTAATTAAGCCCCTTTGAAAAATGAAATAAATCAATCCCATTATAAATCCCACTCAATCACTCATTAAAAGGTTAAAAGATGTGATTTAAAGTTCATTTGTGCATTTCGATTTTGAAAATTTAGAGTGATTGAGTGATTGAGAAAATTTTGAGCAAGATGGTGATTTCAATCCAGACTCATCGATTCGAACACATGTGACATCACAACTGCCCGACCGCATATGGACTTCCAGTACATACCCCAAAAAACCTCCTCGTGATTTTTGAATGTCATTTTTACCTTGATTTTCATGTTTAAAATTCTTTTTTTTTGTGTTTTAGCACATTGAAACCATGATGTAGTGCATCAATAAACTATTTTAGTGCATACAATAGATTAGCGCATAGGGTATAGGGTTTAGCACACAGGGTAAGATGGTGCATAGATGATGTTCTATAGTGCATTTGGTCAATCCATTGGCACATTAGGTTATTTAGCACATGGAAGTCATAGATTTGCACATTTGGTGATCTTTTTAGTGCATCAAATTGTTTAGCACATTGATGAGGTATTTAGCACATTGATGATATTTGATGGCACATATGGTAATTTAGCACATAGAGACCATGTTCTAGCACATAGATGAAATTTTTTGGTACATCCATGATTTTAGCACCTTGAGACACTATTTTAGTGCATCTAGGGTGAAATGATATAATGTAAATTAGACTCCTTGATTTTGATAATTGTTGATCGTGTTAGCTTTTTATTCGATTACGTTTGATGATGTTGATAGATTAGATGAAGATTGATCTCATGATAGGTGAAGATCAGTGATATATTGATGATGATTGACCTCATGATAGGTGAGGACCAATGATATATTGATGTTTGATTGACCTCATGATAGGCGAGGTTCAATGATAAACACTCACGAGATTTGATCAAATTCTCATAAGAGGTGATTAGGTTGATAGGCTAATTGATGTTGATTGATTGATTTGTTGATTTATGATATGCTATGATGATAGGAGTCGATGAGGACCCTTCAGTCTTAGGAGTGATTCCCGAGGACCTGGGATTTGATTCCACATTTGGATCAGGCTGATCTAAATGTGATTGGATGATGCAGATTGACTTATTTGCTTGACATGCCCCAACATAGAATTAATAGGGTACTTCTAACTACTTTGGAAGAGAGGTGGCACATTTGACCACAACACCTTCCACTTACCCATTGGTGAGATGACAATGGAAATAGAGGATGTGTATCAGATCTTGAGGATTCTAGTCATTGGTGAGTTGGTTGTGTATGATTCCACTAAGCAAGGAGGTAAAAATGCATTGTGGAGTGTGTTCGAGGATGAGTTGATTTGTGGCTAGGAGATTCCATGGTGAGAGATGATTAATGCATATGTTGCATTTCCATGTGTTCTTGTTGGTTTTATTGAAGGATTTTTATGTCCTGACTGTAGGTCGAAGGGACTCTTAGTTAGATGGGGTCATATTCTGGAGAGCATGATCACCCAGGGGACCAGATATGCTTGGCGATCCTGCATGCTTGCTCTTTTGTACCATGATCTACATTAGGTTGTATATCTAAGAGGGGATAGTTTTTCAGTTGGGGTGATATTGTTATAGATATGGGCATGGGAGCATATGGGTATGTGTAGGATCATGATGGGCCAAAAAGTGGTGATATGATGGTTATTTGTAGGGTATGTGGCTAACGACATTTGTTTGACCCAAAATTTATGAAATGAAAAGGACTTTTAAAGGAGATTCTCAGCTTTCCACCAATATAAATTATGTTTTACTTTGAATTTAATAAATAATTATTATTCATTTTCTATTTGAATTATGACTAAAGTCCAGATTCATAGGCTGATTGAAAAACATCTATAGCTTTCAAATGGTATCACATTTTTTGAATCCAAAATATGTGTCACATTCTATGCTTTGCATACTATAGGATTAAAAAATAATAATTGAATTTCATGAATTTTTGACCAAGTTAAGGTGGTTAGACATACAAATTTTTATATTTTTTAAAAGTTGTCATAAAAAATTCATAATTAATTATTTACTTGGAAGAAAATTACAAAAAATATGCATCACATTGAGACATGAGTACTCCTTGTATCTAAATTATTATAAAAAAATATTAGCATTTTATTATGGTTAGGTGGTCAGACAGGCCTACTTCTTATTTTTTTCCCTGAAATTTAAGTACTCTGCATTGACATTTCAAAATTTCAACAAATAGATTTTTATTTTTATTTTAAAATAAACCTAGTAGTTTATAAACTAATTTCAATTTGCTACAAATTCTATTCTTACATATTTTTGAAATAATATAGATAACTTATTTAAATTTTTACATCAAGTTGCCTAACTCTGATTTTTTTTATTTTTTTGCCACTTAAGGGGCTATTTTTTCCATGATGATCCTATACATACCCATATACTTGTTACTCAGCCAATGTTAGAGAGACAACAGCCAGCGAGGAGACCATATGTGCATGGATACACAGGTCCAATTGTCTAGCATACGCTAGGAAAATTGGAGTACTAGAGGAGGGTATTGGATGACTTGGAGACAGTGACATGGCAGCCATACTTATATTGCGGGCAGTGGTTGGAGGATGATACTGCGATGACGTATGCATGCTTGTCTAGATACCTAATTGGGAGGACTCAATTCATGATTGAGATATTCCTTCTTAGTAGAGTGTCACAATAGTATGGCAGGGTACAAGGCATTCCCCATGGAGTGGCTCTATATGCATGATGATGACAAGATATACCAGAGTGGGGGCCTTTCTTATCATATGATGCATCAGTTGAGGAGTATCAAAGTATATAGGCCATTATTTGGTATTATCATCTAGAGGTCATAGAGGCTCATATATCCAAGGAGTATGCATAATACTTCTTTGTACATCCCTTCCCACATATATCTAGTCCAGATGAGTTGGTACCTTTGTCAGAGGATCAACCAACACTGAGATAGATGATGGGTGGAGGATGTGATGAGGATGAGGATGGAGAGAGTAGTGATGATGGAGATAGGGATGTATATGGAGGATGCAGTGGAGATG
The DNA here is from genome assembly GCA_007258455.2 of Sequoia sempervirens. Classification (NCBI taxonomy): domain Eukaryota; kingdom Viridiplantae; phylum Streptophyta; class Pinopsida; order Cupressales; family Cupressaceae; genus Sequoia; species Sequoia sempervirens. The sequence continues at coordinate 117,639,934 of VDFB02281492.1, forward strand.
GTGATGGGGGTGATGGAGGTGGAGGTGATGAGGGTGGTGGAGGACTAGTGCTAGATGTTCGAGACTTTAGAGTGCCTCGAAAGAGGTGATCACTGGTAGCTACAACACAATGTCATGTGTAGATTTGATTACCCTCTCAACAACAAGAAGCTTGGATAGCTACCCTCCAATCACAGGTACAAGCATTAGAGGGATAGCTGGCTCAAATACAGGGTTAGATGTAGACATAGGCATAGGCCTAGGCTTAGGTGCAAGCATAGATTACCACTCTTACAATTGAGAGGGATACCTTGAGACAATAGGTTGAGTAGGCAGAGGGTGTGGCTAAGCGATTACAAAGAGTAGCTTAGGAAACATCTACAACTGATTACCTTAGAGAGGTACAATGCTTTGCTAGGGAGGCCAAGCACATGTTGAGGTATCATGAGGTGATTCCTCTAGAGCGTCAAGAAAGTTATGCATAGTCTATCAGTGCCCACACCCACTCAAGGACTACCAGCAGGGGTAGGGCCATTAGGTGCAGTAGGAGGTATAGGGAAAACACAATCTGGTGGGAGTACCACATAGATCAGTGATGATATTTGATGTATTTGAGGTATTTTTATACTCCGATTCAGTTGAGACATTGATTAGGCACTACCATTTTGATGGTGTACCTCTTTCCACTTTTCCAGACATCATTGTGTACTTTACATTATGACTTTGAGATTATATGATATGCAATGATGATTAGTGATCTATATGATGTCTATATGATTTTATGATGGATGCCTATGATGAATGCACTTAATTTACATGCTATGATGCTTATATTATGTTTATATGCTTATGTGATGATTATGTATGGATGCCATGATATTATGACTAAATGATGATGCATGATTTATGTTTTTATATGTTCATATGCATGATGCTTTATGCTATGAGATAGATACAAATGAAATGTGATGCCCCTTATGTTTTTGTATTTTCTTGGTGCAAATATATATACTTCTATACTAATGGGATGGATTTGATTATGCAAGTAAGATGCAATGCACTTTTTTTGTGTTTTATGATGCCAATACTATGATGTAATGCATGGATGAATGTATGATGTAATAATGCTTTCTAATGTATGTATGATATGCAAATGATTATGCAAATACGTGAGAATGATATGATTTTTTTAATTTCAAGTATACTCAATCCGTTAATGATAGAGATGGGTATGTGCAAGATCATCATAAAAAAAGCATCTTTTTAAGTGGCGAAAAAATTAGAAAAATCAAAGTTAGGAAACTTGACGTAAAAATTTGAATAAGTTATCTATATTATTTCAAAAATATGTTAGAATAGAATCTATAGCAAATTGAATGTAGTTTCTAAACTACTAGGTTTATTTTAAAAAAAATCTACTTGGTAAAAATTTGAAATTTCAATGTAGTAGTACTCATAAATTTCAGGGAAAAAATAAGTAGGTGTCTATATGACCACCCTAACCACAATGAAATGATAATTTTTTTTATTAATATTTTAGATATGGGTAAAGGACTCATGTCTGGATGTGATGCACATTTTTTTGTAATTTTTTTCCAAGTAAATACTTAATTATGAATTTTTTATTACAACTTAAAAAAAAAAAAAAAACTCATATGTCTGACCACCTTAACTTGGTCAAAACTTCATGAAATTCAATTTTTTTAATCTTATAGTATGCGAAGCATAGAATGTGATGCATGTTTTGGATTCAAAAAATGTGATACCATTTGAAAGCTATATATGTTTTTCAATAAGTCTACTAATCAAGACTTTAGTTGTAATTCAAATAGAAAATGAATAATTATTATTTATTAAATTCAAAGTAAAACATAATTTATATTGATGGAAAGCTAAGAATCTTCTTTAAAAACCCTTGTGTTTCATTAATTTTAGGTTAAAAAAAAAATTCAACCACATACCCTACACATACTCATCATATCACTAGTTTTTGGCCCATCATGATCCTGCACATACCAACATAACATTATTTTGAAAATTGTGCTAGCCTTGGAAAATCCATAAATATAGATGCAAGACTAATATAGATGCAATCTAACTTACCATGCAGATCTAATATGCAAATTTTATCATCCTAATAGCCAATTTTTTGTGCTTTTTATCATCATTGAGCCTTTAAAATGTTGAAAGTGAGCACAAACATCGATGGTATAATTAGAACATGATGACCTAAGTATTACTTCCATGTTTTTTGATATTGCAAGTTAACACAAGCATCTAGGTATAATTGAACCGAGATGACTTGATCATTTCTCACGTAAACAAACAAGAGTTAATCATTTTCCTATGCAAATTCGTAATTTCATTAGTGATACTTTGTAGAGCACGTCTCGTGACAATTTGCACAGTAGTAATGATTACCTCACATACAACAGACAAAGAAAAATCATACCCATTCCTACCTTCTCTAGTTCAGGACATCCTCGAGTTGCTTTGGAGAAATGATAACAAAAATCAGAGTACAATAGTTGAACATTCATGCTAACATGATAAAGTCATGAATCAAATGAACATCATCCATTTAGATTTGCTTTGATTAATTGATTTTAGTTGTTTGATATGGATGGTTGATGTGTAATGTTTGATGATCGATGTTCAATGTGAAGTTGCATTATGATCATTGTGTTTGCGATGTTGTGTTACTATTGTTGTTTGTCTGTTGGTTTAAGCTCAAAGTTTTATTTCCCCCAATGAGTTCAATATTTTTCCCCTAGTCTAGGGTGAGACACGACCACGATTCTAGGATATGTACATGAGGTTCCTTTGATGATAGGTAGAATGATGGCGAAAGTGAATGGTCGACATGCTCAAGTACATGGAAAAGATAATTTATCACAAATAGTGCTTGTTGCTAGGTTTTCACTACTTGTTTTTATTGTACTTTTTCAGATTATATGATTTTTTTTATTTTTTTTATTTTTCACTTTTATTGTATTTTTCAATTTTTTGTTGTCACCAAGACGCCTGTTTGCTAGGTTTCGATTAGGGTGAAAAAAAAATTTAGGACTTTTAATGATGCACTGGATAAGATAGGTGTAGAACTTCTTCAAATGAAGGATGCTGATGAGTTCTTTGAATAGGCCCCCTTTAGGTGTGGATAGCTGATAGACTCCAGATCTAAAGACTGATACAATGAAAAAGGGACCTAGCCAGTTTGGTTCAAACTTCCCCTTCTTCTCTCTATCCTATTGATTATGTGGATTCTCTTTCAAGACAAAGTCACTAACCTCAAATGTTCTTGGCTTTACTCGATGATTGTAACTTCATGAGATCCTTTGCTAATAGGATTTCAGGTGATCCGCAACTTGCTAATGACATTCATCCAATAGTTCTAACTTTTATAACCTAGACACTTGATAATCTTCATATGAAATGATCCCATTTAGTGACACACAAAGTGATGGTAGCTCAACCTCAATAGGTAAAATGGCCTTTGATCCATATACAAGAGTGTATGGTGTAGCTCTTATCAAGGTGTGAATGTTGGTTTAGTATGCCCATAGAGCAGGGTTCAGTTGAATGTGTCAATCACATCCAACATTGTTGAAAGTTTTCTTTAAGATTTTCAAAATTATTTTGTTTGAGGCCTCTACCTGGCCATTTCCTTGAGGATAGTATGGTGTGGAAAATTGATGTTGGATATGAAACCCTTCTCAAAGTTCTTGGACATCCTAATTCTTGAAAGGTCTACCATTTTCAGTGACAATGGACTAAGGAATACCATATCGACAAATAATGTAATTCAAGATGAAGGATGCAAATTTTTTTCCTATAATTGTGGTTAGGGGAACAACTTCAATCCACTTTGTAAAATACTCCATGGTTGTGATGATGAATTTGTGTCCATTTGATGAAGGTGGATGAATTTTACCTACAAGATCTAGTCCCCACTGATAGAAGGGCCATGTTGATGCAAATGGTTATAGTTCTTGTGTTGGTGCATGTATTAGGTTTCCATGGATTTCATATTTCAAGCACTTCTTGACAAATTGAAAAGACTCCTTTTTCATATTCGGCTAGTAATACCCCAAGTGTAGGAGTTTCTAAGCGAGGGTTAGTCCACTTGAATGAGTTCTACAAATACCTTCATGAACCTCACATAAAGCAGTTTCAGCTTCATTACATTCTAGACACCGAAGGAGAGTACCATCAAGACCTCATCGGTAAAGTACATCAGCTATCAAGGCATGTCAAGCTGCTTGTCAAACAAAGTTATGTTTCTAGTTTTAGGATATATCTGGTGGTAGGGTATTGTCTCTTAGATAGGTGTAGATCTTCCCATAGATAGAATCTTTAGCCTCAACTAGATGGTATATGACTAGGGATTTGGGGTTATCATAGGTGGGGTTAAACAGTTTTTCCACCTTGAACTCATAATGCACTCATCTTTCAGGTATCTGTAGAAGAGAGGAAATTTTCACCATAACATCAATAAAGTTGTTATCCCCTCTTGGAGTCTACTCAAATTTTATATCCACAAAGTACTTGAAATCATTGACCATTCTTTTATATGGCATCAATTTGTTATCTTTTGTCTAGAAATCGTAATTCACCTAATTTATGATCAATTGAGAATCTCTGTAGACTTGCAACTCTGTTATTTTCCACTCTACAACTTTCTTGATACAAATTACCAATGCTTCATACTAAGCTATGTTGTTAGTATAGGGAAACATTAACCTATAGGAATTTGGAATGGTGTGTCCCTGTGGCGTGACAAATAAGATTCATGCACCTGATCCATGTTGCATGTAAGATCCATCAAAATATAACATCCACTATTGTGTTGAAACTGTAAGGACATATGTGTCTAGAAACTCAATGCTCATGGGATGATCATCTTTTAATGTTGCTTCGGCTAATTGATTAGCTATTGCTTGACCCTTGATTGCTTTCATGTCCACATACTGGATATCAAACTTGATCAGTATCATTACCCATTTGGCCAATCTTCCTGTCAAAGAAGCTTTGTTGAGTAGCAAATACTACCACCAAACATCTTTTTTAATAAATGTGTAGTTCATTTCATAGCCATTAAAGTTCTACTGATGTAATAAATAGCCATTTCTTTTCTCACATAATCTTCCTATGCCAATAAAGCACCCAAAGAGACCTCAATTGTTGCTATGTAAAGTAATAATGGTTTTCCTTCCGTTGGTGGTACTAGCATGGGTGATGAAATCATATACTAATTTAGTTGATTAAAATTTACTTCACATTTTTCATCCCATTTGAAAGAAACATTCTTGTGTATCAAGTGATTGAAAGGATGATTTTTATCTACCAGTTGTGCGATGAACCTCCTAATAGATTGGAATCGTCCTTGTAAAGATAAAAGTTGGATAATATTCTTGGGAGGAGGCATCTCCAAGATGGCTTTGAATTTCACGGGATCCACCTTAATACCTTTAGTTGATACAATATGTCCTAAAAGTCTAGCTGATGTCACACCAAATACACATTTCTTGGGGTTTAACCGCACATTGAATTTTTCCAATTTGGTGAAAATTTTGTCTAGGATTTCCAGATGTCCTTCTCTAGTGAATTATTTTTCCAACAAGTCATATACGTAATCCTCCATAAAGGTGTGCATCATATCATGAAAGATAGTGGTCATCGCACGTTGATAAGTAGCTCCAACATTCTTCAACCCAAAAGGCATGACATTCCAGCAGAAAGTACCCCATGGACATGTGAAAGTAGTTTTCTCTTGATCTTTTGGTGCTATTTTTATCTAGTTGTAACCTAAAAATCCATCCATGAGTGATAGCATTGCATGGCCCTTTGTCAAATCCATGATGATGTCAATGTTAGGCAAATGAAAATCATCTTTTGGACAAGCCCTATTAAGATCTTTGAAATCCGTACATATCTTGATGTTGTGGTCAGGTTTTGGGACTGGTACAATGTTTGATATCCATTTATCATAATCAATGGGTCAAATAAATCATGTGCATCTAGTAGTTTCTTCAATTCAACTTTCACCAATAGGGCGATGCGTAGATAAACTTTTCTCAATTTTTGCTTCACTGGCTTCACTCTAGGTGGTAGGGATAAATGATACATGATAAGATCTGAATTTGTACCTATCATATCAGCATAGGACCAAGAAAATTTGACTTTTCTCTCTTCAAAGAATTTAGTGAAGTTTGGTTTTTCTTCCTCTATCATGGATGCTGCTAGATGTAGGGTCTGCATTGTTTCAATTGTACCAATGTTGATGGACTGTCGAGGCTCAACTAGCACTGAAGATCTATCATGATAGTGTTCGGGAAGAGTGTCAAATCTCCCATATTTTAGTGCCTCAAAAAGGTTTTCACCATTAGATGCGCTCTTTATTTTTAATTTTTCTTGATCTAATACTGTGATTAAATGGTTTTCACCATTAGATCTATTTTTTATATTCATTTTGCAGCTAAGAGATTTGGAACTCCCCTTGTCTAAAGCTTCGTTATGAGATTCGTTGGTGGAACATGTTTCGGGATCATCAGAGCAAAGGAAGTTTACAATGACATCATCATTTGAAAACATGGGGATGTCAAGTAGCTCGTTTTGGTCCTAGTCAATTAATTTAGGGTGTACTAATGGCAAGGAATCATCATATTGGCTAGGTCAAAACGGTTGAGTGGCATGATGGAAATGCCATCAAAGTGTTCGATAGAAATTTCAAGGTCTATGATGTTACTCTCTTCTGAAGGGTCTATCCTACTCAAAGTCTGATTGTCTTCACTTGAGTCATCAATATGTTGTGATCCAAATTCAAGTGGTCTAGAACTCAAGCTTTATCCCTGAATACGTGTTGGTGCATACCTTTGTATCACATCAATTTCTTTGTCATGACAAGACTCTTCAGAGAGGGAATCACATTCATACTCATTGGAATCTTTTTCAGAACTATCTCTCAATTTGAGGATTTTCTCAACAACTTGCTACCTAGTTTCTTCTTTTGATTCTTCTATGTATCCTATCCCTATTTTGTCCTTGGCATTTAGTGTGATGGGCTAAATTGGTTCTATGATACCCTATTTTCTTTTTCTGACAACACCCTTTCCATCATACCCCATCTTCTCTAGGATTGTAAACCATTTACCATATGGCTCAATTAGCATGTTGGAAGTTGATGCTTGTGATGCTTCTTCATCCTTGTACAACCAATTTAAAACATCCTTGTCTTCATATTCATCCACTAAAGCTCCTACTTTTACAAACTTACCATCAAAGAGTGTAGCTGGTTGTGAGGATTGTTGTCTTGATGTGGATAGTTTCCCATATGACCTAGGAGAAGATAGCAACTGTGAAAGACATAATGATTGCTCAAATGAATATTACCCTAGGCATTTTTCTTTTAACTAGATCTTTTCAACCTATTTTGATAAGGAGTTTAGTTGACTTTCATGATTTGAGGGAGTAGAATCACCGACACCTTTTTCTTTTGACTGAACCTTTTCCTCAAGCTGATTTGACAATGGATTTGATTGAATTTTTTTATTTGATGGAGTAGAATCACTGATACCCTGACCTTTTGATTGGTCCTTTTTCTCAACCCATTTTGACAAGGAATTTAGTTGTCTTTCATTGTTGGATGAACTAGGAGTTGTAGCTTCCTTGTTATGTGGCACAAAAGTATCTTGGTTTGTTTTGAGGGTGTTGCAATATTGCGGATTGTGAGAATAAGCTGAAATAGTAATTTCTTGTCCATTATAGGGAAATTTCAAACACTGGTGATACGTTGACGACACTGCTTGCATCTCATGAATCCAAGGATGTCCCAAGAGTATATTGTATGTCAAATCCTTGTCTAACACTTGGAATATTATATCTTTTACCAACGGTCCCACTAGAATTGGTAACACAATTAATCCTTGGGAGGATCTCTCTTCATCATCATAGGCTTTGATAGCGATTTTTCTTCTAGCGTCAATGGAATTTTCTAAATATCCAAGTGCACGGATAAGTTTCAAAGGACAAATATTTAGGCCAGCTCCACCATCTATTAGAACACATTTGACCTGGTGTTTGTTAATTAAAACCTTGATGTGGAGAGTAGCATTGTGTGGATTGGTGAGTGATACATCATCATTTTCAGAAAATGATAGGAAATGAGGTGTGGTCAAGTGTTCCACCATAGCTTGGAATTTGAAAACTTCCAAATTATTTGGTACTGTGGTGGCTACTAGAGCTTGTTCTAGAATTTCTTTGTGAGCTGGTGAAATTTTGAGGAGTTCTAATATGGATATTTGAGCTAGGATTTTCTGCAATTGATCAACTTTGTTGTATTGTGTTGCAGGGGCAGTAGTGGGTGTTTTAGATGTAGCTCCTTTCAATATTACTTTGGATTTCCCCCTTGTGGTTGCATTTATTGGTTGATAATTTTTTTTTCTCTAATTTTAATGACATTAATCTGATTATCATTTGCACCAAAGTTTGTGATCAAATTGATTTGATGGGATTTGTTGTTTCTGTCATGAAGATTAGTTTTAGCTGTAAAAATGCTTTGTTTATGCTCAATTGTGATTTCATTAATTGAATTATCAGCTGCAATAATTTCTTTTTGTCCCTTGATTTCAATATCATTGGTTTGACGTGATTTGGTGTAAATGTCATGGTGATGATTTTCAGCTGTAACAATGTTTCTTTGGCCCTTAATTTTGATGTCCTTGGTTTGATTTTCAACTACTTCAATATGGAGAATGGTAGAATCATAAACATAGTTCACATTTTTCTCTTTGGTGTTTGATGAAGAGGACTCCCCCTTTTCGTAGTTTAGTAAAGGATTCTTAAATGCTCCATGATCAACATTTGTTTGGGGTCCTACAAATATTTCTTTTCTATCAATCAAATCTTGTATAAAATGTTTTAGTTGCATGCAGTCATTTGTTTTGTGTCCTTTATTTCTATGAAAGTCACAATAATGTGCATCATTCCACCATGAAGGTTTAACTCTTGGTTCCCAATATCATGCTTCTAGTAATGTTATAACCTTGGTTGCAAGAAGTTCCTTTAATGCTGATTCAAGTGACTGTCCCAAAGGTGTGAATATTATTTGATTTGAGGATATTCGATATGGTGGTGGTCTAGATTAAGTATTGTTTGAATCACTATTTTGATTGGTGTTTTGGTTGTTATTTTGATTGTTGGTTGGATTGTTGTTTTGATTGGTCTTGGTGGCAGTTGTTGTCAAGTTAAATACTAGTTTTGCATTTTACGTTTCAGATGAAGCATCATTGTTACCAACATTCTTGTTTCTTTGCCAAAACTTTTGTTTATCATTGCTATTATAATGATTGGAAGACATTTCTGAGTTGTTTCCCTCATTGTAATTTTTTATGACTCCTCTTTTGATCAAGGATTCTTTGATTTCGATTCCATTTTCAAGCAGTTTCTCAAAGGTAGGTGGACATTGCAATTCAAGTGTATAGCTCATCTCATCATTTAGATTATCAATGAAGATTTCCATCTTTTCCTTTTTAGGTATGGGATGATAATATCTTGCAAACAATCTTCTCCATCTTTGTAAAAATATGAGGAATGATTCACCCCTTTTCTATTTTTTATTGCAAAGGTCTTTCATGGCTATCTCGTATTAGATGTTGTAGGAGTATTGGGTGATGAATTTATTAACCAACTCTTCAAAGGTATTAATCTATGGTGCAACTTTGGAGAACCATTCCATGCATTGTCCACCTAAGCTTTGTGGAAACAATCTCATCAAGTAAGTCTCTTCGTGTGCAAATTCAAGGCTCATGGTTCGAAATTCCCTTACATGATCTATTGGATCTGTTTTACCATTGTATTTATCATACTTTGGGAATTCACAATGTTTTGGAAAAGGAATCATGTTAATAGTTTGATCAAAAGGATATGGGAAGATGCCTTGTATCAAGTATCTTTTTGAGGTTCCCCTTTGCATGTCTTGAATCTACTGTTGGAGTTTTTTCATTTGATGAGTTAATCCAACCATTGGATCTATGTTTGATGGATCAATTTCAATATTTTTAGGAAGTACTTTCAATTGATTAACATCAAAGTCATGAGGAAGTTTGATACCTTGATTATCCAACATTAAAAAGTATTTTTCCCCATCTTTTTCAAAAATATTTTCTAGGAACTTGTGGAAATTTAGATCTTGTTGAGCATGTTGGATGTATTTCTCAGTTATTTCATCACCTTCATATTGGTGGAGTTTATGGAAAGGATTTTCTTCAACTTCAGCCATGGTGTTCTAAGTTTCAAGTTCTTTTTCTGAGTTTTTACCTTTGTGATCTTGTTTGAATGGGAATACAAGAGTTATAATTTTGCTAAACTTTGATCTTTGTTTGTAGGAGTGCCAAGGATAATAACTAAGTCAAATAGAATGAAAAATTCTATTGATGAGACTAAGTTGAGTCTGATTATACAACGTTGTTTTGTGATGATGGATTATAGATGTTGATGACGAAACTTAACTTAATAATCAAAGGTATGATAGGTTTGATGATTTAGGAACTTTAAGGTGTTTGATATTTGTTTAGTTTGAATAATTTCACTTGTAAATTTCAATTTCAACAAGTTTAAGACTCTTTTGTACCTAAGGAATGATTTTGTGTTGATAGGGATCCTTAATTTTGGTTCAAACTGATGAATAGGGTATGCATTTAACTCTCTAGTTTGATGTTAACTAGATGCGCTAAAATATGGTATAGATGTGCTAAAAGAAGGAATGGATGCACTAATAAATAGTTTAGATGAGCTAGACTATACCTAAGATGTGCCAGAAAATAGACTCAATGTGCTAGATAAAGGACCAGATGCGTTGGAGAATGCACCAAATGCACTAAAATATGGACTCAATGCACTAGACTATCACTCCTAGATGTGATTTCAATTGGGTATTCTATAGTTCAATGCGCTAAAAGGATCTGCAAATGTGTTGAAAGATGGAACAAAAGTGTTGGAAGATGACCTATATGCACTAAAAAAAGGACTAGATGCACTAGAAAATGACTTAGATGTGCTAGACTATACCCTAGATGTGTAGGAAAATTCCCTAGATGCACTACATGATAGACCAAATGCATTGTAAAGTGACTCAAATGCACTAGAAAAAAATAGTGTATGCACTAGAACAGGAATGCATGCACTAAACTAGAAGTGTTCAATGTTTTTGATAGTCTATCTGGTTATTTTTCTTTTAAAATTAGTGAATCTGAATGTTTCCAAGGTATGCTTTTAAACAATAAATTTTTCTTGGTTTCTTTTTTTGTGAATTATGTGAATTAAGTGTTTTAAATGGATGATTTCTTGAATAATGAATTTAAACGCAAAAAATTGTAAAACAGTTGTATCAAGCCTAGGAACTAAACATTGAGTGTGTATTGAAGAATCTAGTTTGATTCCTTCAATTTCCATAGGTATAACACAAGATAAGACAATTCAAGCACTTTTCTAATGCACAGGGTCACTTAAAATACCACAACCCACATCTTAGAACCAGTTGTATCAAGCCTAGGAACTAAACATTGAGTGTGTATTGAAGAATCTAGTTTGATTCCTTCAATTTCCATAGGTATAACACAAGATAAGACAATTCAAGCACTTTTCTAATGCACTTTTGGCCAATAATCCTTGATGGTTATATGGTGAGTGTCTTGGGGGGAAATTCTTCCCTCCCTTTGCATTGTGATATTAGAAGTGTTCAGAGACTAACTTGGTTGGCTTCTACACTAAGGTCCATAATAAGGGTTTCCATTTGGTGTGACAAATAGATAAACTCTCTCAGGAGACCTCCCAAACTTTAGAACAAATGCTTTGGGGATGGTTATCTTGCACACTATCATTGACTTGTGGGTTTCCCCGAATTTTCTTTTAATTATAGTGGGTCAGATAACTTGGCATTAGTTGTTCCCACTTAGGTTGTTCCCGTAGGGTGAGTACTTTTTCCCACTATGGTAGGCCTTCTAAAGGTGCTATCAAAATAAGAAATAGTGAGTTTGGCATTCTGGTTGCCCAGTGAAGGGGAGAGCATAGGCCTATCATTTTACAAGCACAATATAAAAGGGGTTTTTTAACCTTCTAATTAAACTAGGCTCCTAATTTAATTAAAAGAAACCATTAAAACAATTCCAACCCCTACAAACATCATCAGTAGTTTGATATAATTGTCTTTGACAACATTTACAAGTACCTACAATACAAAAAACATAAATTAGTTCTCATAATTTTGAATTTCTACAAAGCAAACCAGATGTGCTAAAACAAAAATCAGATGCACTAAAAGATCACTCCTATGCACTAAAAGAACTACCAGATGCTCTATAAAAACTAATTATTGCACTAAAGTATAGACTGAATGCATTAAAAGACCCCATGTATGCACTGAAAGATGTGTTGGATGCATTGAAAGATGCTCTGGATGTGCCATAACAGGAATGGTATGCACTAAAAGGTGTTTTGTATACACCGAACAAAATCACGAATGCTCTGCATAAGAGTTCACATCTAGATCTATAAAAAAAAATTCTAGAAAATTTTAATAAAAAGGGGCTAGGCCCCATGGTGGGTGCCAAAATGTATCCCATGGTGAATTGGGTAATGAAAGTAAATGAATAATAAAACCACACAATCAATGAAACATATTATATTAGAGAATTGAAACACAACAAATTCCCTAAAATCATTCTATTGTTTCCTATCTTTAGGGATTCATTAAATCATATTGGCTCTCAAATTTGTGTATGCATTATGACTGTTAGAATGACAACCTGAGCATTGTAATGCTATAAAATTCAAGAAATCTATTCCTACATGATGATAAACTATATGACATGTTGCAAATGATAATAGTGATATGATAAAGGATATGATACTAAATACTATGATGAAAATGTTGTATAAAACTACTATGATAATGGAAATGTAGCTAATAAACTAAGCCATGATTCTAAAATGCGATATGATAAATGCTCCAATGCTCTAAATGCTCTAAATGCTCAAAGGTAATTTTTACAAAGTAAGTTTTCTCAAAGTTGCGATATCAAATGTTGGAGAATGATGTTGTATTTATAGTATTTCCAAGGCATATTGTGATGTGGCAGCAACCAACAGTCAAGATTTCAGCTAGAGAGATGAACGATGGAGAAAGAAGAAGTTAGAGGGAATCATGGACGATGTTCCCTTTAAAAGAGCACTATGCCAAGTGTTTAGAAGAATAAATCAAATGGAAGAGCCAAATGTCCAAGGTTGTTTCAAATTTTTTTGAGGATAATTCAAATTTAAATATTAAGCATATTTATTTAAATTCATGTGACACTTGATGATGTGGCAAGAGGAGAAGTTGCAGACATGTGACTAAATTCAAATTTGGAATTTAAATTTAGCAAGAATATATTAATTAAATAAATAAAACCATTTGAAATTTGTTTATTTAATTAAGATTAGAGGAATGTGATTTAAGATGGAAGAATTAGGAAATGTGAACTATATAAATAAATTTATAATTTATTTATAAGTAGATAAAATAAGAGGTTTATTAATTAAATAACTTGTATTTAATTAATTATCCTGACCGATTTTAGGTGTATACAAATAAAAATTGACTTATTTAATTAAAAGAGATGACATTAGTTAGCAAAAAGTGAATTAATCAAATAAGCTTAGTTACTTGATTAATAGAAGAATTTGATGATATTTGATTGAAATAAAATGCATAATGTTGGAATTATTTGAGTGTCTAGACATTTTTCGCCTCTTTGAAGCAACGTACCCGTTGTGTTGGTTCAAAGAATAACATTGTCGAGATCAAAATTTAAAAAAATATTTATTTTTTTGGATGCCCCAATGTTACCCCAACGGAAAGAAGTATGCTAGTACATTTCCCCCTCGAGAGATCGAGTGAAAAGTTTGATTTTAGGGTTGATCTCACAACAAAGAGGTTCAATATGTACATATGGATGGCTAGACTAACAGATCTATATTATGATGATGATACAAATGAGATGAATGATGCTTCGTATTATGATGATATGTCTGATATGTAGTATCTCGACGGTTTGTGGATGCATGATGGATGCATTGATGTTGTAATGAATGACATGATAGTGTGTCAACGTGAAAGAGGATAGAAGAATGAGAGGGATCAACCCTTGATTATGAGAAGATGCAGAAGTCCAACAAGTATATGATTTATCGAGACTTTATTAGATATGGTGATGAGTGATGATGATTTTCTTAGCTAGGGATAAGTAAATGAATGACACAACTTTCCTTATTTTTGATAACACACATAGATAAAATGTGTCAAGGTATAGACAACAAGGATGGTGTTGTATCTAGTGAGATGGACTTTGACTCGACAAACAGATAGGAGTATTCTTGTTCACACCTGGCATATGGAAACCTTGCTAGGATGCACTTCAGAAGTTTCAAACATCTCATACCAAAACATGGAAAGGTATAACCTATCATTGCAATAGTCAATAAGCTGCCCAAAACACCTTCATTACATACCTAACAAAGAAAGTATTCACCAAGTTATATTACAATAATGTACAACAAGCACAACAAATGAAAGATAATGATAAATTCCCCATTCCTTTCTCTCTAAATCATTTCGATAGACATCATCGAGAGGTCATTGGAATGAGCACAATAAGATAAATAAAAGAAAAGATCAAGGGAATAAACAAGCCAATGTTCTTCATACCTCTAGCCAAGGGGATGTGTTTTGAGGATAAAAATCCAAAATGTTTTGCCAAAGATAATTTCCATTGTAGGAAGGATGCATCCTAGGACATGTTAGTGGATGGTGGCAAGTTGTTTTGATTAGGATAAGTATCCAAAGTGATTGAAAAAGATAATTCCCATTTTAGGAAGGATGCATCCTAGGACATGTTAGTGGATGGTGGAAAGTTGATAGGTTTTCCAAAAGGTTGTTGATAAAGGTTGATTGACATGTTTGCTAAAACAATCAAGAGTTTGATTTTCCATTTAAAAGTTTTCTTTTGTTGATTGTTGTGGTCATTTTCTATTTGTGTTACCAAAGGGTGAGTGTGGTTATTTGATTTATTATGGATAATTGATTATCGTGGGTGAAGAGAAATGAGACAGATGGATTTTTTTCAAATATTTGGATTTTTTTGGTATTTTCAAATGTTTTGAGGCTATTTTTGGGTTTTTTTAGATTTTACAAATGTTTTGATTTTCCAAATTTTCAAATGTTTTTGGGTTTTATGAGATTTTATAATTTTTTTTGGATTTTGTGTCTCGAGGGTTGATCAAGTATTAGCCTTTCCTATGTTTAGTCTCAGAGACGACATAGTTCAAATACCATGGATTTGACTTTTTCTGACTTTTTGAGCTATTTCAGGATTTTGATATGTTTTGAATGCTTTTTGGATTTTCACATGATTTTGACAATTTGGATATGGATATGTTTGATGATATCAGTGATCTATTTCGGGATCTTGTTGAAAACTAAGCTAAGGTTGATTGACCTGATTGATTGATTGATGATGATAACATTGTTGAGGATACACAACAATGCAAAGATAGTGTTAAGCAACATGAGGAATGGGAAGCATATGCCAAGATGATGATGGATTGATGATGATAACATTGTTGAGGATACACAACAATGCAAGGATAGTGTTAAGAAACATGGGGATTGGGAAGGATATACCGAGATGATGATGGGTTGATTGGATTTGATTGATTAATATTGTGAAGCTCGGTTTGGAATAAAATTTATTTGAATGATTTGATGTGATGATGAAGTGCACATTAGATGCAATTGATATTGATTGTTTGGATTGATGTTCAATGAAAGATAAAGCTTGATAAGGAACATCTTCTTGAAAAAATGTGCCATGGGCTAGAGATTTGGATTTTTTCTCACAAATGCTTTGACCAATTTGATTTCACATTTTCCAATGTTAGGATCACCACATAAGTTGGAAGATATAGATCAAGATTTATTCCCAAAGCAAGATGTAAATAGCTGCCCCCAGTGTCTAGCAATGTATGGAATGCCATGGGTGGATTATTGGATAGGTGTATGGATGGACGGATATGGATTATCTTGCAATAAGATAAGGTGTTCAAATAAAGAATTCTCTTTTGGATAATGCTTCATGACTCAAATAATGCTAGGTAGGATAGGATCAATCAAAATGACTCATGTCAAGATGTCTACCATAAGCAAGTGTAAAGTGTGCACCAAATTTTTGTCAAGATCAATATAATGTGGAAGATGGATGTAGATGGATTGGATAAATGGTTTTATTATGGATAAGATGTATGAAATGCTAGATGTATTATGGATGAGATAATATGCTTTCAACTGAAATAGTGGACACAAATGTTTGATTATATACATGATGCCTTTTTTCCAAGTTTTCATTATGGTACCTACCTAAAGCGCCACCATAGTGGTTTTCACTAAAGGATGACTTTTATCTTTACTATTTTCATGATTTTTTAATTTTTTTGGTTGTTTTAATTTTTAATTTCATGTTGAACCAGCTAGTGGTATCAATGTAGATGATTTTATCATAATGTGCCATCGATATCCTACTTGAAGAAGTTGCTCTGCTAAGATATGTGCACTTGAATACAACTTTTGAGATTCATGATCTACTTTGTTGATACTAGAGTTAACTATGTCTTTGTTCTCACATCTCAATAGGATGCCTTTTGAATTCTTATGATGAAGGGTTGCTACCAATGCATGGTCAATGTGAGAATTGGATATATCATGCATGTAGGAGTGGATAGTGGAGTGTGTTTATGAATAGGAGATGAATTGGTGGACAGTTTGGAACCTTTGACTCTCCAAACTTGGGAAGATGAGCAATAATCGGTGGATATGGAAGTGTGTATGGAATTAGGACCAACTGCTTGATATACTTTGTATGATGATTGAGAAACCTATTGTTGCCTTTGTGGACATCTTTGATGGATACATTTCCCTTTCTTATTTTTCCCTATAGTTTCTTTGACTAATGGATTTTGATAGGGATAATCTTTACTTGTATTCTTTGGTATCCCCGTGTATTTGATTTGTCCTTCATGCTTCGCTACTTCTTTTCCTTTGATGATGTTCTTCTTACTTTGATTCGCATCCTTCTTTTGATGTTGGTCCCAGTTTGTGGATGGGGTGCTAGGTGGATGAAGATTCGTGATGTAGTTGGTTGTAGTATTGGCATTAGTTTCACCATAAGGATTCTTCATGATCCCTATGTTGATTCTTGTACTAGATAAAATTGCCCCCCAATATTACAGAGGTATCACTAACATGTTTAGATCCATTAATATTTGAATAACCAAGACCTTGATGCTTAGTATTTCCAATAATCTACATTGATTCTAGAATACCTTGTTCATGTAGGCCTAATCCTCTTCCTTGATAATTCATCTATTGAAACATTTTGTTTGCAATAGTATATAATTTACCTTGGAAACAAGGTGCTACTACTTCTCTGCTTTGTTGTGGATCTTCAAAGGTGATAGCTTCTTCACTAAGATAGCTTTCCATAATAAAAGGTAAGTGATCCAAGTTTATAAGTGATAGGATCCTCCATAAGTGGGATAACTTCCTAATTCATATCTTTGGCTTGATCTTGTGAAATATATATTTATTTAAGTTCTTCTTCAAGAGGTGTTGATAATTCACTATCCACATAAAAGTCTTCCTCATGATTCATTTTTGATATGCCTTCATAGGATGTTTTTGATTCACAACTTCTATAGAAGCCTTTGTCATGACCCATTTCTAATGTCTCTAGATTTTTCTATATCTTTATCATTTGTACAAATGTTAAGAGTAGGAGACTCTTGTTCCTTGGTAAATTTGATATCAAGAGTATGAGACTCTTGTTTTGAATGAAGATCAACTACATGTCAATTAGGAGTAAGCATCTCATGGGTAGATGGAGGAATATGTGCTATATGGATATGATCAACATTTGCAACATCTTGTATAGATTGGAGAATATTCATTAGATCATTTTAGTATCTTGGAGATACAAATTCTTGATCTTGATTAATTTCGGAATTTCTTTTGACATGATTTGGATCAAGTTCTTGACATGGGTCAATTTCAAAGGATGGATTGCTTATAAAGGGTTCTTGGATATATTCATTAAGAATGTGAAGTGGCTCAATATCCTCTTTATCTTTGAGTGGACTTGGATCAAATGTTGAGTTGAAGATCCCTTTAGTATCTATAACCATGAGGTCAAAGGATGTTAATATGTCTTGGAAAGGACAATTGCTAAACTTTGGTGAAATATGTTGATCATGCTTTAGAATGAATTTTTGAGATATGTCCTCAAACTCATTGGATGATGTAGAGGTATTGTCAACATGATCATTGGTGGATGGATCTTGGATTATGTCAATAGGATCAAATAATTATACCACTCATTGAAATAGATCATTGTTTGGGGGGTTCCGATCATGACTAAAATGTGACTCTTGATGTATGTAGATTTGATCGTTGGATGAGGTGGAAACATCTTCAAGATTCTCATTGATGGATAAATCTTGATCATTGTTTTCAATAATTGTGGTGGAGGGATTGTCAATGTTTTCAACCATAGGATCAAATGATGTTCACATTTCTTGAATTGGATCATTGTCAGATATTTTTGAGGGGTTTTGATCATGTCTAAAGAGTGACTCTTGATGCATGTTTATTTAATAATTGGATGGGGTAGAAACATATTCAAGGTGCTCATTGATGGATAGATTTTGATCATTGTTTTCAATAGTCATGGTGGAGAGATTGTGAATGTTATTACTAGTGCTTGAATCCTGATCATTATCCTCAAAAAATTTATTTTTTGATCAATAAGGTCTTGGATGATATTTTTGAGTTGAATACAATTTTATGTTTTATGAATATTTTCTCTCTGATACAATAAGATCCACCCCTACTCCAAGGGAAGTTTAGGACATAGTTTATAACACTTACTTTTGGAAGAGTGATGACTTTGCATCAACTAGCTTTCTTAGCACTGATTTGATTGGTACTCCAAAAGGAGTGTATTCACATTTATGATCTTGTGAGATTTGTGCTTGTTGAGGTGATTCTTGTTGTGATTGATCTTGGAGATGTGGTGATTGGGTTTGTTTTGATGTTGTTGATCTTGATATCCAACCTCTTGAAATTGGAGATTTTGTTCTTGATGTGGTTGGGGACACAACTCAATGTTTTGATGACATGGTTTAACCAATGGAAGAGTGTATTGATTTTTGGGTGGAGATGTCTCTTGGTGCAATGAATCAACTATTTTGGTAAGTGTAGCAATTTGATCTCACAAAATTTGATCTTTATTTTTATCTTGACACCCTTGATATAGTTGATTTGGTTTTTGTTCAAGCAGATTTGGAATGTATACTTGTGGTGTTTGTATGGGATCATGGACAAACTAGTTTTGGACAATGTTTTGATTTGGGACATGATGTTTAGATTTTGTATTATAGGTTTAAATTGAACATTGTTGTCGTTGGGAATCACATTTCCTTGATTTTGGTAACTTTGATTTTGCATTTTGTTACATTGACTTGGATCAATGCATGGAGTTATTAACATATTGTTTGGAGTTTGAACAACATTTGTTTGATTCACAAACATATCTATCCCAAAGTTTACCAAGTGTGGATTTAAAATTTTCATGTTTGGTAAACTTGTATTTGGTATATTCACATTTGGCATGTATGGATTTGGTGGGATAATGTTACATTTTATTGAAGACTCATGCATTGATTATTTGGTTGATAGATTTGTAGGTTTGGAATTTGATTTAAATCTACAATAGGGAAAGGTGTTCCAAAATTTAGATTTGGCATACTCACATTTTTTGTACCATTTAGGTTTGTAGGAGATAATGATCCCATGAATGGATTGTATAAATGTGAGTTTTGATAATCAATTGGAATTGTAAGGATTTAATAGTTTGGTTGACTTAGATCACTCATGATGTATGGAGAAATGTTATATTCCATGTTTTTTCTTGTGTTTTGACCTTGTTGACCTCTAAGGGATTTAGGACCAATGATGAGATGAAGGATGAAAGGGGTGAGTGATATGGGTGTTGAACTTTTAGGAACTTTGGATCAATGCTATACTTTAGGATTTTTTATTGGACTAGTTTGATTTTATTTGGATAATGGACTTGTAGATCCCAAGATGTTAGATGTTATCTTGGGGTAAAATTTTCCAAAGGGGTGATAATTTAACTAAATGGGTGAGGAAGGATTCATCCCTACACAGCTAGCCAAACAAAGTGATTTTGATTTTGATTAAAGGATTTACCAAAAGTCTAGCATAGATGTATTTCCAAAGTTCTATTTTTTTTTTGTGGGATGGGGTTGATAGATGTTTGGGATGGATGAAGTGTTTGATTTTACCCTAGATGAACCTAACAGGGACCTTGTTTACAAGACTGAGATAGTGAAGAACATGCTTTTCCCTAAGAGTATTTCAAACGAAAAGACCAATGTTTGCATGAAAACTATATGCCCAAAAGATACCAAGCACATGTGTGGGGTTCAATTTGAGCTTAATCTTGGTTAATGACTTGCTTTTACCATATCCACATTTCTTGTTTAACTTTCAAACTAAATGTCTATGCATTGATTTCTTTTCATCCCACAAGGTCCATTATGTGGAAATAAAAGAATCAAAGGAATAGTTTTTCTAGGTTGGCTTTGGAGAGAACAAATTGAGATATGGGCCAAAATATTTAGAAGCCTCTAAGGATAAAATCCCTAGGGACAAGCAGTAAAATTTGGACTCTTCAAAGGTATTTTGTCCTTCTAAAGGGTTTGAAATTTGATGAAATTGTTGAATGTTTTTTTCCAATTTTTAAGATTTCAAGTAATGCGTCTGACTAACTCGAAAGTTGTACAACTCTAGGATAGAAAACACAATATTTGTTGAATTCCCACTTGGATTTCTCCAGCTGCGCTTATCTAGAGTAGATGGTTAGAAGCTTGACCACACTGGTTTCCCTCCACGACACTCAC
The DNA here is from genome assembly GCA_007258455.2 of Sequoia sempervirens. Taxonomy (NCBI): domain Eukaryota; kingdom Viridiplantae; phylum Streptophyta; class Pinopsida; order Cupressales; family Cupressaceae; genus Sequoia; species Sequoia sempervirens. The sequence goes on from VDFB02281492.1 coordinate 117,660,979, forward strand.
TTCTACAAGTCAGCCAAACTTTGAGTTCTCATGAATCTCTTGTGAAAAAATCTTCATCTCTACTAAGAACTACAAGTATGTGGGATGAATTCAGATATCTGACCTCCCGACACCAACAAATATTAGGGATTTTGGATTTTATATAGATTGGTTCATAATTAAGGTACTCAATTTAGATAGCCAAATGAGAGGCAAGATAAACCCATATAAATAGTATCATCTGCTTGTTCGTAGGAGCACATGTAATGTGGAGTTTCCTCAACATTCAAATTTATATACTAGTTTGGAGTAGCTTGGAATTTAGCTTGTTATCAGTTTGAGTCATTCCCTTGGGGTGAGTACCTTTTCCCACCAAGGTAGGCTCTCTAAAGGTAAACAACAATGAAGGATCACATTTGTAGTTTGACCACCTAACACACTTAGGAGGGAACACACACAATGCCTTTTCTTCACACTCGCATGATTTGTTCAATTTTAAACCAAAACTTGAAGTTTGAGGAAATATTTTAGAAAACCTAATGTCACTAAAATGCTTTTGATTCTCAAGATCACTGTGAAGTGTGAAAGAACTACATACACATTTGAATGACACTTGTTTGTAAAGAAGATTACAAAACAAAGTAAACAGAAGTTCATTTTAAATCATCAAAGGGAATAATGAGTTTTTTTTATAGCACCAAAACTAAATGTTGAAGTTGCTTTGTTTAGTTTTAGACCAAATTAAAATTCTAGTGAGTTTCTAAGGTTCAATTTTAACCAATTTGAAAAGATCAAATCAATGGTTAATTTTAAACCCCAAAAAGAAGTGAGTTGTCCTAAAATAGAAAATAATAGTAGAAATGAAAGCCCTAGGATATTTCAATAAGCATTAAGAAATTATTTTCTTTCAAGTTTAAGTTTAATTCTCCAACTCCAATATGCTTGCTTTTTCTCAATTCTAATGCTCAATTCTAATGTCAACCTTTAGAATATGTTTCATTTAATGTAGTAAAATGATGAAAAATAGCAGGTTGAACCTACCACTTGCCACATCTGTCAACATCAATCAAAGCATTATTTTCTACCATCAAAGAAAATATCTTTATCGAATAAAGGAATGTTAGAAACAAAAGCTCGATAAAGATCACAACATCATTATCAAAGAAAAGATCATACACTGCTAAAATGTGGACATCAAAATTATTTTTTCATGCTCAACTACTATGGAAAGACAATAACAAGAAGTTGCCTCGTGTGTCGCAGATTGTTGGATGAAATCTATTATGTCAAGAGAGAATGGCTTGCATGGTTTCCAAGGAGAGGTATTTCATATTTTATATCAAACTCCTAGGAGTGCACCATGTTGCACCAAAAGGAGCCTTGGGGAAAAATGAAACAAAGTACTAGAGGTGGGCCCCATCGCTAATAGAAGATAGTGAGTGCAAAAAAATAGGCCAATGAGTTAAGTGTATTGATGGTGAGGCTCGGTAATGAGAAGATATATTGCTGCATTTGGAAATCTAGCACATCATTAGATGAAGGAAAAGATGGATTTTGTGATGTTGAGAATAACCAAGGAAGGTTAAAGGAATTTTCTTGAGTCTGACCTATTGTAGTTTGTACGCTCTATGATTTTTCATTTATAAATGAGTACATATTTCACTTATTTATTGCATTCAAGATATACTTATAATTGTTTGTCTCTTCTGTTAAAAGCTTCACATGTGCAAGTGTAAGAAAAGATGTCCAATTATTGTGGGATAAATTTGGTGTGTAAATGGTATATAATGGAATCTAAATTGGGAGGAAACAAACAAATATTTCTCATTTATTCCACCTGTGGAAAGGTAGAATACAACATCAAACAAAGACAACAATATTAAATGCTCAACTTGCAAGAGTAGATGGTGAATCCAATGGATATGGTGCATAATATCTATTAATGAGAGAATGTATACAAAGCATGAAAAAAAAGACTTTACCTAGTGCATTCAATTGATAGCTAATGAATAGAGACACCTAATCTCCTAACACCACTATTTACTCCTTTTGTGAGCTTATCAACCAAGGCTTATCAACCTGAGTGCATGAGTATCGACGAAAATCATATTTATGATAAAAATATGATCAAATCCTCTTTACATGTTTTTCCCTATGGATATGGAAAAAAATTGGTGAACCTAAACTCCCTCTAAATTAAGCAAAACATCCAAATTGAAGAGAGGTTTAGAAGATAATCACCAAATGTTAAAAAAAGAAAAGTAATACACTAACTCAGGAAGAGAAACTTCTTCAAAGAGGCCTTGAAGCTTTGATGGTAGGTTGTGGTATCTACTTCCATAATAATGGCAATACAATAGTCATGTGAATGGAGATAAGTAGCCCCTACACTTTCAAGAATGGTTTCCCTTGTTTGAAAAAAACAAAACTAAATGATTGAAGTTTACCAATAACCACCTCAATGATTATGTAAACAAGAAGACAACCAATCTACACAATTAATAAATTAAAGAAAAACCCATTAAATTTTTGTTGTAGCTATCACTGGAATGAATAACAATCTCTGATAGAAAGACAAGAAGTGTACCAGCGTACTTCTTTTCTTGTGCCAAAATGGAAGCATTGGGATTCAAGATTAAAAAAATGCAGATTAGTCAAACACAAATCCAATAAAGAGTGTTCCTATTTCCCTGAATCTGTCAACATCTATGTATGTTAAATATATATGGAATGATCAACCACTTAACACATGTCACTATCCTGTCTAGTCCCACCTTATGATTTTTCTTCTTTTCCTTCTATCGAAGGGACTTTGTTACATAGGAGAGACTAAAAATTTCTCATTCTAATAAGGTGAAGTCTCTCTTATAAGGTTCTATCAGAATCTCGAAGTGACCAATCATTTGGTTATGTTGGTATTTATTTGTCTCCTCAATGTATCTTGTAGCCATGAATAGGTTGTCCCCACTAGCCACATGTCTTCCCTGTGAGGATCATGTAGCAAACAATCACTAATGTGACTTGACATGTCAGGAAATCACATTGTTCCACTTGCCTTGCTAACATTATACTGCACTAACTCCTGCTACTCATTGTATTGTTGAAGGGACTTTAAAGCAACTCACTCTGATATCTAGAGGTCTCTTTGAATAGCTTCATTCAATATCCACCATTGATCAAAGTTAGTTTCATCTCCACTGTTGATTGCATGCCCTTTCTATTTTTTCTACATCAAACGGTTTAGCATCTTTGTTTCATCAATATATTCCTTTCTCTCCCATGAGGTGCCTACAAATGTTGATTAAACACCACTTGATATCCACCATTGGTTGACCTAACATCGGCATGTCGAAGAGACTTAAAATATCTCTTATTGATAAGGTGTTGTCTCTCAGATCAAGTGAAGACAAATATTTATTTTGTGCCTTTAGAAGAATTATGGCCAATAAATATTTTTCAGGTTGGTAGTCTATAGGAAAGGGGGTCAGTTCCCCAAAAAACTCCAAAGGCTTAAGTTGTTACTTAAGCTACCTACACCCTGCAATAAAAAGTCAACGAAAAAATAGAAAATCTATTAGGGCGCCATGATTGCAAAAACCTTAGGGTTTATTTGCAAACCCTAGTTCTGATCAAGAGTATAAATAAATCCATTATGAGCATCCAACACATCATTTGAATCTACAAATTATATATCTAGAATGCACTAAGAAAACCCACATCAAATCTGTGTAGCATATGCAGACACATACTCCTTTCACCAAGAACTTATACTAATGCTTCTAGAACCAGATCCACTGCATACTTTATCTCTCCTTGACATCAATGACATCTTTTTTCATCATACCAACAATCTTCCCTAATAATATCACTTCCTCTTACCTCTAATCTCTTCTTTGACATCAATGACACCTTTTACATTAATTCCAACATCCTCACTTGCAAGATTAGTTCCATCTCACCTTTGATACCTCTTTTGACATCAGCTCCAGTTCACCTCTGATCTCTCCTTTTGACATCAATGACAACAATATGCCAGTAATCCCCCCTTTTTCATTGATGGCAAAACTAAATTCTCAACCTATAGCCAATGATTTGATACCAATGGTGGATAACATATGAGCTCAATTCTCCTTTGCTCATCTTTATGAGCATTTTCATACATTTCTTTTGCTCCTACTTTGAGCATTTTCTAACCTCTCTCCCCCTTTGAAATCAATGGAAAACGGTCACACTCCTAAACATCTTGTCTTAGGTCACCATGCTGCTACAACCTTTACTTCTTAGCAATGGAAAAAGGGATTTTTTCTCCCCCTTTTACTGATACCAACTTATGCTCTCATACCAATTACTACTCTCAAATTTTGACCATAATGGAAAAACCAAATGCTTGGATTACGCTATGCCAATTAACATGATTTGATTCTAGTTGGAGTCCCATTACATGCTCAAAACCAATAAAGTCGGATACCAATTGCATATGTTTTCACTTTATACACTGTACCAATTGATAATCTAGACTGCATTGTATCAAGTATAACATTGGTTTGATTCCAATAGCAGCCTCCCCTTAGACCTTGCTCTACTCTTTACTTTTTGCATAATTGAGCACTTGCTTCACTTTGGTCTCTATACCAACTAAACTGCTCTACACCAATTTAGAATGGTTTGACACCAATTGGAGCCACTCTATACCAATTTTAACCAAAGTAATTGTAAGTGAATTTACAAAATAGCTCCCCTAAGGCATATCTCTTGTCCTTGTAGACAAGGGGAATTTCAGAGAAACTACACAACTTTCTCCCACAATTGCAAGTGTTCTTCCCCTTTGGAAAGCATTTAAAAGAGAAAGAATGTGACCATAAATCCACAACCATCAAGTTGTTATAAATTTTCAAAACATATTTTACCTGAGTTGATCTCCTTATCACTTCCAAGGATGAATAAGATATCGATTAAGCTCCCCTTTGAATCATGCCCTATCACTACAATTTAGTGATGTGAGGCATAAGAAACCACATTTGGTGCCTCTTGATAACCTTTCACTCTCCATAACTTCTTGTTCTTCTTCTTTGTCTTGTTAGCCTTCTTAGGAATATGTGAACCATTATTCACTTTGAGGGACATATTCCTCCTTTCATAATGTGCTATTGGTCTTACATAGTTTAATCTACAAGTCTTTTCTATTTAACCAAGAGTTACAATTGTAGCACATTATATTCATGTTTACTATAGAAGCAAATGAATTCCTATACATACATTTTTTGCTCCTTGGTACAACCCTACATTCACAAGCCCTATGACTAGACTAATTATAGGTATAATAGTAACCATAAAAAAATGTGGAGTACCTGGTCATATATTTTCTTTGTGCAGGATGAGGTAGTCTTCTTTTCTTTGACATCTTCATGAATCTCATCCTTGAGAATATTTTTGCATTAGCTCCCTTTGTATGTTTCTTCTTCTTCAATTTTTCAAGGATTGAATTCTCCACCTTATTATCTGTTGTGGGCTCCTTCAACTTAGCAACAACATACTGATCTGGTTTTCCATCTCCAAAGACATTTTCCTTGGAGCAACTCATGCAAGCTTTCTCTTTCTTTGTGCAACATCTTTCTTCCTCTCTAAATTTCTCTTTCTTTGTGTAACATATTTCTTCTTCTCTAAATCTGACATATAACTTTGCAGAAGCACTTGTAGAGGGACTCTTTCCTTTCTAAAATCCAAGGCCAACCATTTCTTTAGGTTTTTATGGCTTTTGCGATCTAACCAGTTCATCAAGTATTTTTGAGCCACCTTTTAGCTTTAGGCCTTTATCAATCTTCTCCCTAGCATTATCTAACTCTCTTCCCAGAGCAACTATTTTTGCTTCCAACTTCATGCACTAAGCTAATTTAGACTGTAGTTCAGATTTAACTAAATCTTCTATTCTCTTTGCTTCTTCTACTTGTGTCCCCAAGTTGATCACAATATGATCAAATTCTTCAAGTTTCTTGTTCAGTTTATTTATCTCCTCTTGTGCATGCATTTTTTGTTCTTCATTTTCCTTCTTCAAACCTTTAATATCATCTAAAGCACAAATGATTCTACCTTCAAGGTCAAAATCTTCTTCTTCTTCACCAGACCTTTCAAATTCTTCATCAAAATTTGTTCGAAAGTCCATGGACAAGGATTCATTCCCCTCAATCTCACAGGAACTTTCATGTTCATCATCAAATAACCTATATTATTTTCTTGTATGTAGATTCTTGTTTTTTTCATTGTCCTCTTCTTTCTTAGGGTTATCCTTTTCACTATGAGGGCATTTATCAACAAAGAGACACAATATATCAAAGTTATAACCTTTAAGGGGTAGCTTACCACTGTATTTTCTAGAGTCTCTTCTCAATATTTGATGAAATCAACTTGCTCCTCATCAGTCTCCTCATATTCAAAAGCAAATTCTTCTACCATCTCTCTTTTAGTTGTAGTTCATCTCATATGGATGTATCTCTAGTGTCCTCTTCATTCAACTTCAGACTTTCAAACATACCACTATATATCTAAGTTTTGATCAACATCTTACTATCTTCACCATCATACATCCTCTTCAACTTGTTCCAAACTTCATGTGTAGTTTGATAGTGTATAACTTTGACAACCATGGATCTTGGTAACCCTGTTAGCTCTCAAAAATGTAGGTGGAATGCCTCAAGAGACTGCCAATCTCTTGGTACACTTTAGGGTAACAGACAAAGCCAAATGATTTAAGCTTTCTACTCTTCAGGTGCTGCTAGACCTAGGTGGGTGTACCTATATGAATGAAGTAGACTTGACTTGCTTATCTTTCTTGAAATGTTTTTCCCACAATGGCAGATAAAAGTGGACAAATGAAATCAAATTTGGTATAAATTGTATAGCAATATTCAAAACTAAATCCTAATATGTTCAGTTAACAGATGTAAAGAAAATGAATGAATCTAAATGGTGAGAAATGCAGAGACTAGTGCCTTAGTGGGTATGTGGAGTCAAAAGAAATAGCAATGAGGAACCTCTTTCTGGAAAACACTCAAATTTTTGGCATATGCTTTGTTTATAACTTGTATAAACATGCAAGACTATGATTTCTAAGCTCTTCTTAATAATCCAGATGAATTTCCCTGATTACTGTGATCAACCAAAATGATTTAATCTTTTCTTGAAAGAACCAATCAATTAACCACACAAATACAACAAATGTGCACTGATAAATTGCATATAAACTTGTTATACCAATTTAAACAACCAGAAAGCATCAATCTTGGAGACAACTTAGTAATACTTTCAATAAGCACAACAGATAATTGACACCAGAAATAAGTAGCCACATCAACTAATTTTCATTGATATCTCCATTTTGAAATCATACATCATAGTCTCTATTCTAAAAATTTTATTTTATTGAATCCATTTCTAACCTATCTACTGTATATCTCCTATCTAATCTAATCTCCTCTTTTTTATAATTGAGAATGAATATTTATACATTCACATCTGAAAAGACACATCGCTTCGCGTATCCAAAATTCGGCCAACAGTTTTCGAGCCTCAATTAATCATTCGCCAAACACTCGCCAAGACATCTCGTAGTTATATCGAAGTCCCATATCTCGCTGAAAGAAATCCATTCACCTCATACATTTTGCTGTGACCCATGGAGTCAAGGAGACGTCTCATAGATACCTTATGTCTCGCTGAGAAATCTCCTTAAGTTTACATTTTGTCGCCGTGACAATATCATTCTCTCATCGATGAAGCAGTATGTCGGTGTGACATTTAGATCGGCAAGACTATATAACTTCACACCGAAAACCATCGATATAATTCCTTTGCACTTTGTCAGCGAGATTAGAGGCACTCAGTGAGACATCACACTAATAGAATCCCTTTGTGTTTTGTCGACGAGACTCGATGCACTTGCCAAGACATTACTTCGATGCATATTAGTCTTACCGAAGTGTATATCCTTATCGCCGATCGATAAGACAATTCAAACTCGCCAAGACCTCACCCCGAAGAAGACTCTCTTGTTGATACATCATTCTATGTGCTAGTCATTGAGACATAATGCAATCGGTAAGACCTCATCCCGAAGTCTTTGTCTAGCCGAAAATAATCCTTTTGAGTCGCCGAGACAATGAAAATGTCATGCCGATAGATGCCTATAGGTAAATTTCGATCATTGTGACATCCCTAAGGTCTTTCTGATAGGCAACAACAAACGTATATTAACAAAAAAGCATTATGGGTCGAGGGGACCATGATAATATCATGTCGATATGGACTATTATGTGAAATACTCTGACCTAGATGAATTTTATGGGATAAAAATGGGCAGAATGTGAGAAAAATATTATGAAGAGAGGCCATGAGCATATGGTGAGGACTCGATTGAAAACTTAGGGATATGAAATTCTTGTGAAATTATTCAAAATTTTACAGTTCTAACAGTGGTTTCGTCTGGGGATGAATGATTGGGAGATCATTACAAGGATCTAGATCTTTGGGTGAGCAGACTAGACACAAGATGATGAATCAGTGAGAAAAATGGGAATGGAAATGGAAAAGAACAAAACCCTAAACTACTGTGCATGGAATTTTTTTTTAAGAGGATTATCAACAGTTGTCCATGCACTGACAACCCTTAATCCTCTGTATTACTCAAGAGAAAAAAAGCTTCAAGAATTTCCCATGTACAGGAAACTCTTGACCTTCACCAGTCATGTTTTGCAAGTAATATGAATCTTCACCTTTCTTTCCAATGACCACAAAAGGTCCCAGCCACAAGGCTTCAAATTTCCCATGCTTGCCCTTCTCCTAACACCTTGCGTTCTACATCAGTACCAAATCATTTTCTTCAAATTTTCTATCTTTTCCCTTTTTATCAAATAGATACTTCATCTAAATCTGTAACTTCATGTTTTGGTTTTGAGCAACTCTCCTTATTTCATCAAGTTCAACCAGTTGTTCCATTCTTTCCTCCATAGGCTCTAGAATATCCAAATCTTCCTGAAGGACAAACTTGTAGACTGGTAACAAATTCTGTAAAGGAATTTTGGCCTGTGTTCCATACACCAACTCAAATGGGGATTTTCCAATTTCCTTTTTAACAGTGATTCTATCAGCCCACACAGCCAGTTTCAATTTTGAATCCCAAGCCTTCTTATTCTAACCTAGCATCCTCCTTATATTCTTCAGAAGACTTTTATTGCTAGACTCTACTTGACCATTAGCTTGTGGATGGTAAGGAGCTGCATAAGAAATGGCAATACCATATGTGCTGCAAAAGTTTTTGAATTCATTTGATCTAAAACACATCCCATTGTTAGTAATCAGTCTTAGTGGTGTACCAAATCTGGAAATGATGTTATCCATTAGGAAATTTGTCACAACTTTACTTGTAGCCTGCTTAGTTGGGACTGCTTCTACCCATTTGGTAAAATAATTAGTTGCTACAAGTATCCACTTGTGTCCTCCACTCGATTTTTCTTGTATTTCTCCAATGAAATCAATTCCCCATTGATGAAAAGGGGCATCAGCATGCAAGGGTCGAAGTGGCAAAGCTCCCTGATACTTCAGTTTTCCAGAGAATTTCTGGCAGGCTTCACATTTTCTTACATATGTAAAAGAGTCATTAAAAACCTTTGGCCAGTAATAACCTGCCCTGAGAATTTTATGCACAGTTGTCTTTGCTGAGTAATGTCATCCACAAACCCCTTCATGCATTTCACTTAAGACATGCCTGTCTTGTGATTCTTCCAGACATAACAATAGTAAACCATCCCTGTTCTTCCAAAACAAATCTCCATCCATGAAAACATACTTAGATGCCTACAACTTCAGAGTTCTTTTCTGGCTGTCACTCAATCCCTCTAGAAACTTCATGTATTTAAGGTAATGCATGATATATGCATACCATGGAGTATGCTCAATGCTCGCAATTGTAGTCTCTTCTTCTACATTGCAAATTTAATTTGCTTCAATGTTCGCTTCTACCATTAACTTAGCCAAGATCTGACCTCTTACTAGTTTAGTAATTTGTATCTCCATGTCAAACTCTTGGATTTTTTTAATCCATCTGCATCTTTTTCCTGTTACTTCATACTGTGTCAGAATATCCTTGACAGTTGTATGAGGGACATAAGCAATCACCTTTTCTCCAACAAGATATGGCTTGAAAGCTTTTATAGCTTTCACTAATGCAAATGCCTATTTTTCCATTATATCATACTTTAATTCAGACCCTTGTAATGACTTACTGAAGAAGGACACAAGTTGTTCATGACCATCCTCATTCTTCTGTAACATAACAGCAGCAATAGTGTGCATTGAAGCGAATGAAAATATCTGAAAAGGTTTTGCAAAATCTAGAGACTTAAGGATAGGATCCTCCTTGATGGCCCTTTTGATCGATATAAAAGCTTCCAAAGCCTCTACAGTCCATTCTATTTTTTGTCCTTTCCTCAACATTTTTTATAGGGGTTTAATGATCTTAGCAAAGTTAGAAACAAATCTCCTGACAAAGTTGATCTGTCCAAAGAATGATTGTATAGCCTTGACAGTTTTAGGGACAAGAATTTTATCAATGGCCTCAACCCTCTCAGGATCTATCTTAATCCCTTCTTTTGAAACAATATATCCCAAGAGCTTACCTTCTATGACTACAAAATGACACTTCTTAGGGTTCAAGTTAATACCATATTCTAAGGCTTTAATAAATACCTTCTCCAGATGTTGTACATGATCTTCAACCTTCTTTGAGTAAGCAGTGAGGTCATCCTAATACACCACCATGATAGCATTGATCAAATCTGCAAATGCCACATCCATAGCTCTTTGGAAGGTTGCTCCTGCATTAGTGAGACCAAATGGCATTCTTAGATAAACATGTCCCCCAAGGAGTTGTAAATGTCGTCTTATATTGCTTAGATTCTTTAACCTTGACCTGGTTATACCCTGAAAACCCATCCATCATAGACAACAGTTCACACCCTATTACCTCATGCAATATAGCCTCCATATTGGGTAGAGGATAATTATCTTTGAGGGATGCCATGTTTAGATTTCTGAAATCTGCACATAGCTTGATATCTCCATTTTTCTTTCTCACAAGAACCAAGTTTGAGACCCACGTTGAATGCCTGATTGGTTTAATGATTCCCCCATCTCTGAGTTTTTCCAATTCTTCTTGCATTTTAGGCTCTAATGTTGGATTTATGGGTCTTTTCTTTTTTCTAAATGGCTTAGCATTTGGCTTCAATGGTATTTCATGCTGAAACAATTCTTCCCTGTATGCTTTTAGATCTTCATAAGACCAAGCAAACACATGTTTATATTTTCTCAACAACTCTATCAGCATTCTTCTAATTGTAGGGCTTATCTTCTTCCCTATGTACACCTTTCTTGGTGCCATCTCAGTCCCCAAATTAATCTCTTCAATATCCTCCCTATTTACTAATGCTTGCTTTATGAGGGACCGATCATTTCCATCATACACCCTCTCCAATGCCACTAGGCCTTTAGGAAGCTTATTTGTTTTAAGCTGTAAGATCTCCTTCCCAAATACTGTTTGCTTCCCATCCACTTCTTCAACAAAGGCATTGAAATCAATTTCTTGGGCTTCATATTGATCTATACAGTGGAGGAATTTCAAAAGGTCAGTATCATCATTAAAGACCTGCCAACTATATATGTTATCATGGACTACATGAATCGTCTTGAACTCAATTTGTGATACTCCAACCAATGTAATGTCATCTCTTTTTAGTGCCACATTTGCTAAAAAATCTGCCATTATGTTCTTTGACCTATCGATCCACTCAATTGAGAAGGCATCAAACAACTCAATTGTGTCCCACACAGCATTCCTGTATTATTTCAATCTTTTATGTTTTGTTGCATACTTGGACTTAACTTGTGAAACAACCAACTCAGAATCCCCTAGAACAACCAACAACTTGATTTTATGTTTCACAACTATGTTCAAACCTGTCAATAAAGCTTCATATTCTGCCACATTGTTTGTACATTTAAATGTTAACAGGAATGAATACTTAAATGTAATACCTTCAGGTGAAACAAACACTATCCCTACTCCATTACCTTCTTGGCTGCATGCTCCATCAAAATACATTTTCCACACACCACTGCAATTTTGTGCCACATGCTTTTCAATTGGGTCAGCATTGACTAATTCTGGCTGGGTTGGTTCTATCTTAAAACTCCCAAGATTGACATCACAAAAACAATTGATTTGATCTTGTGGTACATAGTCAACAACCTGGTTCATCCTTGGCTCCCTGTATAACTTTACTTCCTAACCATTTACCAGAATTTTTGCATAAGAGAGATCAAACTGGACATTTCCACCAACCACGGCTGCCACTGCCTTGATAGAAGCATCCCAAACTAAGGAGGGGTGTCAATTACTATTATATCAATGTTATAGGCCACCTGAGGATAAGCAGCTACCTTGGCTTCAACATCCTTCATTATACCCACCACAGGATTAGGTCGGTTATCCATTGCATAGCACTTACCTCCATTGGTATCCACCCACATGCCAAGCTATTTCATAACTCCTACTGGCATGATATTTATAGCAGCGCTAGAGTCTATCATACAATTCCTCAGCAGTTTCTTATTTATGAGTAATGTAGTGAAAAAAGGATCAACTTGTGGGGGATTTAATAATGTACTATTAAGGCACACTTCTGAAATATTCACCTTCTCTTGCTTATTTACAGTTTTAATGACCATCTTTCTTTCAGAATTTATATGTTTTTCATCCCCATTTGTTATTAATTGAACAACATTGTCTCTGTATTCCTTAATTTTCATCATCTTAAGAAGTGGAACAAACATCTTTACCTGAGACAAAGCCTGAGTGAAGTCAAAGGAAGAGCCCTCTGCCTTAACCATTTTCTTTTGTTCTGAAGTTTCTCCATTGTTTTCCTCCTTTTCTCTTTTATTTGGCTAATCAGGCTTTTGCATTTCTTTGTGCAATTCCTTCACTTCCTCCTTTTGGACAGGCTTCTATTCACTTTATCATGTTGTTTATTTTCAGCCCTTTTCATAGTTCCTTGTGTCACCTTTTTCTCTTTCATATAGATTCCCTTGGGGACACCTTCCTTCTCATTTACTGTCCTATTTCTCAACTAGTATTTACTCTTTTCTTCTTCAACTGCAGCAACAGTTAATCTCTCTATCTCCTCTTCAGTAAGTCTCCTCATACTGCATTGAGTAGGTACTTCAACATAATGTGGCTCTGTATAATCTTCTTCAAAGTCAGAAAGGATCTGCTATTCAGCCATGTGGACATTGTACTTTTGATTTGAAACATCATACTCATAACCTTCATCCTCTGAAGATGAGTATCTCTCCTCAACATGGTGAAAAGTTTTTGTAGTCAGATACACTGTGTGATCTTCTCCATTGTTTCCCATCAACATTCCTTCTTCTTGCATTCTTTGGGCTACAACACAATAGTCTGGGGAATGTGGCTTATCACAAACTTCACAGAAATCATTCTTATTTACCATATAGGTTCCCTTCTTCCTCAATGGATCATGAGTTTCCTTGTTTCTAGGCCTATCTATTACAAGTTTTCCATCCTTCCAGTTTGTATTATAGGGCATGTCATGCAGCCTAGGCCTCTCATTTCTGTATGTATTCTCCTGTCTGTACTGATAATTGTTGCTTTGCTGAGGAACCCTAGGATTGTCTCTTTTATCAATTATCCCAACAGCCCTCCTATTGTTTTCAATTGTTAATGTTGTCTTCTGGGCTTCAGCCAAATCTCTCGGGAACCTATTTCTCAGTTCATACCCTATTTTAGGATCGAACACATTCAAATAAACACTCAATGCCACAGAGTCTGGTAGTTTTGATCCAGGAGGTATTTTATTCTACAGTTTATTGAATCTTCGGTTGAAATCATAAATTGAGTCATTCTAATTTTTTTGAATTCGCATCAATTCATGAAGAGCAGCATCAAGTGCACTTTGATTCCCATATTGCTCGAGGAATCAATCCTGAAATATTTGGAGAGAATCAATAGAGGCTATTGTTAGGATGTTGAACCAATCTTTGGCTTCTTCAATAAGCAACATCATGAACAACCTCATATGTAAATCTTCATAAGGTACATCCAAATCTTAAATGAAGGCATTGAAACTCCTTAAATGGTCTTTAGTAGAAATTGCACTACTCCTTGTAAACTTAGGCACTAGACCTCTCCAACTTCCATCCATAGGGTAAGGGTATAAATGAAACCCTGCTAAATCAAACTGTCTAATCATTGTTGTATACTAGTGAGGGGGAGGGTTAGGTGGATACTGATATTGGTACATCGGATTATTGAATTGTGTATGGTGATGTGGTACATAATGTTGATTATGAGGTGGTTGCATATTTGTATATTGTGTGGGAATATGAGGTGGATGTTTTGGCTGTATGTATTGATTCCCTACTTGATGGTGAGGAACCCTTGGTGGATCAGAAGGCCCTACCCCATGATTACCCTGCTTATGAGGTGGTACATACTTTGGGGGGCAACCAGCTACCCGAGTAATGTTTTGAGCTCTCTACAATTCGAATCCTCTCATTGTTTGTATCATCTGGGCTTTCTCCTGTTCTTCCCTCTCCTTTTTCTGAGATTCAAACCGTGTGAGCACTTTGACTTCTTCATAGGTTAAAGATTCATAATTTTCTTGAGGAGATTCATGATCGATAAGTTCATTCTGATTACCCTGCATTTTCAGATCATATTCTTGCTGATTTCTTATTCGTTCAGCCTCAAGTTCAACTCTAAACTTACCTTGTTTCTAAGGATCATAAAAAGGATTTCTTTGATCTTCTAGGGTACAAGGTTCTGCACTTAAATTATCTCTCCATGTATCATAACTGTCATATGTTTCACCATGTGGTATTGATGATTTGTCTTTGTTCATCATGCACATGTCCTCACTTATCCTATTACCTTTATCAACCCTATCATCCTTCTGTGTCCACTTAATGCTGCCAGTAGGAGCTCCAGTATGACCTCCCCTGTATTGAGATCTTCTTCCATTCATGTTTGAACAAATGCAATGCTTCTGTCAGAGTCGCCACTCACTTTCTTAAAAGTGAGAAAGTATTTGTTTTTTACTATTCCCAGTGGAGTCTGCACAAGGTTTCTGACTCTATGATTAAGGCGCAGATTTTGAGTTAATCCCTAGTAGAGTCGCCAATTTTTTAGCTCTCAAAAACGCAGGCGGAATGCCTCAAGAGACTGCCAATCTCTTGGTATGCTTTAGGGTAACAGACAAAGAAAAATGACTTAAGCTTTCTACTCTTCAGGTGCTGCTAGACCTAAGCGGGTGTACCTATATGAATGAAGCAGACTTGACTTGCTTATCTTTCTTGAAATTTTTTGCGCACAATGGCAGATGGGAGTGGACAAATGAAATCAAATTTGGTATAAATTGTATAGCAATATTCAAAAATAAATCCTAATATGTTCAGTTAATATATGTAAAGAAAATGAATGAATCTAAATGGTGAGAAATGTAGAGACTACTGCCTTAGTGGGTATGCGGAGTCAAATGAAATAGCAATGAGCAACCTCTTTTTGGAAAACACTCAAATTGTTGGCATATGCTTTGTTTATAACTTGTATAAACATGCAAGATTATGATTGCTAAGCTCTTCTTAATAATCCAAATGAATTTCCTTGATTACTGTGATCAACCGAAAGGATTTAATCTATTCTTGAAAGAACCAATCAATTAACCACACAGATACAACAAATGTGCACTGATAAATTGAATATAAACTTGTTATACCAATTTAAACAACCAGAAAGCATCAATCTTGGAGACAACTTAGTAATAATTTCAATAAGCACAACAGAAAATTGACACCAGAAATAAGCAGCCACATCAACTGATTTTCATTGATATCTCCATTTTGAAATCATACATCATAGTCTCTGTTCTGAAAATTTTATTTTACTAAATCCATTTCTAACCTATCTACTATATATCTCCTATCTAATCTAATCTCCTCTTTTTTACAATTGAGAACGAATATTTATACATTTGCATCTGAAAAGACACATCGCTTCGCGTATCCAAATTTTGGCCAACAGTTTTCGAGCCTCAATTAATCATTCGCCAAACACTCGCCAAGACATCCTGTAGTTATATCAAAGTCCCATGTCTCGCCGAAAGAAATCTGTTCACCTCATATGTTTCGCTGTGACCCATGGAGTTGGGGAGACGTCTCATGGATACCTTACGTCTCACTGAGAAATCTCCTTATGTTTACATTTTGTCACCGTGACAATATCATTCTCTCACCGATGAAGTAGTATGTCGGCATGACATTCAAATCAGCAAGACTATATAACTTCACACTGAAAACCATCGATATAATTCCTTTGCACTTTTTTGGCAAGACCGAAGGAACTCGGTGAGACCTCACACCGATAGAATCCCTTTGTTTTTTGTCGGCAAGACCCGATGCACTCGCCAAGACATTACTCCGATGCATATTAGTCTTACTGAAGTGTATATCCTTATCGTCGGTCGGTAAGACAATTCAAACTCGCCAAGACCTCACCTCGAAGAAGACTCTCTTGTCGATACATTGTTCTATGTGCTAGTCGCTGAGACATAATGCAATCGGTAAGATCTCACCCCAAAGTCTTTGTCTGGCCAAAAATAATGCTTTTGAGTCACCGAGACAATGAAAATGTCCTACTAATAGGTTCCTATAGGTAAATTTTGATCATTGTGGCATCCCTGAGGTCTTCTCGATAGACAACAACAGATGTATATTAACAAAAAAGCATTATGGATCGAGGGGACCATGATAATCTCATGCCGATATGGACTATTATGTGAAATACTTTGACCTAGATGGATTTTATGGGATAAAAATGGGCAGAATGTGAGCAAAATATTATGAAGAGAGGCCCTGAGCATATGGTGAGGACTCGATTGGAGACTTAGGGATATGAAAATCTTGTGAAATTATTCATAATTTTACAGTTCTAACAAACCCCATCAAAATATCAAACCTTGACTTAGCATCATCTTTAAAATCCTTCTTTACAACAGTATCTATGGGAAGAGTGGCAAGAGCCTGATATCCCTTCTCAGCAGACATCCACACATCAGACCCAAGTAAATCTAGATGTTCCTTCATTTTTCTGCTCCAACACTTATAGTCTAATCCATCAAAGAGATTTACTTCTACAGACAAGCCTTCTTGATTAGCCATTTTTTTTTCACTTTACCAAGATCTACCCAAGCTGATTAAGCTTCTACTAGGGAACTTAGGGCTCTAATAATGATTTTTGGAACACAACAATCTACTGAGTTGGGGGTGAGACAGTAGATATTAAAACTTAGAGCTTCTTAAAATCTTTGTGTAGATTACTTCCTTAAGCACTTAATCAATATTGTATATTAATTCCTCTTAATACTTTCTGCAGATTTATTAAACTAGTAGCAAGATAAACATGCACACACTCAAAATCCCATAACACATGATGTACGTGGAAAACCTAAGATGGGAAAAACCATAGTGATAAAGGCTACTTGAGTCTATTTCTCAAATCTAATGTCACAAAGAAATATTCTACTACATTTTTTAAGGACACCAACTCTAAGGAAGCACCAACTCCTTGATTTAGGAGAACCAACTCCAAGGAGACACCAATCCCTTACACTAAGAACCAACTTAGTTATCTAATGGCACTGACCAATCAAATTTACAAAAAATAGTATTACAATTTGTTCTATTGAACACAATTCTATGTTGCAACCGCCCAACTATATGTTACAGTCTCTGCAACTCACTCTCCGCTCAACACCTTAATCAATATGCTATTTAATTTTTCTATATGCTTATGTTGCATCCTCAAAAAATCATCCCTCTTCTCTGCACCTATATATCTACTTTGTTCTGCACTCTCTTCCTTTTTTGTTCTGCACTTAGAAAATTCTTCGTTCTACTCTTTGAATATTAACCCAAATCTAAATCTCTATTTTTCTTTGGGCTCTACTCATTCAGTATGTGAATACTCTATCTATTGCACTACTTTCTCATTAATCTTCCTCTACTACATACTAAGCAATACATAACTCTGTTTAGCTCTTTTTTCCCCTGTCAAGTATTCTCACTCAACTCATATTCAATAGATGCAACACAGACAATTTTCTAATTATCTTCTTTCTTCAGTGACCTTCAATTACCACCTCAGGATTCTCACACAAGATTAGATCATCTAGAACCCTTTGTTAGGGTTTCCATACTTGATATCTTCTCTAGAAACCTTCCTGATCATCTCGAGCCATGCACCACTTGTATAAATTCATTGAATGGTAACCTATCAAAACCCTAGAATCAGATATGCATTAAATTTATTTCCTTCCATGATCGATCTAATCCTAATCTCTCTCAACATGGTGATCTATTATGTTGACCTATGATTCAAATCTCCAATTAGATAGTCATTAGTGCGGTTGAATGAATTAAATTTTTTCATTGTGGTGGTTATCATTCAAAACCCTCGTTTACATGGACTTAGTTGTTGAGCATCTTCATGCTTGAATCTATGTCATCAATCCCTATTCTTCACACCACAATCTTATGATCTTTTTTCATCTCAACATGTTTAAAAAATCACTGTCAGATTAATCAACTTTATACTGGCATCGTCGATATTCATCTAATGACTATCGCTTTACACCATCAAAGACACTTTAACATATTAGGCTGAGATACATTCAGGTCCCTTCAATAAATGCCGCTCCTTCCTAAATCGTTGGCAAAGGATACGAGCCCACAAAATCTTAGTGGGCTAGAAGATTATCGCCATTTTTCATCGATGTCATCACCATGTAATTCACAAAAACAATGTAAATTAATCTATCACTCAATCACTAGCCACCACCTATCTGCACATGTCACCTTCCACCATCATCACCTCCCTATCAGGTCCCACCATGGTCATTATCAGGACTTCACTATGTCAAGGGGACTTCAAAGAAGCTCACATCGATATTCATCTTTCTCTCCAATGAGGTGATCTTATCATTTGATCAACATCCTTCAATCTCTATCATTCGATCTCCAAGGCTTGAGCACCATCGTTGATCAAGCTTTATCATTGTGTCGAAGAGAGACTAAAGTGACTCATGCTGACATGATTTTATCTCATTGATATATCTTACAACCTCAATCAAGTGGTCCCTACTTCCCACATGTCATCACATGTCACTATCCCATTTGGTATCACCTTATACTTTTTCTACTTTTCCTTGTGTCAAAGGGACTTTGTTACATAGGAGAGACTAAAAATTGCTCACTCTGATAAGGGGGTATGTGTAGGATCATGATGGGTATGTGTAGGGTATGTGGCTAATGACCTTTTTTTTCCCAAAAATTGATGAAACAAAAAGGGTTTTTAAAGGAGATTCTTAGATTTCTACCAATATAAATTATGCTTTACTTTGAATTTAATAAATAATTATTACTCATTTTCTATTTGAATTACAACTAAATTCTTGATTGATAGTTTGATTGAAGAAAATCTATAGCTTTCAAATGGTATCATATTTTTGAATAAGAAACATGCATCACATTCTATGCTTTGCATACTATAAGATTTAAAAAAAGAAAATTAAATTTCACAAAGTTTTGACCAAGTTAAGGTGGTCAAACATAAAAAAAATTATATTTTTTAAAAGTTGTAATAAAAAATTCATAATTAATTATTTCCTTGGAAAAAAATTACAAAAGAATATGCATCACATTGGGACATGAGTCCTCTACTTATATCTAAAATCTTATAAAAAAATATTATCCTTTTATTGTGGTTAGGGTGGTCAAATAGGCACTTGTTTTTTTTCCCTGAAATTTAAGTGCTATTGGATTGAAATTTTAATTTTTCACCAAATAGATTTTTTTTTTAAATAAACCTAGTAGTTTAGAAACTACATTCAATTTGCTATAGATTATATTCTTACTATATAGTTTTGAAATAATATAGATAAATTATTCAATTTTTTACGTCAAGTTGCCTAACTCTGATTTTTCTAAATTTTTCACCACTTAAGGGCTTGTCTTTTCCATGATGATCCTGCACACGCCAAAGGTGAAGTCTCCTCTATAAGGTTCTATCAAAATATTGAATGGACAGATCATTTGGTTTTGCTAATATGTATTTGTCTCCTCGATGTATCTTATAGCTAGGAATAGGTGGTCCCCACTTGCCACATGTCTTCCCTGTCAATATTGTGTAGCAAACAATCACCAATGTGACTTGACATGTCAAACAATCACACTGTGCCACCTTTCTTGCTAACATCATACTCCAATAACTCTTGCCACTCATCGTAGTGTTGAAGGGACTCTAAAGGAACTCACTTTGATATTCAACGGTCTCTTTGAACAACTTCATTCAATCGCCATCATTGATCAAATTCAGTTTGATCTCCACCGTTGATTGCACACCCTTTTCATTTTTCATTACATCGAATGGACCTACATCTTGGTTCCATCAATATCTACCTTTCTCTTTGATGAGGAGCTTACAACCATTGATTGACCTAACATCACCGTGTCATAGAGACTTATAATCACTCCTGTCGAGAAGGTGTTGTCTCTCTGATCAATTGAAGACAAATATTTCTTTTGTGACTTAGGAAGCATTGCGACCAATAAATATTTGTCGAGCCGATAGACTATAGGAAAGGAGGTCGGTTCTCCAAATGACTTCAAAGGCTTAAGTTGTTACTTAAGCTACCTACAACTTGCAACAAGTAAACAATGAAATAGAAAATCTCTTAGAGTGCCATGACTGTAAAAACCGTAGGATTTATTTGTAAACCCTAGCTCTAATCGAGAGCATAAATAAATCCATTCTGAGCATCCAACACATCATCTGAATTTGAAAATTATATATCTTGAATGCACTTAGAAAACGTACATCAAAATTGTTGACTATTTTCACCTCTATTTTTTGGAAGAACCCTCTACAACAATAGGTAGATATTACATGGCAATATTGTAACATATGCAGACACATACTCCTTTCACCAACAACATGTACCAATGCTTCCAGAACTAGATCCACTGCATACTTTATCTCTCATTGACATCAATGAAACCTTTTGTCATCATACCAACAATCTTCCTTCATAGGATCACTTCCTCTTACCTTTGATCTCTTCTTTGACATCAATGAAACCTTTTACATTAATTCCAACATCCTCACTTGCAGGATTAGTTCCATCTCACCTTTGATCCCTCTTTTGACATCAGCTCCATTTCACCTCTGATCTCTCCTTTTGACATTAGTGACAACAATATGCCAACAAAAACATCCATTATAAATGTTCTCAAAGCTATAAACATATTTCCCAAATTTTCTAGTGCATTGTAATAAAAATTATCTTTCTTAGATAAATTTTTGAAATCATATCTTTGAAGTTTTTCTTTAGAGTAGTAATATTCACCAAGCTAATTTCATTTTTCTCCAAAATATTAGCTTCAAAAGATAATTAATTATGATGTCAACCAAAATGGGATTATAAAAAATGACCAATCTTTTAAACTCAATGCCAAATTATTTGAGAACCATTGATTTTTATCTAATATTTTTCAACCATTTAGCACAATCATTGTCTTTAGATTTACTCAATAAGTGAACATTAGTTGTAACATTTGTGTATGTTTTCATCATCTCCTAGACTTATTTCAATAATATATTATAAACATGGTCCTCTTTTCTTGCAACTTGACAATCAATACCAATTACCTTCTTTTTCTCTAGAATATGCTCATACATATTCATAACATCCTCAATACATCAAATCATTATGGGTAACATTTTCCACCAAGCTATTGTTGCTCTTCTATAAACTTGATACTTAGC
Source organism: Sequoia sempervirens (assembly GCA_007258455.2). Taxonomy (NCBI): domain Eukaryota; kingdom Viridiplantae; phylum Streptophyta; class Pinopsida; order Cupressales; family Cupressaceae; genus Sequoia; species Sequoia sempervirens. The sequence continues at coordinate 117,682,901 of VDFB02281492.1, forward strand.
AATCTTTTCAATGTTGTCTAATATTATTCTATCTAGAGGTACATCAAATGAAGTGGATGGTAGATCATTTAGTTATTTTGTATAAGTATCAATGATAGATTTGATATTGGAAGTTAATACCTTTACCCAATCCTCTAGATTTTCATTAGCTTCTTCTTATTCACTCAATCTTTCAATTAGTTTTATTGCTAATACTTGGGTATTGTGAATATCCCCCTCACAAGTAGATGGATCCAATTAAACTCTACTGATACTAAAATTAATTTATGCAAAATCAACCTCATTTTTATCCACTACAAGTTTAACAATCTCAAAAAATTCATTTCTATAAGAATATACTATCAAATAAGAAGTTATGTTGACCTTCCTTAATCAGGGAGTATTTTTTAACAATGTTGTAATTGCATCAAAACTTGGATAGACTACTTGGGAATGCTTCCTTTTCTTCCTTGTGTTGACTCTTTGCACCAAGGGGAAGGATATGATATTGTTTAGTTTTTTTAAGTTATAAGAGGAAAAATGTTTCCTGGGATAAAATTAGAACTTGTGCTCACTAGTGGTGAAGATGGAGTGGGAGAAGGTGGAGGAGTGGGAGTGCAAGGAGGATCTATGTGCAGTTAAGAGGAATATTGTGAAGGGCAAGGTCGTGGAGAGGAATAAATATGAACTAACTATATGGCTATTCTTTAATATGAGCTAAAGAACTACCCTCTTACTTTTGAGGGGGAGCTTGCTTAATCCCTAGCTTATTTTATAGAACTTGACATTCTTCAAATTATTTCAACAAATTGAATCTTCTCTTGACATTTTCCTCACCATACGCTCCTATTGAAGTTGATTTTGACCTTTTAGAATACATGAATGTAATAGATGAGCTAGAGGAAGACAAAGATAACTTTTTCTACTTACTATATTGTCTTCAGAAGGTGGTCTAGTGGTAATAATTTTAGAAACTCTAAACCTACCCCACCTTTTCATTTTCAAGAACACATGTTTTCTCTTTAATATCAATTATTTATTTTTCTTCATGGTTAATTAGAGGGGAATGTTACATATGAATAGTAGAAGTTAAAATAGGCTCCATCAAATCTAAACCATCTTCTTTGATATAATATATATTCTATTATGAATTATAACTCTAGAACTACTACTCCATACTCATTCACATCCAATTCTTTCTACTTACTTCCAATTCATCTACACAATCCTCCCAAAATATTCAACATGGTGTACAAGATTGTATGCAAAATATAAATTGTCCTTGACATAGTTCTTTCAATCAAAGAACAATCTAAGAATTTATTCCTATATTTTCCACCTATATTTTATATTTTTGCATCTAAAAGAGACTTACAAGTGTAATAGTTAATACTTAAAAGAAATGGATACCCTGCTTTCTTCTCATCTCTACATGCTTTTCTAATTACTACTATCTAACTACATATTTAATGAAGATCAAAGAATCACTTACGTTCTTGGTAAATATATGTGGAACACCCTCATAAGAACTCAACCTAAGATATTTAAACTCAAGAAGTTGAATAAAACTATATCATGTGATTAATTGAAAATGTTTCTATGAAAATTTATCCAATACATTCTTCAAGTTCTTTCATAGTTAACATGTTGAAAGAACTTGAAGGAGATATTGGTCTATGAAAGTGTCATTAGCTCTCCCAAAATTCTTATTTCCAACATACTTCTAAAGCTAAGGATAATAGTTAATAGATTTGCATGGTGCTATCATATAATTATTTTATTTTCCAACCAAGACACTCCATGCTTACAATATCATAGAATAAATAGGAAGAAATATACAAAAAAAATTATAAAAGATTCAATCAATTGATCATGCAAATGATCACTTATTATTCCTTGAATTAACATACAATAAGTCATAACCAATTTTGAGAATAAATTAGCACATTCAATATTTGAAAATAAGATTTCCTTTATTCAAAACAACTCGATTTAATAGAGTGATTATAGTAGATACCCATCCATAAAATGCATGTAACATAAGCCTTTGGTAATTTGAAATGTTCCTTGTATAGGTACCTTCAACCAATCTTTATGTTTCGTACGAAATGTGATCCTAGATGTAATTGGATTAACTAGAATTACTTCTTTTCACTTACTCAACATTAAACATAAGTGGACTAGGGTTTTGATGACTGACTTTCTATCACAATGGAGAGCCAATCCCCTAGTGATTTATGTTTGTGATTGTTAGCATAATGGTTATTACATTGTGTAGAACTATCAGTTAATTTGGTTATAACAGTTTATACAACCTCATCCTATGACAGTTTGTAATCCTCGTATATGTAACCTTTCATACATAACTATGAATCAATCAAGAATTCACCAACATTTAGTATCAGAGCAATGTGATCTTATGCTTGTGACAGAAGTGTTAAAGGGAAGTTCATTTGAAGAACAATGGAGTTGAATTCTGTTGAAGAAGAATGGTGTTGAATTCTACTCATTTCTAGATGTTGAAGATTGTATAACGAGGAGAATGAAAGAGTTATGTGTATGGATGATGATGAAGTTGTATACATGCTAAGAATTCCCCTTCCAAATATTCCAATCAATAATCTACATAAGGAGGACAAAATCCTGCATAAGAGAGCAGTAATTTGTTCGGGCATTTTTTAAAGGAAATGGAAACATTGATAGAGGAGGCAAGTGGTCTTTGCTACTGCAAGCGCTACATTCCTTCTACAGTTTGAAATGTGTTAGAAAAGGTAGAACTATAACGTTTCTGAACTTTATTTTAACCAGAATTACCGTTTTATATCTGTTTTCTATGACTATGCATGGTGATGGGTTTTCTTGTATGAGCGTTGAATGAATGCATTCGAGATTTAAAATCTTGGGTTATGTGAAATAATCCTAAAACATGGTGAAATTCATGAAATTGCATGTTTGTTCATTATGGTGAATTCTCTAATTAAGGCGTCAGATATATTTTTCATCGGTTAAAGTTACATTACCTAATGTTGCACGCCAAGTAGAAGAAAGAATGCGTATGTTGAGGAGAGGACACATAAGTATAAAATATACTTATTATTTTATTTTATGCAAACCAGGTAATGGGTACAATCATCTGATAAATGAAGGCGTTTGATATTCAAAGGTAGGTATAAGACTAGAAGTATTCATTTGAACAGTGACAAAGGAGGCTTTGTGGGTATTTAATTTGAGATTAATCTTTCATTTAGAGCTATTCAAATGATCTGAACTCAAAGGAAGATGCACTATCAAATGCATTATAATGGATAAGTTCGAAGGAATTCAAACTTGATTATACCTCTATGCTTCGTAATAGTATTATTCATGATTTTTCACATGTGGAGTGATAAGTTTGGAATAGTAGTATAAGGAAGATATTATTTCAAAGGTTGACTAGTCTATGGGTCTATCATTACTTGAAATTTATATTGTCATTTTTTAATTATGGGTGCATATGTCTTCTTGTGCTTTTGGAGCCATCTTTATTACACATGATGAGGCCTTCAAAGACTCATCTAAGGAATTAGATGGATAAAGTGTAATAGGGTCACATTGGAGGCTAGTGGCACCAGAGGATGAAGGAATTTCCATCATCTCAAGTTAGCTTCTCACTTTGAGATGATGCTTTGCATGAGAAGCATTTTTGGCTTTAAATTTTTTGCTTTTTCTTGTTGCTAACATATTTGAAAATACATATATTGTGAAGTTTGATATTTGGAGATAGGTAAGGGGTTTGGTGAAGAGCTCAGTATGGATTGTTGCCTAGAGATTTCATGAGATTGTGACAAAGGATTATACCTTTACGAGGGTCGAGGAGACAACTTGGAGGATGGTTGTCCAATAATTATAGTCTAGACCAATGATTATACCTTTATGAGGGTCAATGAGACAACTTGGAGGATTGTTGTCCAATAATTACGGTCTATGATTTGAGAGTTTATGGGAGGACGAACTTGGGAATTCAGCTTGAAGCTACACATTTCTAAGGGTTAGAAGGTAACTTGGACCTGGAGTTCCACTTGATTTAAGATTTGTTTCATCAAAAGGACAATCTTCTCGAGAATGTATACATATTTTGTAATCAAAAAGTTTTGTTATGTAAACCTTATGGGAGGTCCTTTAAAAAGGTGAATGAGAGCTCTCAACGATACAGTTGTAGGAACAATGTAATAAGGGGGGAATGCTAACATAATGGTTATTACATTGTGTAGATATTAGTTAATGTGGTTATAAGAGTTTATACAACCGCATCCTATGACAGTTTGTAATCCTCCTATATGTATTCTTTCATATAGAACTATGAATCAATCAAGAATTTTCCAATAGTGATGTGTTGTGTGGAAGATAAATTTTATGTTTGATTTGACAAGCCTATTTGACATGTAGCCCTAAATTAAAACTATAAATTATCAGATAGACGAAAACAAAAAGTTATGAAATTGGCATGCATATTAGAAGTGGCAATAGGGAGGAGCTTGAACTATAAATTTTAGCTTGAATTGGCTGGTCTAGGGTGTAAGGACACCCTAGACTAAACTCTTGCTTCTTTGGATTTGCAAATTCTAGATTGTGTTAGAAAAATGCTTGATAAATTAATATTTGACATTACATTTGCATTTATAGAAAGGAGGAAGTGAATGGTTTAGAAGTGAAGCAGTTGAATGGAGAAAATTAAGTAACTGTATACAACCAGTTACAATGTAATACGCTAACATCCCCCCCCCTCCCCCTAATTATATTATTCTTACAATTGTAACCCCTAAAAGCTCTTATTCACCTTTTAAGGGACCACCTTTAAGGTTTACATAATAAAACTTGTTCATTACAAAATATATATATACATCTTTGTGGAGATCTTCCTTGAAGAAACAAATCCTGAATTAGGTGGAACTCCTCCAAGTTGCCTCATAACCCTTAGAAAGGTGTAGCTCCAAACTGAATTCCTGAGTTTATCCTCCCATGAACTCTCAAACCATAGACCATAATTATTGAATAAACATCCTCCAAGTTGTCACCTCGACCCTCATAAAGGTATAATCCTTGGTCCTAACCATAATTATTGGACAACCATCCTCCAAGTTGTCTCCTCAACCATTGTAAAGGTATAATCCTTGGCCATAGTCTCATGAACTCTCTGGGAAACAATCCATACTGAGCTCTTTACCAAACCCCTTACCTGTCTCCAAAAATCAAACTTCACAACATATGTATTCTTCAAATCTATCAGCAACAACAAGAAAAAAAAAATTTAAATCCAAAAAGTCTTCTCATGCAAAGCATCATCTCAAAGTGAGAAGCTGACTTGACATCATGGAAAATCCTCCATCCTTCGATATCGCCATCCTCCAATGAATGGCTCAAAGTACTATTCCACTAAAAATAGTAGTAGAAGATGCACTGCAACCTTTGATGGAGGGGTAATAGATAGAATATAATTTTGATCAATCACTCCATCGATAGACCCATGCTTCAAAGCTTCCACTAGAGACATGTAATTCTCTCTATCAATATCCTTACCTACTATAGGTAGACAATCTCCAAAATCCCAGTCAAGAAAAATAATATGTGTGGCCATGATTGATAACTGACTTACTAATATGAATTTATAAACCACAAATCAACCATTCAAGTAGATGCAACCAAAACTATGATCTCATATGTTGTAAATGACTATTGCAATGCTTAAATCATTAAAAAATCTTTTATAACTGTACCGACACTTCCACATTAAATGCTAATCTTCTGTAGAGATGTCGAGCATATTTCTCCTCACAAATTGCATGAAATGGCTCCCTAACATTTCGTAGATCCTCACAGATTTAAAGATAACAAATATATCGTGCAAATTCTTTAATCATTTCATGGCTCATTTTCAGTTACCAAACAAACTCCATGCTTGGCATATGAAATCCATGCTGAAATTTTAAAGCCTTCAGACTCACAACCTGATAGCGATGAAACATGTACTATTCATAAAGCCAAACTTGTTCATCATTCTCAAACCCTTGACTTTCTTCTTATCACAGAGATCCTCGAACACTATATACATCAGTTATTTTGAACGCCTCTATCATGAGCATCTACACACTTCCAAGAAAGGGAATTTTAATTGCCCTTTTCTGCAGTCAACTTGCATTTATTCTCCTGATACTGCTTCACTTCTTTAAATGCCTTCTTAAATGAAGAAATCAACACCTTATAAGTTCTCTCTAATCTTCTATATGTAGAAATATCACCATTAAAAAGATATCATATTATTTTACTTGTACAAAGTAGAAATTAAAAGAGGTCGTTAAGCTTCTCTACACACAAATAATCAACTACAAGCAAATCCTGCCATAGAATGCGTATAATAGTAATACATACCCATACTCTATATCTATAGAATTTTGTGATATAGGACTAACTCACTGTAGAAACTCAGTTTTATCTGTTACGTCCAATCCGCCACATCAGTTCCAAACTTGTAGATGTCATCATGCTTTCATGCAGACCTCAAATCCACTTCCACCTTTGAGTAGATCGATATTTACTTCCACAGACAATTGCATTCACCTTTCATCTTTCAAACAATCGATCCATAATCGAATCCCATTGAGACCCAAATCACATCGCCATGATTTCTATGCCATGCATCACATATTACTCTAAAAACTTCATTGTGGAGGTATAGGGTTTCAAACCAACTCTGATACCAGATGTTGGCAAAATTCTTGATAAATCAATATTTGACATTACATCTACATTTATAGAAAGAAGGAAGCGAAGCAGTTGAGAAGTGAAGCAATTGAACGGAGACAGTTAAGTAATTCTATACAACCAGTTACAATGTAATACGCCAACAAATTGTAGGTTAAGGTCTGCACTCTACTTCCCTAGATCGAACTTGCACACACAAATATAGGGGAGAAGGTTGTGTTGTATAGCGGCTTGAATAATTCAAACCATGTGTTTGTATTCCTACCTCCATGTACATTGATTGTTGATGATCAATAGAGCATACCTTAGGTTGGGAAGAGGCTGAAACAATAATAATTATCTGAAATGATGAATGACAAATGATAGTGTTACCTTGATGTTAAAACCGTTGATGAAGAGATGCCACACACAAGTTTATTGATGTTGATGGATGGATGCCTTGAATGCTTGATAGACCTTCAAAAGGTTGATTCCAAACATAATAGATTGCTACAACTAGCATGATGAGGGTAACACAATACATCTTTATAATTTTGCATGATTGATCATGATAGCTCCTTGCACATAATTACTTCATCTTGATGTCTTGCAATCTTGAACTTGATTGATGAAAATGCTATAATATTGCTACTAATTCTACCCTTGACTGATTTTAGGTTCTTCAATTTTCTTAGTATATTTTCTAGGATATGAAATGACAAAATGACTAGGTATTTATACACAATTATTCTAATTTCCTAAAAATTAAATCCTGATAGACAAAAATTAAAATTAAAATTTCAAATAATAAATTACAGATGTCAACATATTAAAATTGGAGCCAAAATACGTGGTCTAGGGTGCAAGGTTCCCTAGACTAGATCCACCTTTTTTCGGGATCAAAATTGTTTAGGGAAAATACTAAATACATACTTTGGTTTTCCAATAAATGTTCTATAACGAGCAATTAAACACATAATTAGGAAATTAGATGCATAATTAGGTCTAGGCACATAGGGGGGGAGAAAAACCTAGTGTGAATTTGTCAAGGGTGACATTTTTTATGCTACAATTTGATAATATTTTTCAAACAAACATCCCTCTTGTTGGTGCTAAAAACCACTGCTCCACTTCCTAGAACAAAATGTCACATTCATGATGAGGGTTGTCATCATGAAGGTGAAATTTTCTCATCCATAAAAATTTGAGGGTTAAAGAAAAAATATACAAGGGTGGGTTTTGTCTTTTATGTTTAGAGATTAGCTTAATCTTAGGAGGGTATTCCTATAGATTTATGAAAATAAAATGGACTACTGAAAATAGTGATGGGTAAGCCCAAAATATTGTCATTGAGCTCAAAGCAACTAGCTATATTAATACCTAAATACAATTCATTTTGACACCATTGTAGTGACTACAAGGTCAGGGTAAGATGCATAATTCATAGGTTATAAGATGAAAAGTTCTTGATTGTTATTCCTTGTTCACTACGAAATCATGATCTACAAAGAAAGTAGAGTTGGACTAGAAATAATAGTTTAATATTTTTTTATTTTAATTATATGATTGAGTAAGATTTACATTCCTAGATTGGTTCCTATTGTAATTCCCATATTTTAAAAGTGAAATGAATGTAAACTAGTATGTAAGCTCCCTATTGAGAACATGTAAAACCTCTATATAGAATACACAAAAGAGAAATATAACAAAGCATAACATCAAAATTAACATTTAATATATTACCATATTCTCCATTGTGGTTTGATTTTATCCTTAATAGATTGGAATGTGAAAGCTCTCATTTTTTGAAGATGAGCAATTTGATAACATGTACTTAGCATGAGTGACAATTCATTTTGGATGAGAGAGTATAAAAATTTATAGGCTTTTAAGGGAAGGAATGGATGGTCAATATTTGATTGTGAGATCAAGGGTGGATAATGGTTGAGAGGAATTCACTAGGATCTAAGAGCTGATTAAGGGTGGAGATGAAGGTAGTTAGAATATGAATGGATAGGATAACTTACCAAATTTAGTAAGAAGTTTTGAGCATAAGGTAAATTAAGAACATGTGAACCTAAGAAGGCTATAAATTTGGGATGTGTTGAGATAATAATGGGAGCACAAGGAAAAGTGTTGCTCTTCACTATGTAGCATTTGTAGCTCAATGTGTTTTCTCATTTCAGTTCATGGTGGTACAATATTATGTGCAACCATATTTCATTAATGGTAGAAACATGATAGTATCTAGTATGGTTGTTCTTTCCTATGCACCTAGTGGCAAGGATATCTTATTTTAGAGGTGTGCATCCTTGTTGGGGATCCCCTCTTCCCCCATTTATTTTCCCTAAAATGTTAGCAGAGAAAATATTCTAATATTTTAAGGGTATATCACCTTATACATTTTATTGGTGTCTTGTGAGATTTGACGTATTGATGTACCCCCTTGGTGTTGGTTTTGTTTATAATGTGACCTGAGGTGTGGTTATCAATTTGCTCCATGTGATGTTAAGAATTTATTCACCCCCCGTGACATTTAACATTTAGGCACCCCTTGAGGTGTGGTTACCAGATTCATTACTAAAGACATTAAATCATCTCCTTGATGTTAAAAATTTATGTGCTCCTTGAGGCTTTATTAACAATCAATCCATATACTTAGAATAACTAAGCTTCTTAGCTTGTGAATTTGGGCAGTTTTATATGAATGCCTAGCATAACACAAATTGCTATCCAATAGATTTATGCATCTCATTGTTAGGATTTAGGTGTCATCAACCTTGTAAATCCTTTATTTTATTATTCTCCTAAATTGTTTTGTACATTTACCCATAAGAGGTGAAACTGTTTGACCAACAGTGGTGAAAGAGACAATGTAAATGCAGTGTTACCTTACCGTTTATCCTTTTGGAAAAGGACAAATTAGCTAGGCATCCCACCTTGGAATCTTCTAAAATAAGGTTGTTGGGTCAAAATAGGGTGTTGTAAGAGCATCTATGACATGCATGCAAGTTGTCATAAGATGCTATGACAGTATGACAGATTCCCTATGATAGAATATGCTATTTTTAGACCTAGGCGCCCATGCAGGAAAGATGCCTTATGATAGCTGTAAGAGCATCTATAAGAGGCTATTTTTGGTATTTTTTGACCATTTCAAGGAGGGAGGTGTGGGTTTTTCTAGGTGGTATTGCTGCCTATTGTTTGGTGAAACCATGGTGGTTTTCATCCTCACAAATCTCTATAAATTGGAGCCTTGAGCTAGAGTTATTAAGATAGAAGAATTCAGTTTTGCAGGGTAACAGGGTGCTGCCGGATTTTACAGGAATTGATAAGAGAAGTATATTGCTGCATGTAATATTTCAGATTATTAGTAATATACTTGCCTCTCTTTCGGTGGTGGATTTTTTTCCCTTCGGGGTTTCTCCACGTAAATTTGTTTTTGCATGTGTTATATTGTTCTATCTCTCTCTCTCATTCTTTCTTCACACTAAGGCTAAGGTTAATCTACATATTTCAGATTTGCATTCACACATTTAAGTTCATATTGCAAGCTTTCTTCAGCTTGTTTTTCAACACTCATGACAACTCTTATTTATCATTTTCAGAGTGTAATTTGAGCATTCGATGGATGATGCTTTCTAATTGAGAAAACCTTACATTTTGAGGTCTCCTTACTTTCTTGACTCTAATATTTAGTTTTTGTTTACTAACATTTGTTGTGTCTATGTTCCATGTGTGTGTTATGTTTACTTTATGTGTGTATCATGTTTTGATTTGTGTATTCCTTGTTTGTCTCATGTATTCCTTGTTTTTATTATGTATGAACATTGTTTTCCTTGAGTATTCAGCATGTTTACCTCATTTATTCTATGTGCTTACTTTGAGTATTCTATGTGTTTTCTTTGTATATTTCACATATTTTTTCCATGTACTTTTTTGTGTGTATTTCATGTATTTATTTATTTTCTTTATATATTCTTTGTGTATGATTTTATGCGTACTCCATTGATTGGTCATTGAATGCCTTATGTATAATTAAATCCTTCCTTATATTTTGTGTGATATAGTTGCTTTATGTTTATCTTAACACTATAGATTGATAAGATCCTATGTTGGCACTAGTGCACCCCTCAACTTGGTGCCATCTTGTCTCTTCAATGTTTTGATAAAGAAATCTATCTTCTCCATTCCTTTAGTGTGAGTATGAATGTAAGATCATATTCTTACTAGATTAGGGGCTAAATGTACTATTGAAAATTATCACCCTTGACAATTTCACACTATTTTGATACCCTATTTTACTTATAAAGTTAATTACATTAATAATTTATTAATTTCATGGCAAGATTGAGAAAATATATTAAAATCCCCAACATCCTAGAAAATATGGGTCAAAAACACCTAGTCAAGGTCAAGGATACCCTTGACCGAAAGGTTCCTTATTTTAATAATTAACATTTTGGTGGTATTCCTTGGATATTTAAAGGATCCCAGGTCAGCCTACGTCCAAATAAATCAATTGGGATGCATATAAAAAAAAAATCATCATTTGAACATTAGCCATTATTAGGAATAATTATGAACAAGGCATTATTATGATCAATCACACTCTTATTGTGATGATGTATACAAGTTATCCTCTACATGCTAGGTATAACAATCTATTATGTTATGTGGACTAATGTTTTGCAAGTATTCAAGAAATTCAATCATCCATTAATCAACTTTTTGTGATAAATTATGGTGTGGACATCACTTAAACAAAGATTTCATACCCAAGGTAAAATTATCAATTGTCATTTGTTTTTATAGTAAATTATCATTTATTTGGTCTTTTCCTAACCTAGGGTAAGCTAGATGTTTACCATCATTATTTTCTATTTGTGGAGGTGGAAACATACAAAAAGAGTTTGACTTAGGAAAGCCCCTATATAGCACAAGGTTTCCACCCTTTTTCATGTGTCCGGGTCAAATATGAAGGTATTATTAGTAGAAAGTTATAGGAAAAAATAGAGTAGATTGAGACACATCATCTAATGTTTGAAGGTCCTAGAAAGAAACATGTCTTGTCAAGGCCGCCCTCACCCTTGACTCTCAAATTTAGACTTAAATTATAAGTGCAAGTTCCTCTTTATCTTTATTTCTGAAATCTATAACTATGATACCAATTTAAATTTTTCTTTGTGTGATAAATTAAATTTAAAGATCTAAGGTTTATGTCAAATAGGCTTATTACAATACACATAAAATTCCTCCTCTTTACAACTCAAAAGATCTAAAACCTAGAAAATTGGTCCTCCTTTGAGGTAACTATCCAATCATCAAAACCCTATTTGGTTTGTGTTCGAATGTGGAGACAACTAAATAATTGATCCTAGTTAATATATGATTAAATGGAAATAGGGTACCACCATTTAGGAGATAGAACTTAGGACCTACTTCACACTTTAATCATTGGGAAACCAAGATCCCTCAACCATCTGAATCAATCGAGGGAAGGTATAGGAGGTTTCCTTAGGTGTGATTAGACAAGGTTTCACCATTAAAATGACATTTCAAAGGAGAAATGTAAACACTCATGCACAAAACCCTTGAAACTTAAAAGCATTAAATCAAATGAACAAACAAAAATTAAATAGAAAGGAACTAGGTAAACTGATGGATTCCAAGAAAGATCGGCAACCTTGAAATTCTACTTTTTGAAGTGCACTAGGACTCATACGCAAGGCTGGGTGATTTAGTCTTGCTATAGTAAATTAACCCTTAATTAATTTAATCTCATCTCATGTCCCATCCTCTAGATAATGCAAGTTGCACATGAAAATAGATTTAATTCATTTATTAAATCTCTATTTTCCTCACAAGGCATCTTTTGGAATATTCTCTCAATTTGAATTCAAAAATTCTAAGACATGTACATCCAACAAGGAAATTACTCCATCTTACATGTCCTTTTCCTTGAGCCAAGTGGCATTTATTGCATTTTCCCTTCCCTCTTGCAAGTCATTTCAATAAATTTGAAATTCAAAATTATGCATTTATTGGCACAAACCCCAAATCTTGCACATCCTCCATCCATTCATAGCTTGACAAGTGGCACCTTACCATTGGATGAATGTTAGTCCCACATTGCTCAAATTTGGAAATTTATCCATTTTGGAATTCTATAAATAAAGAGCTCATATCCTCATTTTAGCAGATCCACAATTCATGCAAAGTTACCATGCTCAAATATCCATCAAATTTCATTAATCATTCTTGAATCATAGTTAGGTTTTTTAGATTTTAGCTTGGAGCACTCTTCAAACATCAACAAAGTGGATCAAATCTTCACCAACACATCAATTTTGCATCTTAGGAATTGGGAAAGGGCCAATTTTCACATCAAATTGGCACCAATTCCCCCATGGGATCATGTGTTTGCTATTCTAATTAGGATTCAATCTTTGTTTTGTCATTTTCATTGAGTTCTTCATCATTTTCTTCCTAATTTGAGTGTTGTAAACGGATTTCATGGGGAATGCTTGTTCCTTGCTTGCATTTCACCTTTTAATGTGTTTATTCATTGTGTTTTGTAGGTACTAGGAAAAGGGTTTGCACATTTGGTGCTAGAAGGAGGGTTGCATCTCACTTTCAATCAATTTTTTTCAAATTTTTTATGTTTTTTCCTCACACACAGAAAATTATAACACTGGGAGCTCAGCGTCACTGTTTTGGCGTCATTGTCTCTTTAGCGTCACTATATATCACCACGGGAGACTCAAAGTGCAACGCTGGACTCGTCCTGCCAAGAAAGTTTGAATTGTAAACTCCACCGTTGGGCTCGTTGACTCACAGACATTTTCAAAAATAATCAAACTATGATGTTGGAAGAAAACAATGACACTGGATGAAAAGTGCGACGCAGTTGAGCTCTTTGTCCCGACACAAAGCGACGCTGACTGACAAGCGGTGCTGTGAGAGTACTGCTAGGAAATTAAACTGCGACGCAGTTACGAGTTGTGACGTTGGAAAGGAGTAAAAAGGGAAAATTTAATTTTAGCACGTGTTATTTGATTAATGATTAATTTGTTCTTTGTTTTCTGCTTTTTTGTCTCTGTATTTTCTAGAAGTTGACTGGTTTTTCTTCCTTGTAGGTGGGAAATCAAAATCGAAAGAAAGCGAAGCATGAGGAGGATGTTTCACCAAATCAAAGTTTTTTAAAACACTTTAGTGTTTTCTTAACACTTTGTTAAGAAATTGTTATCTTTTTCTTCCTTAGGACACTAATTTTCATTTGGGTTTAAAAAGAATCTTTCAATTTCTTCTTGCAAAGGCTAAAACGAACTTTAGGATCACAACATACTAGATTTTGTTTCTTGGGTTAAAAATTGAACAACTATCTCTCACTTGTCTTTTGGTGATTATAAAGAACTCACATTTTTGCTTTGTGGATTTAAAAATAACAAGTGCAACTTTGTTTTTGTGAAAGGACGTATGTGCTTCTCTCACGCTTTATAGCGATCTTGAGAATCAAAAGGCCTTTTTCATGATTTTAAGTTAAGACAAAGCAATCACCTCCACACTTTGATTTGGGTTTAAAATTGAACAAACTCTTGTGCGAGTGTGAGTGGGGGAATTATCATGTATATTCTCTCTCTTTGTTTCCATCAAAGATTGATCAAGTTACGAATCTTGTCTTTACTCGCTTTTGTTTATCCTAGAGGGCCTGCCTTGTGGAAAAAGTACTCACCCAAGGGAACGACTCAACTGGTAACACTCTAAAGCCAAGAGTATTTCCAACCGGGATATAAATGTGGATATTGGAAGAAATACGAATATCATGCGGTTGATTCTGACAAGATGGATCTAAAAGGGGACTCTTGCCGTATGGGTTAATCTCCATGAACGAAAAATCCTTACTAAAACCCATGTGCTAGAATTTGCCAAAATCCTTTAATCTATTTTTTGGTGCAAGAACGGTCGTTCTGAAGCCGCCCCACACTTTTACGGTCTTTTAGTAGAAATGGAAAACATGCCATGGGAGTTTCATGGGTGTTGATGCTTGGTTGCCTCGTATAAGTGAGTGTCGTGGAGGGGAGCCAGTGGGGTCAAGCATCTAACCATTCGCTAAAGATAAGTGTAGCTGGACTTGTCCAAGTGGGAATCCAGCAAATATTGTCTTACACATCCATAGGGTTGTACTTATTCTTGGGTTACAAAATGCATTGCTTGATCAAAAACATCTTGAAAACAAACACTTAACATCATCCAAATTTCAAACCCTTTTGAAGACAAATACAATTGGCTCAATCCATATGTTATTTCTTTCCCCTGGGATTCACATCCTTAGAGGTTTCTAAACATTGGATTATATCTCAATTTGTCTCCTTAAGTAAACAATAGGAAACCCTTGCCTTGAGTTCGTCGAATTTCCACATAACATATCTTGTGGGGTTTGAAGAAGTTAAGACATTGGACATCTTAGTTTGAAAATTTAATCAAAGAAAGTGTTTTTGGTAAAATAAACCCATTAAGAAAAGCTAAGCAAAATGAACTTTCATGTGTGTGTTGAAGCCTCACGTTTCCCAAAAATTTCAAAGGGTAAAAAAAAAAAAATCATTGGGTTGAAATCCGAAAATGTGTGTTCAAATTAAATTATTCTTTGCTCACAAAGGTCTATAGAAAGCATTTGCATGTTCTTCAATACCTAGGTCTAGGCAAACAAAGTGTCTTTTTTAGGTTCATCTTAGGATCAAAAGAAAATCAAAATCTTTTTCATCCACCCTTCAAAAACATCAAACATCATCTCATCATCACCTTTTGGAAAATATTGAAGCCATCCTTAAGATACTAGGCTTTTTGGAAAAATCAAAACCATCAAACTCATTGAGACTAAATCCTTGAAAACTTTATCAAAATCACCTTTTGCTAGGTATGTGTAGATGCATCCTTCTGCATATGCTTAGTCAAAGTTGTCAAAATCATCTTGTTTAGCTTATTATATGTAGATGAATCCTTCTTCATATGCTTAGTGAAACTATCATCTTGTTTGGATAGGTGTGGGTAGATGCATCCTTCTCCCCACACATTCAAATTATCATCCTTTTATCAAATCTATCCCTTAGATCATCATCCAACATCTTGGGGTCTTTTTGTTCAAAATCAAAACAATCAAAACCTATCAAGATGAAGGAAAATCAAAAATCCAAAACATATCCAAAAGTCCCAAAAGCATAGTATCTCCATCAAGATTTACCAAAGGACCATAGCATCCACATCATCCATCCCTTACATCATCTCCATATCATCTCTTGATCCTTAATATATCCTAAAATTTTCTACTTTGGACATAAACTAAAGATCAATCCAAAAGATCAAGAGATTCATCTCTCCTATTCTTGAGAAATTGATCCTCATTTTATGGTTCAAACTAGATCTCAATACAAGAAGAGCATGGAAGCCAACAAAGAAACACCCGCTTCAAGTGATCTTAGTCAAACAAACCTTAAAATAAATCTCGCCGAATCAAGCAATCCTTTGACCATTTCATCATCACAAAATCCCTAAGAGGAAAACCAAGGAGAGGACCTTACCTTTGGAATGTCTCACAAAGAAATGACAGAAATGCTTTAAAATCCAGACAACCATAGAATCATCAACATCATGATGAGGCTTAACCCTTCGTTATACATGCTTGAATTAGCAAAACAAGGGGCCAAACTACCTTCAGATTTTGAAGTGAGTACCATAGTGGAGACATATTTTCCTCCCATCTCATCCACCATTCCCATCTCATCTACACCCCCATCCCAAAAAATCACACAAAACATTTCGTAAATCACGACATCTTTTGCTCCAACCCAACCCAATGTTAACAAGGGAAATGCATTTCTCAATGCTCTTCAAGAACACCCCTTTGTTAATAATCAAAACTTAGAGGTAAACACCACCTTGGAACAAAACATACTTGAAAATCCATTACATAAGAATGTTCCTCTCACCTTCCATCATGATCCATCATCATCATACTTTCGCGCAACACCTCAAACTCCTCTCCTCACAAATTCACAAGAAGAGGGAGACATGTTCGGATCAGGGGGCATCTTTGATACCTCAACATTTTCACAAGAACTCGCACCCCTCACATTTTCACCTCTTCCACCATTGCCATCATCATCCATGCCACTCCTTGGTTTAGGGCTTCTCCCTCTACCAAGTATCAATCAAACTACCATCCCAAATATCAATCAAAGCATTATGCCAAACACTCAAAATTTGTCATTAATATCACAACAACGAATGACAAATATACAAGCAATTGCAACATCATCAAACACCCCCTTAACATCGCAAATCATGGTCTCTCAAGAACCAACCACATCAACAGCACCATCCATCACGCAAAACACCAACACCACCTTCACAAACACCATTCCAAATCCACCACCACCCCCGCCACCACCAACTTCCACCACATCAAGTCAATACAATGTGGCATTGCAAGTTGCTTTTCAAAGGGGATACCAACAAGTGCAAAAAAAAAAAGCTGCACAACTAGCTGCGCAAGCCGCCCAAGTCGCACAAGTCGCATTACAAGCGCAACAAGCCCAAGCACTATTGCAACAACAACAACAACAAGCCACTCAAGCATTGCAAGCATTACAGGCACAAAAGGCTGCTCAAGCACAAGCTCTATTACAACAACAAGTGGCACAAGCACAATCACAAGCAGCGCAATCACAAGATCAAGCTTAGGCAAACACTCAATATCAAGCATAGCAGGCACAAGCACAAGCACAACTTCTTGCACAAAGATAAGCAGTGCAATTGCAAGCATATCAGCAAGCAATAAAGCAATACCAAGAGTAGCAAGAAGCAGCCGAATTAGCAGCCCAACAACAAGCATTGTGGGAACAACAGCAAGCACAACAACAAGCATTGTTGGAACAGCAACAAGCGCAATAGCAAGCACAAATTTTAACACAACAACAGCAAGATCAACAACAAGCATTATTCATACAAAAGCAGGTGGAAGCCTACCTCACTCGGAAAAACATACAGATACCATCAAACAACACACCAACCAACCCACCCATCCAAACCACGATTGAAACACCCCAAAACTCTTTCATCCCACCCCCTGGTCCACAAAATGATGTGACAGCACAAATCATATTTCTCTCACAACAAGTGCTCGATCTTCAATCAGGGAAAACAATGAAGACACCAAGCAACTTGTGTCTGTATCCATTTGATAGGAGCCTAGTAATGAAACTATTCCCTAAGGGATTTGAGATCCCCAAATTTGACAAATATCGAGGGATGGGAAACCCTAAAGATCACATCAGGAAATTCTAGGTACATTGCATGGAAGTTGCATACGATGATACTTATCTAATGCGACTTTTCCCTAGGAGTTTGGCAGGCCACGCTATGGAATGGTTCTCTCGCTTACCTTCAGGCATTAGAACATTTCAAGAAATTATAGATGCATTCATTAAGAACTACGCATGCAACATTGCAATGGATGTTATTCTAGAAGAACTCTCAACTCTGAAACAAGGAAAGGGTGAATCATTTTCCTCATTCCTACAACGATGGCGATCCAAGGCCAATCGGAGTAAGTGGACCATGCCAGAAGAACAAAAAATTTGCACCATCATAGCCAACCTTGAAGGCCGCTTAGAATTTCATCTTAAGGTTCAAGGCATCACCACATATGATCAGTTGATCCCCAAGGTGCTCAGCATCGAAAGAGCCCTTATGACTCAACCCGCAGAATCAACATCATACCCCGAACAACAAAACAACCACCCACCATCCAATTACAACAACAAACCTCGCACGTGGGCAAGGAACAAAAATGTTACTAATGATGGTATTGTCGATGCCAAGGTGGTCATTAGTGCTCCTCGTCAACATACACCCACACCACAAATCCAAATCCAACATCATAACAATCACCATGCGACACAACAACCAACCCATAATCCAACAATCAATAATCTCAATGATCAAAGGGGACCACCTCAATGCAAGAGTTATTCCAAGTGAAAATACACTACTTTGGGGGAACCATTAGAAGTCATCATGAAAAAGCTGATAGACAAAAAACTCATTCAGGCTCCTACCTTTGAAAATTACCAAGAATGGGATGTGAAACCTCCATGGTATAATGAGAATCAACTTTGCGAATTCCATAAAATCAAAGGCCATACCACAAATAGTTGCATGAGACTGAAAAAAATTGTTCAAGATCTCATCGATAAAAGAATCATAAATGTGGAACAGCCTACAGGAAATCAGGATCTTAAGATATATACGAATCTGATGCCGAATCATGGTAACAAAGGGAATAAAAATGATAAAGGGAAAGGCATCCACTCAAACGTAAATCATGTGTATGAAACAGTCGTCACCTCCCTAGATGAAAACTGAATGGTCATCACCATCAAGGGCGCTTATGTCGAAGATAGTGGAGTCACCACAAGAGGTGGCAAAGTAACCATCACAGGATCATCCCAGCCAAACAAAGCCATACATCCAGATCAGTTCCTAATGGCTATAATGTCCTAGATCAACTCAAGAGAATGCCAGCGTAAATCTCCATCATGGAGTTGCTAAAAATCTCATCTGCCCATAGGAAAATCCTTGAAGAAGCATTGGCCTCATCCATTGTCCCCGCAGATCTTGATGCGGAGCAATTCCAAGCTATGGTCGGAAGTATCATTATGCCTAATCTTCTTACATTCTCTGACCAAGATTTCCCCACCCAACCATCTCACAACCGTGCACTTCACTTAGAATCCATAATACATAAGAGAAAAATCAAAAGGGTCTTGGTGGATGGAGGTGCAGGCTTGAACATTTGTTCTCTCAACCTCATCAAGCAATTGAAAATATCAGAGGATTCCATCAACAAAGGGAAGGGTATCATGATAAGAGCATATGATGATCAGGAAAGAGTGTCTCAAGGCATGATCAAACTCCCTATTCAAGTAGGGTCGGCTCTCATGGAAACCACTTGTCAGGTCTTGGACCTTGACTTGCCATATAACATCCTCCTAGGATGTCCATGGATCCATGCGATGAAAGTAGTAGCATCAACTTTCCACCAATGTGTGAAATTTACACATAATGGACAAGAAGTTACCATCCATGGAGATCCTAAACCTTTCTCATATTGCAAAAATTTTGAAGCAAAGTATTACAAAATACCCCAAGTACCAAAAAATGATGAGGGCCCATCCACACCATACATTGATCCTGCCACTCTCGCATCCACTTCTATGACAAAGACACCCACCACTCCCGCCATCCCCACCATCTCTGACATCAAGCTTATCATCCAGGATGATGGTTGTGGAAGCTACAAGCTCCCTAACAATGCTTTTGTGGTAGGAGAGTTACCACAATCTCCTAGATCACGGGGTCATCCACAAGAAAATCAAGCTTCCACATCACAAACATCTCCTGAAGACTATCTCGAATTCACAAGCTGGGGAGACCTTGGCCAGGAGGTTATTGAGGAAGATCCATCACATATGCTTTATCAAGATGAAAGACCAGCACCTGAATTACCAATGGATGATAGAAGCAAGGGTCTGCAAATGATGCTTGCAATGGGCTATGACAGAAACCAAAGACTTGGACAAAATGACAATGGGCTCATAATACCTATCATGCCAGATACGCAACCAATAACAAATCTTGGCATTGGATGTGCCGCTCTGATTATAACCATACGTGGCTGAAGTTCTCCAGTTAGAGCGGTTAATAAACCTCGCCAGCCAACTATGGTAGAACTACGATTACCAGTATCCACAGGTCATGTTCTAGACAACTATACCTTTGATATAACTAATGTTTGTAGTAGTAGCAATGATGATGACCCCATATTCAATCTACCTAGGTTTTTTGAAGATACCACCCTTTGCATGATTAGCACCCTCTCCTTTGAAACAGACAATCAAAATCATGAGATCCATTTAGTATATCCCCAACTGATCGACTATGACCAATGAGGAACACCAATTCTTGATACATTTGAAAACAATGAAGCGCTCTCAAAATTCATGGGATTGAGGAATAACATTCCAGATGGAGATCATAAAGCAGGGTTTATAATAGAGTTGTACACACATGCCTATTATGGGGAAACGATTGAATCCTTCAGTTGCAAAAGTGAGAAATTAAGAATAATATCCAAGTCCTTGAGTGAAAACCACACTGTGGCACTCTCTGAGAAGAAAAAAGTAAAAAGAAAGAACGCATCCAACGGTGAAAACCTCTCTGAGGTGCCTGAGGATGGGGGATTCAATCTTCCTTTAAGAGCTATTCATCAGGAAAAGTTAGCAGTCTTGGCTGAAAAATGCAATCTAGTCAACCTAGGAACAGAGGCGACCCCGCATATCACATTCTATGTGGAATCACTACTATCAGAGGAGCAAGAACTCCTAGTAGCATTCTAAGGGAAATACAGATAAACTTCACATGGAGTTATGCTGACATGCCAAGACTTGATCCAAAGACTGTGGTTCACCACTTAGCAGTGTATCCAGAAGCAAAGCCTATCAGACAAAAGCTTTGAAAAATGCACCCTCAGATCGCCTTATTGGTCAAAATGGAGCTAAAAAAGCTACTAGATGCAGGATTCATATGACCAATAGATTATCCAAAATGGGTATCAAACTTGGTACCTGTTTCAAAGCCTAATGGAGCCATTAGAATCTGTATAGACTTTAGAGATTTGAACAAAGCATGTCTGAAAGATGACTTCCCGCTTCCAAATATTTACATGATAGTAGATATGACAGTAGGACATGAGATGCTATCATTAATGGACAGATTTTTAGGATACAATCAAATCATGATAGCAAAAGAGGACCAACATAAGACAGCCTTCACTTGTCCATGGGGGACTTATTGCTGGAACATGATGCCATTCAGCCTAAAGAACGCAGGAGCAACATATCAAAGGGCCATGACATTGATATTCCATGACATGATTCATAAGACAGTCGAAGACTATGTCAATGACATCCTAGCTAAATCCAGAAAAAGAAAAGATCACATAGCAACCCTAAGTGCTATTTTTGATAGACTGGAGGAGTACAAAGTCAGACTAAATCCCAAGAAGTACGTCTTCAGCGTACAATTAGGTAAATTGCTAGGATATATAGTATCAATGAGGGGTATCGAGGTGGATCCAACAAAAGTGAAAGCAATCCTCGAAATGGAAGCGCCAAAGACATTAAAACAATTGAGAGGTCTCCAAGGCAGACTCCAGTCCATCTAACAATTCATAGCACAATTGGCGGATGAACAGAACCCATACTCTCACCTACTCCACAAGGGAGTAGCATACAAATGGGATAGCAAGTGTGAAGAGGCATTCAACAAAATCAAAGAATATCTACTAACACCACCAGTCTTAATGCCACCCATCCCAAAGAATCCATTGATCTTATATGTATCAGCAACAGTAGTAGCCCTTGGAGCTCTCTTAGCTTAGCATGACGAAAACAGAATAGAAAGAGCTATCTACTATATCAGCAGAACAATGGTCGGGCATGAACTAAACTATTCATTCATCGAGAAGGCATGCCTAGCATTAGTGTTTGCATCACAAAAATTCTGACATTACATGTTGGCACACAAGATAAAGCTCATTGCCAAAATCGACCCCCTCAAATATTTACTATCAAAGGCAATGCTCATGGGAATAATGGCCAAATGGGTGATGATATTGTCAAAGTACGACATTGAGTATGTGGAACGGAAAGCAATCAAAGGTCAGGTTATTGCAGATCAACTGGAAGAAGCACCTATCTATTCAGAGAACCCTCTTGTCTCAGAGTTTCCAGATGAATCCATTTTCAATCTCAACATAGTTGACCACTAGAAACTATACTTTGATGGATCATACACATAGCATGGATCAGGAGTTGGTGTCTTCTTCATCACCCCACAAGGGGATTGCATACCAAGGTCCTACAAACTAGCATTTCCTTGCACTAATAATATTGCAGAATACAAGGCTTTGACTATAGGTCTCAGAATAGCAATACAATGGAATATCATAGCTCTCAAAGTGTATGGAGACTCCCAATTGATCATAAATCAAGTGAATGATGAATACCAGACCAAGGACGACAAGCTCACTCCATACAAGAAATTGGTCGAGACTCTCAAAGAATCCTTCATCGAAATCACATTTGAGCAGATTCCTAGAGCCAACAACAGAGCAGCAGACGCCATGGCAACAATTGGGTCCCTATTAGACATCCCTCACAACGTTCCAAAATATGAATTCCTGATTGAGCAGCTTCTCATCCCTGCATTTGAGGTACCAAAATCAGAATTCATGTGCGAAATCGTTGGTCCTGGTGATCCTTGGTATCATGACATTTACACATACCTTTGAATAGGAGTCATACCCGCTAACCTACCATCAAACCTAAAATGAACCTTTGTTTAAAAGGAATCCATATTTGTCATCCTAGCAGATACCCTATATTTTAGGAGCATAGAAGGAACCCTACTACACTGCTTAAACGCTGAGGAGGCATTGACTGCTCTAACTGAAGTACATAACGATATTTGTGGTTCACACTCGAGTGGAATGACCATAGCTAAGAAACTACTGAAGATGGGGTATTATTGGCCCACAATGGAAAGAGAAGCACATGATCATGCTAGAAAGTGTCTACAATGTTAGCAGCACAGGGACCTCATCCATGCTCTAGCTCAAGAGCTTCATCCTATCGTCACAACGTGGCCCTTTTCGTAGTGGGCACTCAATCTCATTGGGAAAATCACACCCACCTCATCTAACGGCCACAAATTCATCATAACCACAACTGAGTACTTTACTAAGTGGGTGGAAGCCATACCCATGACATACATAACTAGGAAGAAGATTTCAAAGTTCATTCTGAACTATCTCATATGCCGCTATGGTGTTCCACAAGCCATTATCTCAGATAATGGGACACCATTCAAAAATCAGGAGGTCCATGACTTATGCGAGAAATTCAAAATCCAACATCACTTCTCCACCCCATACTATCCCCAAGGCAATGGCCAAGTAGAAGCTACAAACAAAACCATTCTGAAAATCCTCAAGAAAATAGTCAATGACGCAGGTCGTGACTGGCATTTGTAGCTTAATCTAGCCCTCTGGGCCTATCAAACTAGCACCTGCACACCCACTAGCGCCACCCCCTTCTCCTTGGTCTACGGATCAAAAGTCGTACTCCCCATTGAGATCGAGCTCCCATCCCTTAGGATATCACTGCAAAACCTCATCATAGATGAAGAGTACAGGTATCAAGACTAAATGAGCTAGAGCTACTGGATGAGAGACGTATAGATGCTTTAAATCATTTGCAAGTCTATCAGAATAGACTCAAAAGGAGCTACAATAAGAAAATCAGAAGCAGGATGTTCCAAGTCGGAGAACTGGTGTTAAAAGAAAATCAGAAGAATGTCCCAAACCCAAGTAGCAAAGGCAAGTTCAAACCCAATTGGTTGGGATCATTTGTCATCATAGCAAGTTACAAATTAGGGGCATATCAGCTATCAACACCCGAAGGAGAACCTCTACAGGAGCCCATGAATAGCTCCCATCTCAAAAAAAATTATGCCTAAATCTTTCAAGGTATAGAACCAAAAAATACAAAAAACCAAAAAATGTCCAGAAAAAATGGTTACTTTGGCAAAAACCTGGCAAACAAGGGTCTTAGTAACAACAACAAAATCAAAAAAGCAAAAAATCCAAAAAAATCAGAAAAAGGATTGAAAATAGTAAAGAAAAAAATTGTCCTCTAGTGAAAACTACTTCAGTGGCACTTTGGGCAAGTACCTTGGTGAAAACCTGGCAAAGCAGACACCTTGCGTAAATAAGCACTTTCCATCCACCAGGATCTGTATGGCTTGTTCACCATCATCCCTCCATTTCGCTTCCATCATCCACCGCATTCAGGTCTCCATCCATCACTCATCCACTCGCATCTGCACCATAGCTTGGTCTTGTTTTCGTATCATGATCCCTCCTAGTACTACTCAGCCCATCCTCAAGGTCAGATTGTCCTGCCTTTATCGAAGTAGTCTATTACATCACGCTAGGGGCATGTTCTGATTGGATCGGATTCATGTATGATCTTAAAGTCCTCAAATCAAAAAATCAAAAAATAATCAAAACATCAGAAAATCCAAAAACATTCAAAATCATCAAAAATCCCAAAACAGGTCAAAAATTCATTCAAAAGATCAAAAATAGAGTCGTCCTATCGAACTACGTGGTCTCTATGTGTATAACGTAGGAAAGGCTAATCTGTTGATCAGCCCCCGAGGCCCCTAGGATAGGTCTTTAGGTTAGTCTTTTGGTCAAAATCTCAGAAAACCCCAAAAACATTGGAAAATCAAAAAAATCAAAACATTTGTAAAACCTCAAAAAATACCAACAACAGCCTCAAAACATTGCAAAATGTCAAAAACATCCAAATATTTGAAAAAAATCCATCTGTCTCATCTTGCTTACACCCGCAATAACACCATCCATAATAAATTGATCATCATCCTCAACCTTTGATGAAACAGTTGGAAACAAGCCTAGCAGATCGAAAGTTAAAACTCAAAAATGACAAGTCTCAGGTTTAAGTCAATACGTAAGCAAGTTGGTCAATTCTTTGCGTCGATAATCCATCATCTAATCAATCCCATATCAATCATCTGATAACATTATGTCCTAGGATGAATCCTTCCTACAATGGGCATTATTTATCAGAAAGAGCACTTTGGATAAATGAAATGATGTGCCGCCATCCACTAACATGTCCTAGGATGTATCCTTCCTACAATGGGCATTATCTTTTGGAAATGAGTTTCAGTTCTTATCCTTAGAAAACACATCCTCCTTTGGTTAGCGGTATTGAAGAACATCAGCTTGTTTGTTTGCTTTGTCTTTTATCTTTTGACTTATCTTATTGCGCTCATTCCAAGGACTTCTCGATGATATCCCAATAGAGGATTTAGATAAATAGAAATGGGGCAACGATCATTATCTTCTTTCTGTTATGCTTGTTGGACATTCTTATAAAATAACCTTGGCAAATACTTGCTTTGTTAGGTATGTATGGAAGTGGTCTGGGGCAACTTGTTGACTATTGCATGGATAGGTTTACCTTTCCGTGTTTTGGTCCGAGATGTTTGAAACTTCTAAAGTGCATCCTAGCAAGGTTTCCGTATGTCAGGTGTGAATAAGGATACTCCTATCTGATTGTCAAGTCAAAATCCATCTTACTAGGTACAACGCCATCCTAGTGTTCTATACCTAGATGCATCGTACCACGTGTGTTATCAAACATAAGAAAATACGGCCCTTTGAAAAATCCCAATTCCTCGGCAAATCATCATCATCATCAACATCATCCTCATTTGCATATGTATCATATTTTGTCTTGTTGAAATGACTTCTTCTATCTCTTGCTTTTTTGCACTAACAAGGTACTATGATAGTTGATCATCATCATTAGCATCACCATCGTCATTGATCCTGCATCCACAAGTCAGTAGCATATTGCATAAACACATCATATAAGAAATATATGCATTGCATTTCCATCATCATATAAACATGTCATCATATGCATTTTTCAGAAATAGATGCATCCATTTCATTTTATTCTCATCCATTACATTACATAAAGTCATCACATTAACATTTACAGAAGCATCTCATAATCATTTTTTCATAATCATACATAATAAGTATATAAGCATTTAATTCATTTGCATACATGCCTGCATAGCATCATGACATCATCTCATCACATTACATTCATATTACATTACGCATCCTCATATCACTTTGCATCGCACACATTACATCATCATTAGGATAATAACATTTGTTATTCTAAGCATCTCATAGAACCATCTCACTTGCATTAAAACCATCCCATTTGCATCATACCATGACCATTACATTCATATTACATCATCCATATCATCTCATAAAAAAGCATCTTAAACATTCATTGCATAATTCATTCCACATAGGCATAAACGTACAAAATTCATTATAAGAAAAGAATATATGCATCCATAAACAAATATAGGTCACATATCATTCCACATGAACATCATAGATCATATTAAAATCTATATCACATATCGAACCATCTCATTTGCATTATCATAAATAGATCATCATATAGATAACATTATTGCACATCACATTTGCATATCATAGGTCATCATAATATACATTTGTTAGTCATAATCATTGCATAATCATTAGAAATAAATGCATCCACAACATATAAAAGTAGAAACATACATGCATGCATAAGGATAACACATTGCATCACATCAAAAATCATCATCGGCTCATATATATATCATCAACTATCATCCTACAAAGAGTAAATCAGATCACTATACATATGTGTCAATCGGTACAAAAGGCCCATCGGGCTATCAAAAGTGAGCCCATAAGGCACAAAAAGTATCACAACATCTTGATCAGGCTCAATCTCTATGAATGCTACCCTCACCTCTATCACCGTAACCCTCTGTTGGTCTATGGCTGGCCCGCTCTGAGTACTCTGGAACCCACTCTGCTCAGGGTACGGCATCGTGATAGGCCCATCGGCAATACTCTGCCTCTCAGATGGCATCCCTGTAGGATCGAACCAGTACCGTACCCTGGGAGGACAAGATTGTCATGCTCTCTATCTGTTGTCTACGGCCTAGCTTCGTATCTTGTTTCTGCTGCACTGCCTGATCCCTCTTAGCCCTTGCCTGATCTCTCTTGGCTCTCAAGGACTGGACCTGGACCTGTAGCTGTGCAATCAAAGTGTCTCGTGCATCTGCCTGTCCCGCTGGCCACACCTATGGCCGAACCTGTGGCTACACCCGAGGTTGATCCTCGTCTCGTGGTGGCTCCTGCTACTAATCCTGCATATGAACATCTCCCTGATCTGGCTGGACTGGAGGCACAAGTGGTGGATCCTATCAAACCTTGACTCTCCATCCTCATCCTCCACCTCTGCCTCTGACCCTCCGCACATCTAGAACTATACCTGGTATCGTCAGCCCTAGTGGAGGTCAGAACCAATCTCTGTAGGCTTGGGTGGTGCCTGGATCTGCTAAACGCTGATCATAAGCTGATGGCCAAGCTACCAGCTACCTAAAACTGTCTACTACCTCTGAAGCAGGAATGTATCGCCCCCATGAGACCTATGTCATGGTGCAGGCAAAGACAGCTACATAATCGTCATCAGGACTATCCTGCGACTCCCCAAACTGATGTTGCACACACCCAAGTAGGTACCTCTTGAGCATGGTATGCTCCCGCCCCTACATATATCGATCCTGGTGGAAATAAAACATCTGGTCAGCATCATCGGCCCATCTAGGCCGACCGAGGTATGGGCGTCAGATAAACACTTGCATCTCATCTAGAACCCTCCTCCAGTAACGGATCCCATGCTCACTGGTGTGAGTGAAAGACACACCGCCTCTGTATCATGCCATGAGGGGATCATCTAGCCCTATCGAAACTGAAACAACACATGGACGTAGCACAAAAATGTGCTCACACACCCAGATGTGAAGTAGGGTCACCCCTGCTCCCAGTGCTCTCCCATCTATGTAAATGTACTCATGGAGGTCTCTGTATAGTGAAGCGAGAAGGACAAGCCCCAATGAAAAATGAACTGGCCTGTCTCGGACCATCCACTCCTAGCAATATCCCCAACCAGGACTGAAATATCACCCTTGCCTGTCAAGGGAAATGAGGTCCGAGATGATAGTTGCAATCACCCAGCAGTAGGGAGGCGCCAGGATCCGGTGGCACTCAAGCTCTATCTGCCCCTCGCAGAAGATAATATCATATGTGGCAAGGGCTTGGAAGCAAGCCTCGCATCCCTCGTCCATATCAAAGATCGCCTGGCGACTGTGAATGAGCAATCGTAAAATTCACCAAACGTCCTCTAGAGTGACGGTGGCCTCACCAGTGGGAAGATGGAACAAAGACGTCTCATTGTGCCATCTCTCCAGCAGTGCTAACAACATCCCCAAGTGAGTGTGAATCGGTGCTACGTATGCAATGTGCCACAACCCCACAATCCAGAGTCAGTCCTGGTCCCTCTTGCTTAGGTAGCCAGCCAAGTCCTGCGACCTATGCTCTTAGGAGTATAGCTCCCTCACCCCATCCTGCATCAAGGAAGGTCATCATGTTAAAAAATTTGAAAATTTCGTCATCGAGCGTTCAAAAAACTTCCCCAGCGGTGCAACCCGTGATAGTGTCATAGTTTGATTTTAATCAAACTCTGACGCTAGGGCTGAAAAGAGCCAAATCACACCACCGCAATGCAATTTCCCTCCTAGCGGTGCACTTTGGACAAAATTAGCGCCGTTGCGTCACACTTTGAAAATCCCCTCGTTGGCCCCGAGCTCAGCGTCGGAGTTTCTAAACTCCAAACTACACTGCGACGGCTCTATTCAACACCAAGCGATGTAGTTTGTCTTCTGAGCGGTGCCATATAGTGTTGCTATAGACGGAACGACTCTCTAAAGCATTAATTGAAGCATTAAATGAAAGATGAAGCTCACGTAAGGACCACTTACTGGTGCCCCGATACCAGGTGGTCGCTAGTACATTCGAACTCGATCAGAAATGTGTAGGGGAAGCTGTCATTGCGCCATATCATCCGGAGGTCTGAGCTCAAATCTCAAAGATTACTATTGGAGGTGTTTAAAAATGACTTGAACGTGACCCCTCAGACCCCATTTAAGCATGAAAATTAGGTTTTTTTACCATAATTGGCTATCCTGTTAGGGATTTGGACCCCTGAACCTGTTTTATCTAGTTGAGGCTTATTTTTTAATGTTTTATTGCGTTTAGACACGTTTTTAGCCTCCTGGAGCCTTTTCTGACCGGTTAGGGACTTTGTCCTCTTTTTTCGTGAGATCACCCAAAAATTGGAATTTTTGTCCAATCTCTCAAGGGGGCATTATATTAGCATATTTTCTCCCGCCAGGCAGTAGTGGGGCAAGTTTTTCAAGAATGAAATTTTTGGCTTTGATCGAGATCGTTTATTCTTTGAACCAATGCAACAAGTGCATTACTTCAAAGAGGGGCAAAATGTAGACACGTAAAATATACCAATTGGCATTGTGCATCTGATCCTGACTTACTAATATTGTTTCTTCCTAAATCATCCCTCGGTCTAACCATTTAATCAAATCTCTTTATCTGATTAAATTCATCAATATTCCTCTCTTAATTGAAAAAATTATTTTATCTAATTAAGTCAATCTCTTTTGTTAATTAAATCAATCTATCTAATCTAATTATCCCTATTTAATTAAATAATCAATTTATTTGATTAAATCTCTAAAGTCTATCCATTAAATTAAATAAATTAAAACCTTATTTGATGTAATCTAACACCATCTATTTTAATTAAATAAATCAAAATCCTTATTTAATTAACCTCTTATCATATTCCTCTCTTACTTGATTTAAACAAATCCATAAATTTGAGTCAAATAGGTCACATCATCTAATCTTTCTCATTAAATTAATTAACCCTTAATTAATTTAATCTCATCTCATGTCCCATCCTCTAGATAATGCAAGTTGCACATGAAAATAGATTTAATTCATTTATTAAATCTCTATTTTCCTCACAAGGCATCTTTTGGAATATTCTCTCAATTTGAATTCAAAAATTCCAAGTCAACATGTACATCCAACAAGGCAATAACTCCATCTTGCATGTCCTTTCCTTTGAACCAAGTGGCATTTATTGCATTTTCCCTTCCCTCTTGCAAGTCATTTCAACAAATTTGAAATTCAAAATTATGCATTTATTGGCACAAACCCCAAATCTTGCACATCCTCCATCCATTCATGGCTTGACAAGTGGCACCTTTCCATTGGATGAATGTTAGTCCCACATTTCTCAAATTTGGAAATTTATCCATTTTGGAATTCTATAAATAAAGAGCTCATATCCTCATTTTAGCATCCATAATTCATGCAAAGTTACCATGCTCAAATATCCATCAAATTTCATCAATCATTCTTGAATCATAGTTAGATTTTGTAGATTTTAGCTTGGAGCAGTCTTCAAACATCAACAAAGTGGATCAAATCTTCACCAACACATCAATTTTGCATCTTAGGAATTGGGAAAGGGCCAATTTTCACATCAAATTGGCACCAATTCCCCCATGGGATCATGTGTTTGCTATTCTAATTAGGATTCAATCTTTGTTTTGGCATTTTCATTGAGTTCATTATTTTCTTCCTAATTTGAGTGATGTAAATGGATTTCATGGGGAATCCTTGTTCCTTGCTTGCATTTCACCTTTTAATGTGTTTATTCATTGTGTTTTGTAGGTACTAGGAAAAGGGTTCACACACTTGGATATCCTGAAGCTTGGGAAAAGAATTTTTTGATCTAGGTAGCATCACTTCAGTTGCACATCATATTTGGAAGCTTCTATTTGTTGTTCAAGGTCATTGTCTTTGTTTTTTGGAGAAAGTTCATTATGAGGCTTGCATTTTCTCCTTCTCTGACTATGTTGCATAAGGGAAACTATCAACAATGGTGGGATGGGATCACACACCATCTCTAATCACTTTATTTATTGCCACATCTGTATGGTATAGTTTCTCGTCCAAGTGAAGGTATTCATAAATTTGCTTGGAGTTGCAGCAGGTACACTTTTTGGAGATCATTGGAATGCAAGTTGATTGTGATGTTTTGAATGCTATTGATCATTGTGATTGTCCTCATATCCTTTGGGCTAAGCTTAGGGAGCTATATGGAGGATCAGACACTCCACCCTTCCCCGATGGTCATGATTCAGAATGTTGTTCCTCAGATCAAATACCTCATAATGATATTGTTGTGCAAGAGGTTGATTGCCTTGAATCTTCCAAAGAGGTTGACAAGGTTGCTTCAGGTGCTTCTTCTCCATCAAAGACACTTGGTATCTCTTCACAATCAGTGATTCCTTGTCCAGATTCATTGATTGAGGCTTCCACCATCCTCATTCATCATGACACATTCATTTTTCTAGACTTGGCTTCATAGGATGGCTTCATTTCAGGTATCACTGACTTGGCTACTTCTATAGGTTTGGAGGAAATTCTTGAGGGGATATCATTCCTCTATTCAGATCCCACTCTAGAGAGTTTTCTTGAGTCTCCTCATCCTTTTATCTCAACCATGCTTGGGGATCTCGAGACTATCTTAGAGACACTTGGTTTCTCTTATAATATTTCATGTATGAGACTTCTTCCCTGTCATTCCATTCAGGACTTGAGGTTTCTTCAACATCTACCATTGGATTTTCTTCAGACTTCTTTCAATGGATTTGAGGACACTTCATTCAGGGAGGCCTATCAATTCTCCATCATATTCATCATATCACTATCTCTAGATATAGTTCAGCATCAGTTTCCACATCATCCTGGTTTGTCACCCTCTTCATTGATTATGACATCTTCATCTTCAGGCAAGGAGAAATTTGAGCAGAGTTTAGAGACACCATCAACATCCACCTTCATCCTTCCTTCCTTCAATTCCTATCCAGAATGGGAAGCATCTCTACACTTAAAGTTGGTTTTATCTCTTTCAAAAGGGATACAAGTTTTTTGTCGACATTGGATCATGTTTTGTCTTCAGACACTTACCATTTTTGTAGGTGATCACATCTTCTAGGGGGGCTATATAGTCTCTCTATTTCCTCCCTATGGGGGGCTATTGTATTTTATCTATGTGACAGATGGTGTACTTGGGGGGTATTTGGGATTCCTCCATCCTTCCCATCCTATCTCACATTTTTTCTTTTTCATCTCCTTTTTGGAGAGGGCTTTTGTTCCCATTGGGTTTTCCCCTTTTCTCTGGTTGTGAGATATTTTTTGCATCTTCTTCATGTACATGGGTACCTAACATGGCCTTGTAGCTGGGATGGGACCCATCTTCTCATCATCTTGCATAATCATTGCTTTTTCCTCCCTAAGTTGAACTTATGGGGGGGGTGTTAGTGTAATTAAATTAATTATTACACTAGCATAGTTAACTTAGGTCATATATCATTTAGTCCTAGGTTGTATTTTTAATAAATCATTTAATAATGGGGTAATGTCCCCTTCCATGTTTGTAGGGATAAGATTCCTTATAGAAGATGAGTTGTCCTTACAGAACTTATCTCAACATTTAATAATTTTCTAGATAGGGTTCACATGTTGTCACATGTTAAATCATGACACATGGCAACATCATCTTGCATCTTGCATCTCTCTCATGCCTATATATTCAGGGCATTTGTACATTTGTAATCATCTCATAGAGTAGATCAATAGAATCTCTATTGTGCATGCCTAGTTGCAACACTTTCTATGTGGTTGATTATCTTTCCTGGCAAATGTCCTCCATTGAAGACTACAGTTTTAGGGACCTTGTGCATCCATAATATCAACATGAATTAGGTCCAATAGGGATATCTTTGCGAGAGTATTCTTAATTTTTTCAACAATATCATATTCCTTTCCACTATGTAAAGGCAAATGAGGAGAACTAGGCAAGATGGGTTGAGGCAAAGGGAGGGATGTTGAAGTTTTCTGTCTTGGTTGTCGATTATTTCTAGTGTTATCTGTATGAGCAATGGTATTATAACTCAATTTCTATGGAACATTATTCTTAGGTGGTTCGATGATGAGAAATAGTTTGTTTTGAGTTTTATATTGATTTGAGGGTGGAAAAAGGATGAGTTGAGGTTGAAAAACATTAACTTCTCTTTGTTTTGGTTCATTATAACAAGCCTTAGTGGATGAATCTTGTGGGATGAAATCCTTAAAGGGTTCATCTAACATGTCAAAATCATCACTACTAAGGGGATTGAAGGATACATTAACTTGGAAAAAGAGATTTGACATACTCAAAATAACTATGATTTCTCCAAGGGCTTCATCAGTTTATAGTTGTTTTGGTTTTGATATTGTTAAATGGTTTTATTTTCTAATGAATTCCAAATATAATCTAATCTTATCAATCTATGAAATAATGATTGAAATGAAATAGAAGTGCAATAATCTAATTCTATTGACAATTGAAACATGTACTTGAAATGAAACCAAATTAGCTAGATATAATGAAATGAATGATACAAAAACTTGGTAAACTGAAATAGAGATATGATAACAACAAAAAAAGAACATAAATGAAGTTTTTATTGTTGTAAAATGCAGATTTAGGTCTGATATAGGACTAAATCATTGATATGGGTGAATGAGTCCCAGTTAGGGTTTTTGGAAGGTTTAAATAGTGAAAAATAGTCAACACAAAATTCCCAAAAATTAGGAAAAATAACATATATAGGGACTAAATCGCCCAAGTGGGTGAATGAGTCCTAGATTACGGTTTATAAACCAAATTCAACAAATTTTGAGTTAATTTTAAGGTTTTGAAGTTGTATGCTGACTTAACTATTTGCAATGATAGATTTCCCATGAAATTTAATGATGCAAGATGCAAAAAGGCAACTTATATGCACTTTTCACTAATGCAAGATTTAGGAGCCATAGATGCAATTCAACTAATGTAAATCTAATGCAAAGTTAATGCAAACTAGATCTAAGACTTATAATGTTCTTCAAATTAGAAATTCAAGTGTCCAAAGGTCGAGTTCACCAAAATGGTTAAATGGAAATAGGGTTCCACCTTCTAGGAGATAGAACTTATGACCTACTTCATACTTTAATCACTAGGAAACCAAGATCCCTCAACCAAGTGACTTGATTGAGGGAAGGGTTAGGAGGTTTCCTTAGGTGTGATTAGATGGGGGTTCACTATTAAAATGATGTTTCAAAGGAGAAATACAAACACTCATGCACAAAATTCTAGAAAATTAAAAGCATTAAATCAAATGAACAAACATAAATTAGATAGAAAGGAACTAGTAAATTGATGGATTCCAAGAAAGATCTGCAACCTCAAAAATATGCTTTTTGAAGTGCACTGGTACTCATACACTATGCTAGGTGATTTAGTCTTGCTACAGGAATATGGGTAGAATCTATAATCTTTTGCTAACAAATTAGGATCTATAGAAAACTGGTAAAAAGAGGTATATAGGGACTCATATGCCCAAAGGGAAAATTTAGTCCCAATACTCCTTTATGAAAAAGTAGGATTTGAAGTTGTTCTCCTATCTCTGCACTTCATTCCTATGTCTTTCAAACTTCACTTCTAGGTTGAACCTGTTAGAAATCTGCAAAATAAAATGTTGTGTTGATTTGCTTACGGGGGTTTGCCTTGGTCAAACCCGAAGTTTGGTAATTAAACCTTGATGGAAAATATAGATTTGAAATGAAAATGTGTGTGAATATCCTAATCTTAAGTGTATTTATATTAAGATATCTAAGATGCAATGAAACCCTACTCTTATGTGTTGGAATAGGATGCATAAATGAAACATGAAAATGATGATGACTCACTTGGGGAGACCTTCAATCAACCCTAATAATCCATAAGAATGCATGTACCTTCCTTTAGGTAGAAATTAGAATGATAATGGAAGATGGAATCACTTAGGAAACAAGTCATTAGGCTTGGTTCACCCAACCTAGAATCCATCATGATCCTCCATAGGCAACCATCATCAATCCTTTTCAATGCTTTATATTGAAATGAAAGTGAGCTTGAAGACCTGCAAAAACACTATAATGCTACTCCAAGACTTCAACTTCACTTGCTCCTTGCTCTTGAATGCAAAATTCTTGAATCTCTTGCTTACTAACTTGCTTGTCTTGTTCTTCCTAGCTCCTAATGTCAAAAATGAGAGACATATTTTTTAGGCATCTTGTCTAATTTATTGTTTAAATTAGATCCTAAATGATGACATTTGTGAAATTTGAATTAAAAACTTGAATTTCCTACTCAAACCCTAAAAAAGGTCCCAAACAGAACTCATATGTTGAAGGTGGCGTATGGGTTCCATCATAGGTTTTCAGGGTGAGGAAATGTTAGGAGGTTAGAAAATTAAGTGTATTTATTAAATTTGTCAAGATTTCAGTTGAAATAAGCCTTGGGATTCATAATAAAGGGTCTTAGGGCCTATTAATGATTATTTAAATGGCATGAATGTAAGGATGCTAAAATGGGTCCAAACTAAGTGTGAAATTGTACTATCTCCAAGAAGGGAGTACAATTTTTGTCACTACAATATATTAGTTAGGTCTACAATCCATTTTTTTGCTCTACAATATATATAAATAAATTATTTTCTATGGAAGTAACCTATGTTTAAATTATAGTTAATCTCACTTCAAAATTTAATTAAAAAATATGCAACAAAAGATTATGAAAAAGATATTTATGCACTAGATATTAGTGTTGCAAATCTATGTTCAAAATAAATTTATCATTTCTACAAAAGAATTTATCCTCTATGAAGGTTACATTAGTTTTTAAAACACTTTTAACTATTAAAAACCCAGTTATTAAAATTTATGTAAAATAATTCACAAACTATTTCTAAAATTTAAAAATAGAAACATCTATAATCTATAGACAATCTCAAAAATCACTTGTTCACATAATTTTGAAATTATTAATGATTTAGTTGGTATAGGTTTGAGAAATTAAAATTTTTGTTAAAATGTTGATTTCAATTTCCTACTTTCACCAAAAAGTGGAACACACTATTGTCATATCACTCAACAAGTTCACCAAAATGTAATAAATAAAATTTGACTCTAATAAAGAAATATTAGTTTCCTTTAAGAGTGATCCCAACTATCACACTATTGGAACACAAAAATCTATTGAATGGGGTGGGGGGTGAATCAATAGATAACAAAATATATCCCTTAAAAACTTAATGCAAATTGCTTCTTTAAACCTAAGATTACTTTATGTAGATTAAATCATTTAGCTCTAAGTGCTTTAGTTTAGTTTACTTTCTTAAGGCTTTAATGTGCAGATTAAATAAACACACAGAGATATAGCATGCACACACACAAGTACAGATCACATAAGGCCATATGTATGTGGAAACCAAAGATGGGAAAAAACCATGGTGAGAAATGCTTCTAGGATCTATTGTCCTAATCCATCCTCACAAGGAAATATTTTGTTACAAAGTTTAGGGCACCAACCCAAGGAAGCACCAACTCCCTATTAATGTTTAGGGAACAACCCAAGGAAGCACCAACTCCCTGATTTAGGAGCTCCAACTCCAAGGATGCGCCAACACCCTACACTTAGCACCAACTTAGCACAAATGAGGCAACCACCTCCTACAATGTGTAAAACTCAAATATGCATAAACTTGGTTCTACTCAACCTGATAATGCATCAATACATTTTATACTTTGTTGCACACACTGCAACTTACTTTCTAATGTTGAAGTTGCACTCTCAACAACACACACCTCTGCACCTTTCTTCACTACTCTCTCTTCCTTTTCTACTTTGCTCTTTTTGCTCTGTACTTTTCTACTTTCTCTGCTTCGCACTCTCCTCTGCACTCAAAACATCCTCTATTCTAACTTCTTACTCTGCACCGATTTTCCTTTATGTAGTGTTTCAAACACCCACACTTTCCTAAATGAAAACCTAGATGATAATCTATATTGTGCCTAGGTTACACGTATATACACTCACTATCTACACTTGCAGACCACTCACTCTCTTGACAGCTACAACTTAGACCATATCATATTTTCTTCTTTCTTCACCGAATTTCTATCTCTACCTCGAGATGCACACCTATACAAATCGTCTTGAACATTCTATTAGGGCTAACTTTGTCTACAAGCCTCTTTAGCAAGTTGTTTGCACATCGAGCCACCTGGCATCAGGTATTTCAAATTTTATTCATTGGATATTTTGGCGGTCTGCAAAAACCTAAAACTGAATGCATTAAATGTATCTTCTCTTATCATCAATTTTATTTTGACCTCCCTTAATATGTCGATCTATATCTTCATCTTGCAAATCAAATCACAAATCAAAAGTTCACTGGAGTAGGTGAATAAATTAAATTTGTTCACTATATCATTCACTAGGCGAAACCTTATTCACACGGACCTGACCATTTGACATCCTCATGTTTGAATACTAGTCGTTGATCTCCTCTTCCACAAGGTGATCCCATAATACCGGTTTACAATTTTTGGCCAAACTGGACACTAAACTATTTTTTTCTAACTAAATCTTCACTTTTAGGCACCTATAGCGGCTAAACAGTGAGGAATTTGAAGATGATGCAAACTAGTGATTTGTGAAATTTTGTCTATATATTCTAAATATATCTTTTTCAAAAAAATTGGAATCAGATTGCACTTCTTTTTCCATCTCCTTCAAAAACTAGTTTTTTTCAATAAACACAATTTTTAAGGAGTGATGCCCACTGTATACAACATAAATTTTATTCCATGAAGGATAAAATTCTATTTTTTTCAAATTTAGATTTGTAACTATGATATCTAGTGCTTTCATTTGGTTTCATAGTGTTTTACTAAATATTGTTTCCTTAATCAAGTTTTGAAGTCAAACCAATTACAATTCAGAAATAGGTGGACTGTATACAACATAACTTTTTTTGTATCTATCAAAATTCAAAAAAAAATTGTTGGATCAAGGACTTCAATATCTAGTACACTAATATTTTAAATTTTTTTGTTATAATCTGCTATTTTTCCATATGTGCATAATAGAGAGCTTGATTTTCGGTGAAAAACTTACATTCACAAGAAATAAAAAAATAAATATAATAATAAAATTAGATTTATTTAAAATTATACTTTTTGGGAAGCTTATAATAAGGACTACATACTTACAAAAAATAAATTTTAAATGAATTCATTTGATCCCCCAAAAGGTAAATCAAAAGTGGTTTTTCATTAGTATTTTCATAGGTGTAAAGGAGACTACGTCATAGGTATGGTTTAAAACTAGCGGGGTTCTATCCAAGTGGGTTTGATAGATAAGGTGGTTTGATCAAACCCTCTTCAATTGGAATTCTTTAAATGGAAATTTTCAAGGCTTAAATCATTATATTTTCTAAAAATATGTGATTTCAACAAAAAATAGGATCTCCTAGAAATTGTAAACTAGTATTGTGGGATCGCCCTGCACCATGATCAAGCGACCTCCATTCTTCTCAGCATCTTTAAACCATCACCATTGGATCAAATTCATTAAATTGACATCATTGATCTTAAGGTTTGATCTCATAACCCATTGTGTATTGCTACCTTGCATGTGTCTCCATCATTCATTATCATGATGTAAATCCCCTTGGAGAAAACACTAATTGATCTCTACCTTTTGATCTCCATCATTGAACTAGTCCATCCATTGAATATCGCTTTGCATCCTTGGAAACACATTTTTGTATTGGGCTGAGACTCTTTAGAATGCTACTAATAAATTCCATTCACTCTGACATCGCATGGGCCCACATGCCATCTGTCATCCACATTATCACCACGTAATTCAAAACAATGATGTGAATTAGCATATAGAGCAACCACTTGCTGCCACTTGTTAAGACATGTCACTAAACTATCCTTATAACCCACCATCAAACTGTATCACCATATTGAGGGGACACAAAATATTGTCCCAATGAACTTCACCTTTCTCTCTGATGAGCATCTTTTCATTCGCATCATTCGATCCACCTTTGTCAATCTTTACTATTGATCATCATTGTATTTCTACTAGAATTATCATTGGGATGTTAAAGAGAAAAAAAATTAGTCACTTCAAAACCAAAAAGTTACACGGATGAACATAGCCAAGTTCGTTGGACTGCACGTCACACCGTAACTTTTTATCTAACATTGCCACTTGTCATCCAAGTCACTGCCACATATCACCACATCATTTGACTTATAAATACCTTCATTACTATTGGGTCACACTGCCACATCATCCTTACCTTACCAGGTCCCACCATCAACATTACATTCTCCCATTACCATATCATAAATACTAGCATCATATTTTTGGTGACATCACTTTGTCCACCCAATGAAGGTTATCATTGTGACATTTTAGGGACTGACTTAAGAGTTCTACCAATGGTAATACGTCAGTCTGATGAAAAAAATAGCAATGAATACATCATTCCAATATGGGTTCCACATGATGTCATCATATATTTTCACCGTTCTTTAAACACAACCAATGCTACTTTGAAGGGACAACTTAACTCCCTCTGACATTTGACCAACACCCTAAAACAAACACATAGACACCACTAACTAGAAGGCTAGGCACATGGGGCCAATTACCAAACGAATGTAATGATATAACTTGCAACTAATGCAACTGATAAGTTTCAATACCAAGTTAACATCAAAATAGAAGTATGTTTTGAACGCCATGAATGCAAGTATCTAGGGGTATAACTGATAAGCCATAACACCCAAGAGTAGAAGAAAATCATTTATGGGTTTATCCTTCACTTTCTGGACTTGGAAAGCACATCTCTAGAATGCTCTCGAAATACCCATATCGAATGTAGTACCTAATTTTCCATCAAGTACCTACAATCAATTGTTGCAGAGAGATGGAAACAATTTGTCAACTATGCAACATGTTGAGCAACATTTGCAAAAAAATGATCAATTTTCTCTTCTGCACCAACAGCCAATCCACATACTTCCACAACCAGATCCACTACTCTTACACTCATCCTTTGTCACCATGCCAACAATCTTCCCTGCATGATATCCATCTCACTCCTTATCTCTCCTTTGAAATCAATGACAATATTATGCCAACACACACTAAATTTAACCAACTCAAGTTTGGTTGAATTAATATATTATTTTAGGTTATGCTAGGTAATTCTTTCTAAAGGTTTTATTTGAAAACATGAGTATATTTAGTAAAATGAAAACTAAAATGATGAAGGAGAATAAGCTGGTGAAAATAATAAGAAATTGAAAAATTGAAATGTATTTTTAATGTAGAAATAGAAAGTATAAGAAATAAGGAACCTAGACTAAGAAATCAAGACGAGCTAAGCCATGAACACTAGCACTTCACAAATAAATCTATGACACACACTATCATCTTGTATGGGAAATAATTGGAAACACATTTTTGTCTAATTTTTTTTACTTACATTTATAAAAAAAATAGAACAAGGAAGCAACATTGAATAGAAATAATACAAAAAATAACTAAGCTATCATATTAACAAGAATTGGATAAAACAATAATGATAGAGATAAAATGATGATGATATTATGTAGTATAATGAAGAATGAGATTCACCATTCTTCAATGAAACATGTAATATGAGAAAGAAAAAGAGGAATATTTTTTGGTAGCTATTTAGAGACTTGCCTTAGTCAAGCCCCGTATCAATCATCTAACCTCCACAAATGACTAAGTTTTGGATAAATTTTTTAATGAAAATAATAAGAATAATATATAATGAAATACTCAATTATAATATCAATTAGTAATATGAAGATATATTCCTAAATTTAAGGCTATTTGAACTTAGGAATCAAAAATATATAGACAATGAAAAAATTGAGGAGAGAGAAATAATCAAGGACAATGTCACATAAAGGACCTATTTACTTATAGTAATAATTAATTGTAATAATTTCTACCACTAATCCATAAAATCATAAATGAACATGAAGTCTTCGCAAGCACATAGAATTGAGTAGAGATTAAAATAATAACAATGAAGGTTGTTTCATCACTTCAAAGAGTCCTTCCAAGGATTCCAATAGAATGATAAAGTAAAACTAAACAATGAATTATGAGAGATAGTAAAATTAGAAACCAACATAGGAAAAAGGGTCACATAATGACTCAAAATATGCCATAGTTATTACCTTCCATAGTGTTATTAAAAACAAGGAGAGATTAATGGTTTAATGGCTACTAAAATCATTAGTTATTCTAGGACATTAGCATGTCACTTAGACAATCTTATGAAGCACCGCCATTCAGTTAATTCAAACTTAGAAATCACCTAGAAGTCCAAAATATTACAAAGATTACATAAAAAAATAATAAAAGGAGGATAAGAACCCCACATAACGAATGTTCAAACTAACACACCAAAGTGAGAAAAAAAGAAGGTAAAATTGAAATAATTTTCAATTTTGGAGGTTACATCCCATCATGTGTTCACATAAAACACTTGTGTATGTGCAATTGGTAATTCTTTTAACATTGAAGTAAATGAGTGATTTGGGGGAAAATAGGGTTTACCAAAATCAAAATGATAGACCACTAATTCTCACCCTAAAAAATGTGATTTTGTGTGTGATATGATGCAAATAACAATTAGAAACTAACCCTAATTGTTATAGAAACTATGAGCAATTTTTTTAGAGCACAAAATGATGTGTACCTTGTTGCAAGAAACATGTTTTTATGGCACAAAGGACTCATTTTCCTTTAGTGGTGAATGGGTCACTATTAGGGTTTCTAAAATTGAGATCTAGGTTATTTTCCTTGATTTCTACACTCTTAGATCCTTGGTTTTTGTTGTGCCCTTGGCACACACACCCCGTTTCGAATGGGGACCCTCTTTTCTTTTGCCTTAATGCATCATTTTGTCACTGCCTCATTTTGCATGCCTTATTTTTTGGTGCCCCAGATGATCAATGTTGCTTCAAAGTCTCACCATAAGTTGACCGTACCTTCCCCTTTTAATTTTTTCAGGTTCTGGTGCTTCACAAAGTCTCTCTGGCAGTCTGCCCCTGCCAATGGCCCTGGGCCCGGCCGTTCGGGTTTCCCTTGCCGGGTTTTCCCATTGCGCCCACCATCCGCAATGGCAATCGGGTCATGTCCTCCCAGCCCCTGGGGCCCGCACCCCTATTTTCTATCTGTTACAATCGCGAAAATCTTGATGGCTACCAAACCCTCCAGGCCTGGGACTCCGAAGTTCCGCTACCGAGGTTCCGTGAGTGTTTTGTTGTTCCTCACGGTAAACCTCTGGTAGAGTTCTGCCTTCTGGACCCCGACCTCCCCTTTGCCGCCGGTGAATATCCAAGAGGAACTTATCAAGCGGTTGTCGTCCTATGCCCTCCTAGTCTCTAGACCCCGAGTCTCCCGCCCCCGTCAGTGAATTCAAGTTCACCAACTTCCTTGCCTCGTCATACCTGCATTTAGTGAGGCTATTAATGGTGATTGGGGTATAAATAGAAAGTTCATTCCTGTCATTTTCACTTGACAGAGCTACAAAGAGTGATCAGAGCCTGCTAGAGGAGCCCACTATCTTCAAGACTTTCACGCTCATCACTCTCACCATCATCTCATCGATCGTAAGTGGATCCCATACCTCCCCTCATTGAGTGTTCGAGGTAGGTTCTCCGTTCACCCTCCCAAACATTGTTCTCATGATTTCTAAGGATTTAAATGAATAACAAGCATCAAAATGGCATGCGAACGATAAAATACGCACCATGAACAAAACCCATGTCATCAAAAGTTGAGTAAACCAACGTAGCATCCTCTTGACTAATTCGGAGCTTTATCTTTGTGTGGCCGTTCTTCACAGGGGAATTCGTGACCCTCAGGCCCGAACGCTCCCCTTGTCGGTGATGACTTAGCAAAATAGATGACCAAACAACTTTTGGGTCTCTCAGACCCGGGTATCCGGGATTCCGCTCCCGAGATTCTCCCCCTCATCCTCCGTCGGGGAGACATTCATCTCTCGCCAAAGGCTCCCTCTCTCAGCATAACTTTGCCCGGTCGGCAAGACCTCTCCCCAACTTGGAACCCTACACCGAGGGCTCCCTTTGCACTGCCCTGAGACCCATCATCTTTGGCAAGACATTATGCCTTCACCAGGACATTGCGACAATATTATTTTCTTTTAGCGAGTGCATGACACCCTTTCACCTCCTGGGTCCCGAGCTTCCTTTCACTGTTTGGAAAATTATGTTGAACCTTGAACGACCTTGACCATATCAGGCTCTATCTCCAAAGCTCTATCCCATGATCATCGTTTCAAAAAGAAATCCCCCCAGCCTTCCATCCGTCAGGCTCCAGCTTTTCCATTGCCATGAACATGAGATGAGAAAATCTGACCGCCGACGCCGTCTCCGGGCCCAGTCCGCACCTTGACAGTCAGCAAGACATTTGAATGTCAGCGAGACCTTTCTCCGAGATGGATTTTCACAATGACTGAAACTTCTGGTCGCCAAGACAAAAGAAGACTCTCACCGAGATGCATAATCCGCTTTACCCGCTTCGTTATAACTTTCAGATATCGGGGAGAACCTATGTCGATCATACAATGTTTCACCGAGGGCACCCACTTATTCACATGTCGCTGTAACAACCCCATTATCATGCCGACAGGGCGACTTCATCATTCCATTCGGTGAGACCCTGAGCACCTCACCAAGACTATACACTGAAACGAATAAGCTACACCGAGCAGTTATGTTTTGTTCTATTTACTTTCGCCAGGACATTTTGGCTTTCTTACTGACAAAGACCTCATTGTGATATTGGCGAGACATAATGATGTCGAGGAAGCCTCATGTAGAGTACCCTTGTTTTACCAAAAGCCACCCCGAGCTAGCCCTTTGTTCGCCAAGAGAAAGCAGATCTCACACCAAAAGCCATTGTTACCTATTGGCAAGACCTAACCTTTTCGTTATGACCTCCTACCGCAAACTCATGCTTGGCCAAAACGAAACCCGAATGTCATTCGACAGGACATCACAAACCTTATGCCGATAGAATCCACCATAGTCTCACCGGAAGTATATTCAAAGGGAATCCATGTGTAAGGTCGGTGAGACCAAGGGTCTCTCGCCAAGACCTTACAACGATAGCAATGACTCCCCCCGATATGCATCCCTTACATGCCGATCAGCATGACAACGAAATTTCCATGACAATTGTCGATAACCCAACTCTCACTAAGGACCCATATGCACAAGTCAGGGAGAAGAACTGGCCTCGATAAGACGGCCCCGACAATGAAACCTCTACCAATAGGTGAATGCACAAGACTTGTGATCGTCAAAACATCAAGGGAGTTATGCTGATGAACCTGTAGCATGCAAATGTTAAGAGTAAAACAACATGGGTGTCAGGAGGACAGTCATGGACCTATGCTGATATGGACCCAGACATGAAAATGCATAACTCAATTGATTCAATGGGGAAATATAGAAAATTACAAATGAAATATGCATACGGTAGAACCAAGTCA
The DNA here is from genome assembly GCA_007258455.2 of Sequoia sempervirens. Classification (NCBI taxonomy): domain Eukaryota; kingdom Viridiplantae; phylum Streptophyta; class Pinopsida; order Cupressales; family Cupressaceae; genus Sequoia; species Sequoia sempervirens. The sequence goes on from VDFB02281492.1 coordinate 117,727,832, forward strand.
TCCATGCTCTGCATCCGTCTGACTTCTGGGCTCCGCCATTTTGGAGTCCTTTCCTCATCCACCATTTCGAGGGGAAAATCTCTCCCACCCCTTCAAGCTCTGGGCTCCGCCCTTCTGCCGCCTCCAAACTTCCCCCCGACAATAGCCGTTCCAAACGGCGAAAGATGAACAATTTCCTGATGCCTTAGGCCCGGGCGCTCAAATGGGAAATCAATCTTCTGACCACCCTGCAACCCACCGGCCTCGGACCCCGGAGTTCCACCTCCATAATTTTGTTTATGATTTGTCGTTCCCAAACAGTCATCTCCTAACGGCTGTCCAACCTGGTACCTCCAGATTCTCCAGGATCGATCTAGATGAGCCCAATATGAAATCTGATCTCGACCCACATGCTTAATCTTGGTCTTCTTCATTACGAACCTTTCAAATTATCAAAATTTGATCAGAGAAAATCTCCTGGAGCCCTATGCCCTATTTTCCTTTCCAAAATGACATTTCTGCCAGGGAAGTCTGGCCCTCTGAACCCAAACCATCAAAATGCCCTTAATAAAAATATCTGTGACATCAGGAGATGAAGTTCATGTTATGCTTGATAGAATATTTAAAATGGATTTCATCTTTGGGATTTCAACTAACGTGAATGCTTTCGTGATCGATTATACTGACTATGCCTTTGCTTGCAGAATATATGGAATCAAGTGCAGGACCTTCAGGAGCACCCGTCGAGAAGGACAAAGGGAAGAAGTCAGGAAAGACTCCTCGAGGGAAGGAGGACAAAGACCAAATGAAATACCAGTTTCAGGGTGAGCCTCTGCACTCGAAGGTCACCACAGATTGGAAGGAGATCACCAATACTAACATCGGCCACATCAATATTTACGAATTCACACAAAGGGTCAAGGTTAATCCAATGACCAAGAATGCAAGATTGATAAGGCAAAGTGGAATAGCAAAGGCTGTTGGATTCCCTCCATCCCTCGTGGCCCCCAAGTTGGTCATGGCTTGTCAGGAGGCATATCAACCCAACACAAGGACAATCATTGATAGAGAAGGCAATGTCCTCACTGACATGTCAGCTGAAGGGATCACAAATACTTTCCACATCCCCACTTTCCAGGAGATGGAAGTCCCCACCATAGAAGAATGTCAGGCAGCATGGGATGATAATCCGGTAGGCTGTAAGAAGTCAATAAATCAGCTTTGGCTTAAGGAAAGGTGGGGTAGTGCTGCGAAGGTTCCGCACGAACTCTTCCATAGTGACTTCCACAAGGATTATCATGACTTGGTCACCATGTTAAGCAGGGTCATGGGTCTTCCTATGGCCGCCTTCTTTCGGGAATGGATGGTGTACTTCATCGAGCAGATCCTTCGGGGGAATTAGGACGTCACCACAAAGACTTCATTTTACTGGGGAGGAATAATTAGCAACTGCTTTCATGAGTAGTTCCTCAATGTGAAGAAAAGCTCCAAATTCTATATGACTTCATACCTCATGTACTCCTTGGCGGACCGGAGACAATACAACGGGTTATTTGTGGCACCCGATCGGGAGCAAGGTCGAAAACTCAAGGTCTATGACAGATACCCATAGCTCCAGTACAAAAACTTCAAGAGGGAGTATTGCAGAGTGAATCACGCCTTCATCGGCCATATTGTCAGAATGATTGTCAGGGATTTCAAAAGGAGGGTTTCCCACAGTGCTAGGGCATTTTTGAAGCAATATGCCTTCCTCTTCATTCAGTACCTGAATTTCACATACATCTATTCCCAGGGCTTCACTGAAAGGCCAAACAGGTTGCCTCGATACCCCAACGACCGAATCATCTTATTGGAGCTTTCTCGGCAACTCCAACACATACAGGCAATCTTCAATGGCAAACACATAACAGGGATCTCTTATCCCATGACTCTTGGCCAGGGCATGTATAGACTACAAACTTACCAGTGTGCTAGTAACTCCGAGAAAGAACTAAAAGATTACCATTTCTACCTACACATTGCTCGCCCATGGATAGACCCATATGGTCACGTTAGAAAAGCGTTAGGGTCGGGATTCGCTCATTTCCACCACATTGAAGACTTTTGGGGAGATTGCTAGGATGATAAAGAGGTACTCGCAAGGAACTATATGCAAATGACTGCGTAATTTGTAAGGAAGGTGCAGCCATTCCCCATACCGGACCAGGTCGAAGAAGACGAGGCCACCATAATGCACCCTAGGTACCCTGTAGTCGCCAATCTGCCAATACCAACAATAGACTGGGATGAGGAAGAGGTCAATGACCTCGACACTATAACCCAGCCAATCTTGGCTCGTACTAAGGAGTGGGTTGATGGACGGATAGCCCAATTGAAGCAGCAGGGGGTGATTTTGACTTATGAAGGGCTCAAAAGTGAGCCAAGTGCCACAGAGGATGCCGCTGCCACCACTTCAACTGGCGGGACATCCAAGTCTCCTCCAGTCACCAGATCCAAGAAGAGAAAAGAGACAAAAATAGGGTAGTCTCCTGACCCCAAGGTCTATACAAGGAAGGATTCAGGGGGCTCACCCTCCAAGAGACTAAAGCAAACGGAAGGCACCACAGAGCAGCCACTAGTCTAGGAAAAGGAATTCAAAGATACTAATCAAATAAAACCTGTCCTGGCTCTCCTAGCTTTGGTTCTCCCATCTACCTCTCTAGCCATGATTGCCACATCCCCACCAGTGGTGGACATCTTCATCCATCTTGCCCCTTCGCCCTCGACCGAGCCTGTGATTGTAATTGACTCCTCTTCTGCCATGACTACTCCCCCTTCCTTCGCTACCATGTCACCAACCACATCGCTCCCTCTGGCGATAGTAATAGCACCTATTCCCACTTCCGCCATGCCTGAGGCTCTCTTGAGACATATGTAGAACCTTCCCCCTGAGCTCTCCCAGATCCTAATGGATCCCACTCTTCAAGTAGCCCTTGTACAAGTCCTCGCTACTGCTCAGCCTTCACAACCACTGACAGGGCCACCAGCTATGGAAGCCACCATGCTAATCTCTAAGGAGTGGGAAGAACAAGAGCGGGAAGCCTCAAGGCCCTTTGAGGAGGAAGTCGATGAATACCACAAACACCTGGAGTACGAACACCAAGCTATTGACAGGGTGGCTTATGAGGAAGAGGGAACTGGTTCCTCAGAGAGTGGGGATGAGGAAGATAACACTAGTGGCAAGGTAATCATGCAAGCCTTTGATGATGATCTTGAAGAAGAACTGGCCTGGCAGCCAAAGGACACCGAAACAGAGGCAGAAAGGTTGCCCCTTGAGAAAGAAGAATAGCAGCAAGAAGAAGAAACTGAGGGAGAAGCCCAAGCTGTCAAGGGCCTCGAGATCAAGCAATTCAAGGAACATGCGTACGAGGCTGGACAAAGTAAAGGAAAGAAAGGGGAGGAAGCGAAAAAGAAAGAAAGACCCTTACAGCAATCATTGGCCAAGCCTCCTATAAAGCGCATTGTGTTTATCCAAGACTCCGATGAAGAAGAAGGAGATGCTACTAAGGAGAAAGAAAAGTCCTCAGAAGATAAAGAAACAGAGGTTTTGACCGAGAGAGGCGAGGGTGGTCATGGATCACCTAAGGGTATGTCCGCCGTGCTAGAATGGTTAGAAAAGCAGCTTGAGAGAAGAACTCCTATATTAAAGGACCCAAGGGAAAAACTAGAAGCCATCTTAGCCCGAGCTCAAATTACAACGAAGAAGGAAAAGAAGCTTAAGATCCAATCCCAGGTAACGATGGGTGCCTCTGGGTCTCGAGCTATGCAAGTAGCCACGCCTATGGTAGACTAGGAAGGGATAACTTACAACATCTCCACCATGGATCTAGGGACCGCCACCAGAGAACAGAAGGTAGGGCATCTTGAGGAGTCAGTGGCTACGGTGGTACATTTGATAAGGAAGGACAAGATTTCAAAGGATGAGCTCAAGGCACAGGTGGCTGCTTTAACAGATTACATCCAATAGTGGTCATCAATGGATGACTTGCCTACCACATCCACGATCGCGCCCCAGCTGCTGTCCAAAGAACAAATCGAAAAGATGGAGAGAAGAAAGAACTTGGAAAAGACTACGGAGGACTGGTTTCGACAAGTCTTATACGTCAGAAACATGGGAATTGGCCAGGCTGTTTGGATAGCCAACAGGTTTTTGGACCTACAGCAATCTTTGGAGGGCACAAAGAAGGTATGCACCGACTTCTCTGCAACCTATGACTCCACCTTCCCAAGGATCGAGGCTATCCTTCAATTTCTAGAAGCCACATGGTAAAAGGAGCTTGCATTTAAGAAAGATGATCATTGGCTGATGGATGTATGGCGGCGAGACTTAGACAACCGGAAGGAAAGGTTGGAACAAATAATGAACAAAGTGGATTTGGATATCGAATGGGTCAAAGAAATCAGAGCGGAATGTGCCTGGTACCTCAAGCTAATGACGGATTATGATATGCCCACAGTACAAATGGACCCAGAGAAGGTGAGGCCTTATTTCCAAAAGAAGATGGAGGACGGGATGTCTGGCGAGGTGACAGTGGAATTAATGAGTTTTGCTGCTCGTGCCTTCGATCAATCAGAGCTATTCAGGGACCAAGGTGCAAAGTATGATGAGGATTGGAAAAGGCTGGAAGATAATGCAAAAGAATGGAGCTACCAAGTGCTGCGATATGAAATCATTGAAATAGACAAGCTCCAACCAGTCATCCTAAAGTTCGTGGAGTACACAGTATCAAGAAGGCAAGTAGACAGTCCTGTCAAGAATGAAGAGCTCCCTAAATAGTAGCTACAGTAAAATAGAAATCAACTAAAAGACAAAAGTTCTACAGTGTCGTCACTAGCGGACAAAATAGGGAACAGGGCAAAATGTAATTTTAAATTGTGATATATTGGGGGTTGGTGAAACCCTATTTTGTAATGAATCTTGGCCACACAATAAGAATTAATCTTGGCCATTCATTTGACTTTTGGAGCACTATAAATAGGGTTTTCCTCTCATTTGCAAAAGACAGTTGAGTTGTTGTAAAGACATGCTACAGAAATTTATAAGGAAAAGGGATTGACTTGGTGCATTTTCTGAGTTTTTCACATGTTGTTTGATTCAATATCCATTTTTAGATGTTTAACTTAGGTTTTATTGCTGTTCTAGTTAGTTGTTTCCTTGCTTTGGTAGATTTTAGGAATGTTGTCCTGTGATCATGAAAATTCTTGTTGTGTTGATGACTTCTTAGTCCATACTTTTTTTGTTGTTTGTTGATGGTAGATAGCTATGTAAAGTTAGTCTGGGCTTAAATTCAAAGTTGCTCCAAAACTTTTATCTTTGTTCATGCATGCACATGGTGAATGAAAGACAAAACATTTGCAGACCTTAGAAGATAACACAAGTTCCATGATACTGTGGGATTTCTAGTTAAGTGGAATATTGTTTCAGGAAGCTATCCATTGCAGGAACTCCATCATCATTGTTCACAATTAGTTGTAGATCTAGCAACTCTCTCTCTCCCCTGCCCCTTTTTCTTTTCTTTTTTTTAATGAGTGACCTATGCTAAGGTTCATTGCACATTGTAAAACTAAATGCAATGACAAAATGGAGTTCAAGACTGTTATTTGAACCTACAACAAACACATAGTAACTTGTCCTTCTTAGGAACCCCATTTGTAGATCCAACTTCCCTTTCTTTGTGATCCATCTATAAGTCTGCCTTGTGATTCTAGCAAATCACATCAAACAATTGAGATATTCCAAGCACTATCAAGACCTGACATTAGAGACCTTGGGATAGTGTTCTGCAATCTGATTGTGGAAGATTGTTTTTCAAGAGAGGTAGTGCACCTATGCACTGCCTGTGTTGAGAAGTGCATAAAAAACACATCAACAGTTTTCAACTCCCAAAAACCTATAACAAATTATGTAGTTTCAATTCCATCTTCTTGCAATATGAAGGACAACTTTGCAACTTGACAACTTTGACAATTTTGCTTCAAAATTCTTCTCCACTTGATCTTCAACCTATAAATCTGCAAAGACACACTTAAGAAGAGAAAAACTTGTTGATTGTTAGTGAATAGGGGTTTTCCTAAGTCAAACCCTATTTAGGTAATTAAACCAAATGATGAGATAAGGAAATTGAAGCATGAAACATGAAATATGTAATTGGTGATACCTTGGATGTTGTCTTGGAATGTAAATCTACAATCTAACATGAAGTAGCCATGAAGATTGTAGATCTTGATCTTAAATAAATGTGAAACAATTCTTGCAAGTAGATCTTCAATGCTACATCAACTATGTTATCTCAACAACATGCATGAATGCTTTATGCCTTTTCCATGATGAAATGATCTTGAATTTATGTAATAAACTCTTGATAATATTCCCTTGAATTCCTTTGAAATGCTCTTAACTCTATAATGCTCTTGTGAATGTATCTTGAGTGCTCATGAAGATCTAGGATGAAACTAGGTGAATTAACCCCTTATTTATACTAAATCTAGATATTAACCTCGAAATTCAAATAATTCAAGTTGACACCAAATATGGAAATGAATATTATTAAAATCCCACCAGGATTAAATTCAAAAGGGTGTCCTTATTAAGGGAGGACCCATTCTCTACCTAGGGTGAATGAGTCTTGGCACAAGTTTCTAAGACCTTGCCTTTGGGGGGTGAAATAACATCAAAAAACCAAGTTAAATATGAAAAGAAAGGGGGGTCCTATAGAGGGAGGACCCATTCTCCACCTAGGGTGAATGGGTCCTAGAACCATTTTCTAGGACCTCAAAATTTCCAAATTAAATCTTTTACAATTTGAATACTAGGTGTCAGGATGGATCCTTCATAAGGTGTCATAAATAAGGATTAAATTTGATTTAAAGGAGCTAAGTAAATCTAATTAACCAAAATTATTTTAGGGGACCCTAGATAAGTGTTAAAGTGGGTTGCAATACTTTACAACACTATAAATAGGGTACAACCTAGGTACATCTTACTAAAAGGGGGCCAATCAGGCTCCATTAATTAAAGCAACCCTAGAAAAGTGTGAAAGTGTATTACAACACTTTAACAAGGTACAATTTAAGTACATTTAATTTTAAAAAGGGTGCTAGACTAATGTGAATGTGTACAACACATCACAACATTAATCCAAGACACAATTAATTATATTTCAATTATTCCCAAATTAAGTGAGGAAAAAGGGATACTTTTTTTGTCACTACATTTTGGCCCCACTTTAGTGAGAGGATGACCTCATGTCAAACTCGCACTAAAGTAGACATTCAAGACACTTAAGTATGCAACAATCACAAAGATACATAATCATACCCTATCAAAATGCTAAGAAAGATACATAAAAACAAAAGGATCAAGCACAAGGGTATGTGTAGGATAATGATGGGACAAAAAGTGGCGATATGGTGGGTATGTGGTGGATGACTTTTTTTTAGCCAAAATTGATGAAACGAAAAGGGTTTTTAAAGGAGATTCTCAACTTTCCACCAATATAAATTATGCTTTACTTTGAATTTAATAAATAATTATTTTTCATTTTCTATTTGAATTACGACTAAAGTCCTAATTGATAGGTTGATTGAAAAGCATCTATAGCTTTTAAATGGTATCACATTTTTTGAATCCAAAACATGTGTCACATTTTATGCTTCACATACTATAGGATTAAAAAAGAAAAAAAATGAATTTCATGAAGTTTTGAACAAGTTAAGGTGGTCAGACATACAAGTTTTTATATTTTTTAAAAGATGTAATAAAAAATTCATAATTAATTATTCACTTGGAAAAAATTACAAAAAAATATGTATCACATTGGGACATGAGACCTATACTTAAATATAAAATCTTATAAAAAAATATTATCATTTTATTGTGGTTAGGGTGGTCAGATAGATATCTACTTCTTATTTTTTCCCTAAAATTTAAGTACTATTGCATTGGAATTTCAAATTTTCACCAAATAGATTTTTTATTTTTTAATTAAACCTAGTAGTTTAGAAACTACATTCGATTTGCTACAGATTCCATTCTTGCATTTTTTTGAAATAATATAGATAACTTATTCAAAATTTTACGTCAAGTTGCCTAACTTTGATTTTTCTAAATTTTTTGCCACTTAAGGGCTATTTTTTCCATGATGATCTTGCACATACCCACAACCATTTCAACGCAATGTGGAATGAGGTTGTGTTTCCATAACATACGCTACTCACTGTGGGATAGTGGAACCTCAGTCTATCCACTACGTGAGTTGTACCAAAATATGTGTATGCTCACTTTGGGGTAGTGGAATCTCAGTCTATCCACAAGGTGAATTATCCCAACAAGGTGGAAAATGAGAGAATCATATGAGCCTCCCATACCATACAAAATTTATCCTCCTGACAACTTCAATAAAGCACCATAATGTAATGCTTTTGTGAATGCTTTTGAATGTCATTTATGTAAGTTTTTTTAAAGGGAATTTTTATTTGTTCATGTAAGGTGTTCTTCTTAGGGAACATCATGCCTAATGTCTCCAAGAGAGGATAAGTCAATGATATCAGATCACCACTTATGGGATGCCTCATTTGCATAATGCCACAAAGGGAGATCATATGCTTAGAGATATTGCACTCTTGGAGGACATCAAACCCAATGACACCACCAAGAAAAGTACATGTCACAAGAAAAAAAATCATGCCATGAAATATACCAAAATATGTCATTGATGTATGCTCCAACTTTAAAGCAGTTCCTACACCATCACTATGAGAAATTTCTTTAAAGTAGAAAATGTTTTGTCCCAAGAGATGAGAGCTTTCCTCAAAAAATCTTATGCCCAGTCATATGTTTATGAAATAAGCTATGTCATAAAATAGGAAGGAAGGGTTTCCCCCACAAATACATAAGGGATCTATGGATTCAGGGTCAATATGTCTTTGCTACAATGCTTTTATAGAGCATGGAACTGTCATCATTCCCCAAATACTCATAGAACTGGAAGAATGACACAAAGAAATCAAAAAAAGGAAAAACTTTTATGTTCAACATGGAAGAGACCTAAATGTCTCAATGCCTTGTGTCATCCCCAAAAGGAAAACACAAGACAAATGAAAAGATAAAGGAAAATATTTTTGGTCAACATGGAAGAGACCTAAATTTCTCGACACCTTGAGTCATCCCCAAAATGAAAACATAAGACAAATGAAATGATTATGACATATAGAAGAATGGAAGGTACATAAAGAGGAATACACGAAAGGAGAGAGATACATCAAACTAAACATTAGTGGGGATCACATTATGCACATGCAATCACATAAAGAAACATGAAAAGGAAAAATACTAGTTAGCCGCATTTGAGTAAACCTAAAGCAGGTTGTTCGCATCCCAATCTTGATTAGTATAAATGGAAGGAAGACAACTAGCCAAAGGGACAAGAGAAAGTGTTTAACTAAGGGAAGCACCAGGTTCAACACTCTTTTAAGGATATTTTTCATTTAAGCTCATAGAAGAAGAAAAAAATTATTCAACTCATCATGGACTTCTTCATCAATCTTTGCAATGTCAATGTCATCATCTAGATTTATCACAACGAGAGGTTGAACGATAATTTCCATGGAATGTTTTTTTTTATGTTGCGGCAAGGGTATAGAGTCAACATGCATTGCTTCAGGTAAATTTGGATTTTTATTTTCTATATTGTTGTCTTCTTGAGTTCGTAATCTACGAGCAATATCAAGTCATCTATTCCTATGCTCTCTAGCATTTCGATTGCATTTTAGTCTATTTTCACTTTGTCTTTGTGTAAGGATTGGTTTTTCAATCATAGGTTCCTTATCTTCCCTGGGACGAATAGAAGAAATAATAGGATGTTGTTCACCAACTTTCTCTTTAACTTTGTAAACTTGTTTAACTCTAGGAGGGACAACAGGATTGTTTATGTTATCTTGCAGTCTCTTGCAGGAAATAGTAGGAGATTTTGCTATGGGTTGTTCTTCGATGTTTGGAAGGGTTTTCGATTCAGTCATTATTTCATCAAGGATGGTAGGTGTTTCAATCATAGGTTGAGGCATATTGCAAAGAGATAATTCTACTATTTTAATTTCCTTGAACTTTTGATATGATTTGAAAAAAAAATCCTCACGAGCCTTGATAGGTTCCATAGGCTTGAGCCAAAAGGAATCTAATGAAAAATTCCCTTGAGTTGAGGTAGGGTTAAATCCACTATGATGCACAATAAATATGTTATTTCAAAATGGAAAATTTAGACATTTATGCAAAAGCGAAGGCATAGAATTCATGGAGCGAAGCCATGGATAGCCTAGCTTCACATGAAATTGGTCCAATTGTAGAATGATGGAAAATGATACATTTAGTTTTTTCTATCCAACTTTTAAAGGGAGATCTATTGAGCCTATCGTAGGACAAGTAAAACCATTATGCGTCTTGATCCATGCTTTTGGTTTGTCATATGTTTCTTTATATAACTCATACACATGTAAGAATTCTTCAGTGATCACATTCTCTCCACAGATGAGATCAATCAATATCCCATTAGTGGGCTTGTCATTGATTCAACCAGCTATGTAAAGAGGACCATCAGGTGGATTTTTAAGTATGTGATTTTGTGAGAAAGAAAAATCAAGAGGCTTTTAGTTGAACCTTTATGAGGTCTACTTTCAATAAATGCTACCACAATATCCATGGCACATCGTTCAATAGTATCCATATTGTCGTCATCTATGTCAACATTCATCACATCATTCTTTGTTTCACTACCTTCAATAAGATTGACTATGGCATGTATATCATTATTTTTTTCCTTGTTCCAATACTCATGAATGAAGTGACTAATACTATAGACAATTTATGTTTCATTTCCTATTTTGAGCACTTTCCTTAGATTTTGTATTATAATGGGAACCAAGATAATATATATTCATTCACTAGGCATACAAGCTTTTAAGTTTTTGAATGTGTCATCTAGTTTTTTTATGTCATCTTGCGAGATCTGAATATGCAGTGAAGTCATAGGAAATGTAGCATGCAAACTATGAGCCATAAAGGGTTGATTATCAACATTATTAGAAAGAGAGCTAGGAAACGCAAGATCCATAGCAAGTGAGATATTGTGGGATAACATGAGCCTCAAAATATGTCTTACAATAGTATTGCTAATAGGGCACCAAGTTGTAAAGCTCATACAATTTTTACAACCCTAGTGTGCAAACCCTAAGGTAGAAAAGGGGCAATCCAATAACCTAGAATGAAATGCAATTTTTAGATTCTAAGCAATGCAATTTACTGATTACACAATGCAATAAATTGAAAATGAAATGTTTGAATGCAATTTGGAATTTTGACAATGCACTAAATGAAGCAATTGAAGCTAAATGCAATGAATTTGATGAAACAAAAAATCAAGAAACTAAAATAGGAAAGTAATAGTAGAAAACTAAAGCCTAAAAAAGAGATTTTATTTTTTAGAAATTGCAGATCTATAGCTAACAGGGACTCATTTTCTAATAAGGGCGAATGGGTCTTGGTTAGGTATTTTTGAAAAAATTTACTAATTTTAGAGTGATTTTTATTGCTTTTTCAAATGCCAAAGAGTTCAGGGTTGACCTGATCAGGGTCTCATTCACTAGTAAAGGTGAATGGGTTCTTCATTAGGGTTTTGAAAATGTTTTTCATGATTTGCAAGATTTCAGTAATGTCTTTCATTTAAGGAAAACAAAGGTGGGGAAAATATTTCCTAATGCTAATTCTAAGAAGAGAATGCAGATTAAGGTTCAAATTTCTAATTACAATTCATAAAGATGCACATAAATGGAATACCAGAGAAAACAAATTCAACACAATCATAGAATGGACACCAAATTTTACATGGGAAAACCGTTACAGGAGAAAAACCCACACACCAAGAAAAAGTCACTTTGTATTACAGTAAACAATGTTCACATATAAAGTTATAGACTTGTGCTTCCAGAGATGTCAATTCACAATCTCAACACTAGCAACATTACAATTATCCTAATCAATCACATTCTCTTTCATCATACTCACAACTCAACTCCAAAATACTATTTCAATGCATTACACATTATAGCATTTTCCTTTTCAGATAATTCTACAATCAATATGCATCACTAGACCCATACTCAAAAAAATACCAATTTGGTTCCCATTTGTAACAATAGACAAATCATCAATTAGTAGTTACCATATCAAGCGAGCAGTTGCCAAGTCATCTAGTCAAGATCCTTTGTCCAACCAAATAGATCCAAATTTCCATCACTCTATCGCAACCAAGACACAAACACCCTCGTGGTGTGGCAGTGACTACATTGTACCACCATAGGCTCTTCCAAGTCCTATAACAATGTGGCTATGAATCCCACTCTACTGCAAGAGGTCTTCAAAATAGCTATGGGGTGGTGGTAACATTGCACTTTCGTCAATAGTCTTCAACACAACTGCGAGGTGGCGGTGATGCCACACTACCACTAGGATCTTTAACTACCATTGTAGGTCAATGATAAAGGAAGAATACTTAGTGTAACCAGACTTGACAATGACCAAAATTGGGATTCCACCAATGAGTTTGAGACACATTATTTCAACATCCTCCCACTTGATCAACAATTCACTAGACCCTTTTCAATGCTTGAGACTACTTAAAATTATAGGCCCCAAGGCCCATCGAGCCAACACACCACCTATACTTTTTTGTGCTCACATGCTTTGTTAATGCATTAATGAAATTCTCTAGAGTATCCAAATTTTCAAGATTAACCCTTCCATCCTCCACCATATCACAAACAAAATGATACTAAACATCAATATGCTTCGTCCTGGCATGGAAAGTGGGATTTTTTTCCAAACAAATAACACTTTGACAGTCACAACAAATAATAATTTTCCCTACATTAAACCCAACATCAAAACAAAAAAATCTAGTCCAAATGGCTTCCTTGCAAGTGTTTGTTGCTATCATGTACTCCACTTCAATAGTAGATAAAGTAACTACAGCCTATTGCTTGCTTGTCCAACTAATTGCACCACCATTCAACGTGAAAATATATCCACTGGTGGATCTCCTACTTTCAATTTCCCCTTCCTAATCAAAATCCACATACCCACGAATGCTAAGAGGTCTTTGTGATCCAACCAAGTTGCCATGATAACACAAAGCATACTTTGAAGTACCCTTCAAATATCTGAAAACTCTTTTCACAACATCCCAATGTGGCCTTCCTAGATTAGCCATAAACTGACTAAGTACTTCCACTCTTGGGAAATTTCTGGCCTAGTATAGACCATTGCATACATTAAACTACTAACTGCACTTGTGTAAGACAACCTAGTCATGTCCTCCATATCAATAGGATATTTTGGACACTCTTCAACAAATAGCTTTGTTCCCTGCAACACTAGAACAAATAGCTACTTACAATTAGCCATACAAAATCTCTAAAGGACAGTATTAATATAATTACTCTGGCTGAGCCAAATCTTTCTACTAGCTCTATCCCATTTTATTTCCATCCCCAAAATATACGTTTCTACACCAAGATCTTTCATTTTGAACTTTGCAGACAACTAAGATTTTAGATCAGAAATTATAGTCTTACTATTTCCTATGAACAACATGTCATCAACATATAGGGAAATAATAAGCACTCAATCATTTTCAATTTTGAATTACACGCAATGATCAAATTTTGATCTTACAAATCCCAATGATAAAAAAAAAGTGTCAAACTTCTGGTACCACATTCTAGGTGATTGTTTCAAACCATAAAGATATTTATTTAACTTGCAAACTATATTTTCTTTACATTTTTCCACAAAGTGCTCAGGCTGGGACATATAGATTTCTTCTTCAAGATCTCCATGAAGAATTTTTTTCTTCACATCCATCTACTCAATCTCTAAGTCATATGTAGCTACAAGTGACAAAAGAAATATGATAGATGTCAACTTAGCTACATGAGAAAATATTTCTCCATAATCAATTCCCTCCACCTAGGAATAACCTTTTGAAACCAACCTAGACTTATACTTTTCAACACTGCCATCCATACTGGTTTTCTTCTTGAATATCCATTTACAACCAACAAGGTTTCTACCTTTAGGCAAGGGCACAGGACTCCAAGTTTCATTCATTTTCAAAGATACCATTTCTTCATGCATGAATTCCAACCAAGAATCTGAATTAAACATTTCAATTACCTCTTTCATAGTCCTAGGCTCATCAATGCTTGTAATCAAAGCATAGGAACAATTTACATCCAACATAGAAAAACCATACCTTTTAGGTTGTCGCCTTTCATGTGTAGACCTCCTCAAAGGCTGGGGATGATGTTTTGGTTCTTCTCCATCAAAACTCTTAGAGCTACTAGAACTCTCCTCAATTTTAGGTATACTTCATAGTTCCTCTATATCTGGAGTTCAAGGAATTTCAACTACTTTCTCTTTCTTTTCTTCTTTCATCTCTAACTGCAAATCCACTAAAGAAGGTTTCAACTCACAAAATATTACACTTCTATTGTATACAACCTTTTCAGTCGCAGGATTCTAAAGCTTGTATCCTTTCACACCAATGCCATATCCAAAGAAGATACATTTTTCAGCTTTATTCTCTAGCTTAGATCTTTTCTCATTCAACACATGAACATATGCTTCACAGTTAAAGACTCTAGCATGTCTTAAAGAGGGATTCTTACCAAACCAGGCTTCCATAGGCATTTTTCCAACAACTGCCGAAGAGGGAGATCGATTTATTAAATAACATGTTGTAGTGACAACCTCAACCCAAAATTTTTGTTGTAGACTAGCATTGCTCAACATACTTCTCGCCTTTTCCATCAACGTCATGTTCAACATTTTAGCAATCCATTTTGTTGTGGAGTGTAAGGTTTTTTTTATGCCTATTTATTCCATTGTCTTTGCAATACCTTTCAAAATCTGCAAAAACAAAACTTGCCACCATTATTTGTCCTCAAGCATTTAATTTTTCTTCCAGTATGATTTTCAACCAAGTTTTTAAACTCTTTAAACCGACTGAAGACTTCTGATTTTTTTTTAGAAAATACACAAATTCCCTTCTCAAATAATCATCAATAAAAGAAACATAATCTCTTGATTTCAATAATGAACATTTACTGGACCAAAAATATTAGAGGGAATGTAGTCCACAACACTAAAAGATCTATGAGGACTAGAATAAGATGAAACACAATGTTGCTTTCCATATAAAAAATGTTTCAAACTCATGGTTACAATCATCAAGCCCTTCAACCAAGTTTTTATTTTTCAAAGATTTTAAGCATTTCTCACCAATGTGATCAAGCCTTTGATGCCAGAACATGGTCTTCTCTGTTGGGAGTTTTACCTCCAAAGATTTTTCACCTAGGGGAACTTTTTTCTCCTTCTCTATGCAAGCAACCTTTTCTAACCTTACAAAGACACTATTGCATTGAACAACATGTGCATCTAGCTTGTACAGAGTACCAATTCAAGCACCTCTAGCTAGCACCATCGAGCCTCTACTCATCTTACAATCACCATTTGAGAATGAAACTTGCACCCCAACATCATTCAGCTTGCTAACATAAAGTAAATTTTGAGCCAGACCTGGTATATGTATTACGCTATCAATTCCTTTAATTCTTCTGTCAAGAAATTGAATTCTGACTCTTCCACAACCAACAATTTCCAGAGGTGATTCATTTTCCAAATACACCTTTCCACTAGCATAATTTTTGTACTTCATGAACCAATCTCTATGAGATTTCATGTGAAAGGATGCACCTGAGTCAATCAGCCATACACCATCTGATGCTTGTGTCACCAAGACTACAATGAAGGCATATGCATCACTCTAAGAAGAATCATTATCTGAAGTATCATTTTTCTTCTTTTTCTCATCTTTGCAATCCTTACAAACATGATCAGGTTGCCCATAATTCTAGCATTTCACCTTGGACTTCATGTCAGAAGACTTTGATCTCCCTCCAAATTTGGATTCTGAATTCTTATCATTTTTCTTTCCTTTCTCCTTTGATCTGCCTTGAACAACCAGAGCCTCCTTTTCCATCTTAAAAGATTCCCTTCACATCTCTTCTGACAACAATGAAGCAACCACATATTCCATCTTGAAAGTGGTTTTTGTACTCCCAATAGCCATTACTAAACAATCTCATGAGTCAGGAAAGGAACATAATAGAAGCATACAATGATCCTCATCATCTATCTTTACACCTACAGATGTTAACTAAGCAATGAGCATATTGAATGTATTCAGATGATCAGCCACAAATGCCCCTTCCTCCATCTTCAAAGAGTACAAATTCTTCCTTAAGAATAGCTTATTCACCAAGGACTTGCCCTAATAAATGTCATCAAGCTTCTTCCACAAAGAATATGTAGACTTCTCTTCATGAACATTCAGGAGAACAGAGTATGCTAAACAAAGTCTTATCAACCCTTTTACTTTTTTGTTTGCAACATCCCAATATTCTTGCTTCATGCCTGAAGGTTTCATTCTAGAGACAGTAGTCTAGAGATCTCTATCAACCAATAGATCTTCCATTTTGAGTTTCCACAACTCAAAATTGCCACCATTGAATTTCTTAATTTCAATCATCCTTGATGTACTTTCCATCTTAATCTACAAATGAAATTACCAGATTCCTCTGTAAGACTCCCACATCCAAATTGGTAGAAGAAACCCGCCTAACCCACAAGGATAACACAATTGGCTAGGCTTTGATACCACTTGTAATGAAAGAAAAGGTGTGGAAACACTTTCCTAATGCTAATTCTAAGAAGAGAATGCAAATTAAGGTTCAAGTTTCCAATTATAGTTCATAAAGATGCACATAAAAGGAATACCAGAGCAAAATAAATTTAACACAATCATAGAATGGACACTAGATTTTACATGGGAAAAACCTTATAGGAGAAAAACCCACACACTAAGAAAAAGTCACTTTGTATTACAGTAAACAATGTTCACATACAGAGTTACAGACTTATGCTTCCAAAGATGTCAATTCACAATCTCAACATAGACAACATTATAATTTTCCTAATCAATCAAGTTCTCTCTCATCATACTCACAACTCAACTCCAAAACACTATTTCAATGCATTGCACAATATAGCATTTTCCTTCTAAGAGAATTCCACAATCAATCTACATCACTAGACCCATACTTGGAAACATACCAATTTGGTTCCCATTCATAGCAGTAGATAAACTACCAATTAGCAGTCACCATAGTAGGAAAATGGTTTCCAAGTTATTTGGTCAACATCCTCCATCTAGCCAAATAGATCCAAACTTCCATTGCTCTACTGCAACCAAGACATAAACACCCTCATGGTGTGGCGGTGACTACAGCGCACCACCACAGGCTCCTCCAAGTCCTATCGTGGTGTGGCTGTGAATCCTACTCTACCATAAGAGGTCTTCAACATAGCCACGGGGTGGTGGTAACACCACACTATTGTCATCGGTCTTGAACACAACCGTAGGGTGGCGGTGATGTTGCACTATCACCAACATCTTTAACCATCACTGCGGGTCAACGATAAAGGTAGAATACTTAACTTAGTGTAACCAAACTTGATGATGACCAAAATTGGGATTCCACCAGTGAATTTGAGACACGTTATTCCAACCTTTCAATTCCAAGTCTAAGACAATAGGTTTCAGTTTCATATTTTCCATAAATGCAATGAAATAATGTATGCAAAGACCTAATTTGAAATGCAATTTTTTTGGTTTTCAAATTCAATTTTATGGGATCTAAATAGTACACATAATGACTAATTTGTTTTTGTATTTTTCAAATTTAGAGAGATGTAAAACAATGAAAATCTAAACCCTAAATGAGATGCAAGTTTTAGATGCAAAGCAAGAAACCCTAAATGAGATCTAATTCAATCCAAGTCAAATGAAAATTAATGTAAGATCTAACCTAGGCTGCAATGAAAAACTTTAAAATTAGAAAATTTCAATATTTAATATGTCAAGTTCATCATTAATGATTAGGGGGAAAATAGGGTTTACGAAAATAAAAATGATAGATAGCTAATTCTCACCCTAAAACATGTCATTTTTTGTGTGATATGATGTAAATAACAATCAGAAACTAAGCCTAACTATTATAGAAACAATGAGGGAAGTTTTTAGAGCTCAAAGTGATGTGTACCTTGCTTCAAGAAACCTATTTTTAGGGCATATATGACTCATTCTCCTTTAGTGGCGAATAGCTCCCTATTAGGGTTTTTGAAACTAAGATATGGATTATTTTCCTTGATTTTTAAACTCTCAAATCCCCGGTTGTTAGCTCTCGAAAGATTTTAATAAATTTTGTAGCTTCAATTTTTTCTTCTTGCACTATGAAGGACAACTTTGCAACTTGACAATTTTGACAATTTTGCTTCAAACTTCTTCTCCACTTGATCTTCAACCTATAAATCTACAAACACACACTCAAGAGGAAAGAAAAAATTTTGATTGTTAGTGAATAAGGGTTTTCCTAAGTCAAACCCCATTTAGGTAATTATACCAAATGACGAGATAAGAAAATCAGTGTTTTTTTAGTGGCTAATATTCACTAATGGGCTAATAGTTGAAATTTGGGAATCCAAAATTGGCCAATAGTTCAAGCTATAACGTGACTTGAATTGCCATGTTTTTACAAAATTTTATTTTAGTCTTATTTAACTCGCTAAATATTTTATTTTATTAAAAAATTTAACTCAAACATTCGCCACAATATTCAATAAATGATTAGATTAGATTTTCCTAAATTTAATAAATTATAGCAGAAATCTATATTAATTCACCAATAGTATATCATAATTATTAGTTGTTTTAGGGCCATATTTCTAATGTTTAGTTTTCATCATTGATTTAAACAATATAATATAATGGCCCTTTTTGTATTCCATGAGGTAAAATGTACCCAAAATCTATAATGCTCATGGGGCCCATAATTTTGAGTCTCATTAGAATTATAGTTTGTGGGTACATCTACCTCATAGGGTACAAGGGTCGTTAGATCAATGATCCAAAAAAAAAATTGAGTGCCATGAGAATTACATATTGTGGGTACATTTTGCCTTGCAGAATAAAATGAGGGTCATTATATTATATTTTAAAATAATGGTGGCAAGAAAATATTAAAATCTACCCCTTAAACCCATCGATAATTTCCACCATTGAGCCCCTACTTTTGCATACAAATTATTTTTAGATTGGATGGATTTGCCATCATAATTAATGCATTTTCTTATTTTTTTCAAGATTCACCAAAATTTTCTACAAAATTTTAGTGATCTGAAAAAGATCGCCAATAAAATTAATATTTTTTTTATAAAAAAAGGAAAGATTCATCAATAGAAATTAATACTATTTCTTAAAAAAATGAAAGATTCACTAGGATTTTATATCTTTTTTTGAGGTGGGTTTCTTAAAGTTATCACTAAGGGAAATTGAAGCATGAAACATGAAATATGTAATTGGTGATACCTTGGATGTTGTCTTGGAATGTAAATCTGCAATCTAACATGAAGTGGCCATGAAGAATGTAGATCTTGATCTCAAAGAGATGTGAAATAATGCTTGCAAGTAGATCTTCAATGCTACATCAACTATCTAATTTGGTGGAAAATAGGATCCACCAAAATGGATGGTGTAAGATGATGGATCACTAATTTTACCAAGCCAAAATCACTTCAATTATGCAAAATATGGTGCTAATAACAACCATAAATGCAACCTAACAATTATAGAGACTATGAGGAATGTTTTGAGAGCATAAAAAGCTATGCACCTAGCCAGAAAGTTGCTATTTTTGGGCTATGGAGGACTCATTCGCCTTCAGGGGCGAATGGGTCCTTTTAGGGTTTCATAAAACTAATTTCAGGATCATGCTCCTTGATTTTTGCACTCTTGAAATCCCATTTATCAAGTTCTGGAAGTCTACAATTAATTTTGTAGAGCTCTTTCCGTGATCTTGCACTTTGAATGACAACTTTAGCAACTTTGCAACTTTGACAACTTTGCTCCAAATCTTGCTCAACTTGATCTTCAACCTGTAAATATGCAATAACACACTCAAGGGAAAGAAGACTTGTTGATTTGTTAGTGAATGGGGGTTTTCCTAGTTCAAACCCCTCCTAGTTCAAACCCCTTGTAGGTAATTAAACCAAGTGATGAAATAAAAGAAACGAAGCATGAAAGTGCAATAATGCAAATGATATCACCTTGGATGATGTCTTGTGAATCAAATCTACAAAAAATCATGGAGTGGCCATGAAGAATGCAGATCTTGGATGTAGGACGATGCTTGTAAATGGATCCTCAATGCAACATTAACTTCTAAACTCAACACACATTAATGCATTAAACCCTTGACATGATGATATGATCTTGAATTGTTGCAATTACCACTTGAAATCTTCCTTGAAATTCCTTATGAATGCTCTTGGAATGCTCTATAATGCTCATTCTTTTGATCTCATGAAGTCACATAAAATTTATAGCTTGTGTTAGGAGAAAAAATGTGAATTAACCCCTTATTTATACTAAAATAGGAGATTAACCCTAAAATTCAAAGAACAAAGGCCGACACTAGATCTAGAAAGAAAGACAATTAAATACCTGCTAGAATGAAATTCAAAAATTGGGGTATCATTAAGGGAGGACCCATTTTCCACCAAAGGAAAATGGGTCCTGGCTAAGTTTCTAGGACCAAGCTTGGGGGAGTTGAAAGAAATCCAAATACCCATTCCAGATCAACTGAAAAAGGGGGTCCTATTAAGAGAGGACCCATTCGCCATCAAGGTCGAATGGGTCTTGGCTAAACATACTAGGAAAAAACATTTCCCAATGAAATAAATTGATATTTAATTTGATGGAACCCTAAAAATGCTTCAAGTTGCATCTCAAAATTCTGTAAAATTTTGGTTAAATCTATCTCTCTGGGCTTATAGTTTTGTCAATGTCACTGTTTTATGGTTTATGTTGCTCGAACCCTTCATAAGTAATCCTTAAGCCTACATCCTTTCCAATGTTGTAATTCACCATTAACTTCTTATTGCTGGTTCCCAATCATTCAAGTCATGACTTGTTCCTTTTGCCTCTTTGATAAACCTTCCCCTTGATCCGAGTTGTCATGGTTGCTTCCCACTATGGTATTTAAAACATTTCTCTATATTAATACGGGTTGAAATATGTCTTAAATTAAGTCGGGTTTAGGTTTGGCTTAATATTTCCTCTTTGACCTAAGGTTTTGTTTTTAATCCCTCATTTCCTTCATCCATCGTGCGCTTAGTCCAACCCCTCTTTTAAAAATAACAAATTTGGCATGTGCAAATCTTAGGTTTTATGATGGTCATTTCATCATCGTGGGTGAATCACAATAGTTCCCTGTTCCCCTGCTCTATTTTATTTTCCATTTAATTATTTCAATGGGTGGATAGGTGAAAACTACATTCCTTCCTCAATGGCGGGCCCAATACTTTTGAAAGGACAATGGCTAATGAATTGGTGTGATCAACGGTGGCTTTTTAACAATGTGGATTCATCTAGGTCGCTCCCCGCCACCCTGTTTGATTCTATTTTGTCTTAAAATAATGTAACAGGATAGTGAGCTGTGGATATTTGTCCCTTCATGGAGGGACCTACTTGGTTTTAAATGCAATGAATATTTTATTGAGCAAGGATTAACAGTTGATAGTGGGTGACGTGGGTCAATCCTGACCACTCCCCACCATCCCATGCGAGACCCGCTCGTATCTCTTGTTTATCATTGGGGAAGTGAGTGACTTCCATGTGGAACGATCTAACAAGCTTGAGCGGTATTAGTAAAGGAAAAATATTAATAAAATTCTTTGAAAAGACATACAGGCAAAATGGTGCAAGATAAGAATTCATTTCTTTTGCATGTGTTCAAGATATAATGAGTATTTTTTGATCTCATCCATCATTTCTATCAAATGTTTGTACACATGGACATGTGGTTTGCAATAGGGTAAGTATAGGTTAGTGCATTGAAATCAAATCCTGACCATTCCCCATCATCCTATTGAACAAAGGTACAAGTGGGTTAATTCTCACGAGTGAGTGAGATATATTGACATGATAGGATTTATGCAATGCTAAGTGGATGATTAAGTGGGTAGATAGAGTGGATGTATATCTATATGTGATTTTCTAATTAGGCAAAGGAAGCAAGCACATGCAATTGACTACTTCATAATTAATTACCTTGATTTTAATTATTTGTCAATCCATCTCGATCAATGATCAATGGTTGAGATTCAACATCAAGTGGTTGATTGTTAGCTCACTTGCATAAGTCTTCCTCGAGCATTAATGGTAGAAATTCTCAAATCGCTCAATATAATGAGAGTTGACAGCCATATTTTTCTTCACAATTACAAGTTAGAGGTTGAGAACTTAAGATTAAGGTTCAAGAAAGGGATGGCATGAAGTTGCAGAGACATTATGGATAGTTTCTTCCAGGTAAGTTGATATCAATATTTTTATATGTCGCCTAAGTATCAATTGGGTAATCTTGAGATTCTAATGTGGGCTTTGTAGATTTTAGTTACCTAGGATTTGTATGGGTTGATTACTTGAAGAATTAATATTGGTTGATAGGTTTTATACATAGTTGTGAAGTGTCTTTTTCCTACAAATTTGTAAGGTCTCTCTATACTTGGAAATTCATAAGTTGTTACCATGAGAATAGGTAAGCCTGGTAAGTTTTTCCAACCAGTCAGGAGGTCTAGGAGACTTAGTGTGCTTGAATCCTAGGATGATGCACCTAAAACTAAACTTGGCACACCAGGAGAGCCTGCAACACCAAAGGGTAGGATGAGTTCCCATAATAAAACTAAGGAGGGTGGTGTCAAGAGTAATTACCACCTGAGGAGTAGGGTTGTTGGTCGTGACCATAGCAAATCTAGTAGAAATTTGGCTAAGTCTTGTGGGAATAGGAAGAATAAGTACAACGAGGCTTATGATTCTTATATGGGGAGGCATAGCTCTCCCATAGATGATTTGGTTTGTCTTGTGAGTAATCGAGATACTAACCCAGAGTATGGTCGATACCTTCTCACTCTAGTGGCATGCGAGGATTCTAATGATGGAGGGGTAGCAGCTTCTCTAGTTTTAGCAAGAACATGGAGCGAGAGTGCATACTCTAATTCTGAAGATTTAGAGTAGCACCCTGGTTCTATTTTTGTTTTTGATGACACCACCACCACGGTGGAAAGCTTGTACTCTTATGTGGGCATATATTTTTTGTCTTTAGAGCTAACTTGGAAACTTTTTTGTTTGGTGTGAAAGAGGTGTTGGACACCATTTCTTCAATGGAAAATATGCCTTTTCAAGTTAATATATAAGCTCTCGCCTTAGGTGCTGATGGAGAATCTTCTTTGATTGACATGGACAATGGATTTTGACACTATTGTAATAATGAACAATCCCTTTTGGAAGGTTGGATGATCCTCTCCAACAAATGGTATGGAGTTTTGTCTTTTGCTTTCCCCCCATTTTGGAATGAGTAAATGTAACCATCCGGGGAAAATTGAAATGAAATTAAGTGTCAAATGTAAATGCGATTAAAATGGTAATTCGACATGAAGCTTGTTACTTCCATACTCTATAAATGGGAATTCAAGGGCAATTACAAAAGGTCGATTGTTTTGGAATTGAGCACACTAAAGACTTGTAAAGAATGTACTAATTTTTTTTGTTAAGTCTTAGGTTTGAGTCTTTTAATATGTGTATGTAGTCCTGATAGTAATAGTGACAATATTGAACAAAATAGTGCAAGTTTTTCATCATCTTCTTATGTACTAGCTTTATAACTATGACTAATATAATTAAGGGTTATCTTACTTGTCTCTATTTTGTTTCTAATGGGTGTATGGTCTTATTCTTCCTTATTAATTCAAAGAATTGATCTAAATGCTTGAATGGAGCCATAGGTTTATGTTAAATCATGTATTAGGATGTTAGTATGAAGTGATAGTTGGGATATAATGTTGAAGTACTGTAATGCAATATCGTCAAGGATTTAAATAATGCTAGAAGTGAAGTTGCTATCAAATCATGTGAATGTTAGAATTGACTCCATTCCAAGGATGACCATATTGTATATTGTTTACTGATCTAAGTTAGGTGACCATATTGCATATTGTTTATTAATTCAGTAATAAATCATTTATTAAATTAAATTATTTGAAATAGGTTACAATTTTGTTAGGTTTTACCATTCCCATGCTCCAAATATGAACTATTATTAAGAAGCTACCAACTCCTTTGATACATCCTATTTTTTGAGCCACTATATGAGAATTATCTATGTGTTCTGATGTTTATGATAACATGACATATGACTATCATGTAAACATTATTAGGATCACCCTCCTAGGTTTCACATATCCACAAGAGTAGAAGTAAGGGCCTAATAACCCTTAGTTGTTTGTTGGCCAACCCTTGTCTTTACTTATCATTGGATTTTGGAAACTCCATAGGTAAATGATGAGATTAAGTTTGGTTCTAAAAAAATAATCAACAAATTGGTGACCCTACTGGGGAGAATGCTTATGAAGTATGTGTTTCTAGATCATAAGTGTTAGAGTCAAATACTTTGATAGTACAAGTCTATTTTTTATCAATATTTGATATCAGTGAGTTAGTTCTCTTAAAATGTTGTAAGAATTTGTTGTGTTTCCCTTGAAACTTTCAAATTTTATCAATAACTACCACAATTCCATGAATATTTTCACAATTTCTCACTAGATGTAGGTGGTGACTCTATGAACTCTACACCAACATGTATTATATGATAGAATCCAGTGAAATACAATGAAAATTTACTAAGAAAAGATAGGGTAGAGTTAAGCATAAATGAGGAAATACCCTGATAGGAAGCTAGAGAGAGAGAGAATTTCAAAAGACTCCCATATTATTTTAAGAGAGTCAAAGAATTTACTGAATCTTAACATTTGGTGCAAATTTTGAGTACTTAAAACATGGAAAGGGCTGTGTTGCAGAAAACATAAGGGACTAATGTGTGACTCTGTTGATCAAGGAAGCTTAAATTAAAATCAACCCATGAAAGAACCTTCACATTGTTGAAGTTTATTCCTCTATAAAGGAGGTGGTGACTCTATGCAAAAGAGCCTAATGGAATGGTGATGATAGCTTCATATCTACAAATTTTTCTAGTCAAAAGCATAATTTAAAGCAATTGCAACATATCCACGTATTTCCCCTATTTTGGTTCTCAAGAAGCAATAGATTTATGTGAAAACCATGTTGAGTGATTTAGAAAAAAAATTGGTTCCCTATTAAGTGAATTGAGCACTAGTGAAGGGAATGTTCGTGGTAACTTTATATACTTCTTAGGTATAATTTTAAATATTTGTATCATTATGAAGAAGTATGAGTCATGTAATTTAAAATTATGATTAAATCAATGAGTAAGGTAGTGAATGATCAATTGTGAAGTTGATATTTGAAGTTTGTACAAGGATATAAGTAACATATCACTCTTTTGTGTCTCCCTCTAGAATGTCAAGTAAAAACATGTAGGGCGTACAACCTTTGTCATGCCATCAAAGAAATTTTGTATTAGGAGATATATACCATTGAATTTTGAGGGTATTCAAGGTTTCCCAAACCTTATTCCTAATAATGTTAGGGAACATTTGTCAAAATTCATAGGGAAAATTCATGAGTCAACTTATAGAAATTTGCATACATTTATGGATTTTATGGGAGATTATGAGATAAATCATGAAGATCTTATCATGAAATTTATTATTCAATCTATAAAGGAAGATGCTAGAGATTGGTTCTCATATTTGCTAGTATGTTTTATTTCTTCATGGAATGATTTCATGGTAGCATTTATAGAGAAATTTGGTGAAAGGATTAATTTGAGTTCATTAAGGAAAAGACTAATGGAAATTCAAAAGGATGAAAAAGAGTTAGTCCCAGCTTTTAATCTTAGATTTGCAAAGGAAATAAGGGATATTCTTGAAAATATGAGACCAAGTGATGTAGAATGCCTGGTTGTATATTTGGGTGCATTTGATGAAGATATGAGTTATTTGTTTAGAGATAAGGAGCCCTTAACATTGCATCATGTATATAAAATTACCATGGACATTGAAAACAATTTGAGGTATTCAATGATGAAGGGTTATATGGCTGCAAGTGTTGGCTACTTTAGCACATTTCATACAAATGAAGCAGATAATAGAAGTAATTGTCGTGATAGTAATGCTTCTACTATTCTGATTTTTCCATTATTACCCAAAGCAATTAATGATGAAGTGAAAATTGAACATCAACAAAGCATAAGCAATGTTGATCAAATGTCTTTTGTTTAAAGACTATCTAGTATGGAAAGACGTCAAGGATAATCACCATATGACCTATTTGCAAGATTTTTAGATGCCTTGTTGGAAATCCCCAAGAAGTTCAGACCTAGGGATTCAGTATGTATTGACTTATTTTTGTGAAATCTTTGAACAAGGAATGAGTACCTTTCCACAAGAATTGATTCCTCGAGGTTTTGATCAAATGCTTGATTGGATAAGAATTGTTGAGGAAGCTAAGTATGATTATGCACAAAGTATAGTGCACCAAGGTGTCAATAGTGGCTATCCTATTGAAAATAATCCAAAGACAACTCAAGAAAATAAAAAGGGTAAATTAGAGAATGGATACCTATCTTGTGGTATGGGTAAGGACAATGTTTGTAATCAATTTAAAGATAGCCCATATGCAATTCAGTACATTAGTTTATGAGGATGAAGATACATTTGCACACATTATTGTTTCTCACCACAAGTCAATAGTCAAGACATTGAGTATGAGTGTTTGAGTATTCATTCTAAACACTCTGAGTATAGCTTGGGTAACAATGAATTCCCTTGCAGTAATGATCAAGGGGAAACTAAGGTATCTGATTACTTTTTGGAAGAATATAAATCTTTCTATGATGATGATCAAGAAAAAATTTCTCTGCATGGAGGATGCAATAATGTGAATAATCGTGGGGTTTTTCCCCTACTAGTGAATGAACAAATTATGTGTGGTAGATACATAGAGTGCAATTCAGTCATGTCAGAGCTAGAGCGTATTAATTTTGTGAATGGTGATGAGTTTGAAGACAAGAATGTATGTGTTCAACATCTTGAGCCCGAGCATAATGCTAAGAATGATGAATACTATGGTACTAACTTGTAGGGTCATGTCCTAGTTGTTCCTGATTACCTATGTGAAGCAGAGTTGGAATATGCAAGCTTTGTAGTAGAGATGGACATGATTGTTTTTGACAAAGAATGTCTTGAGGAGGAAATAAATGAGGGAGCTTGCTCAGCTGCTAATAGGTAACATTAAGATTATAATGAACCTTTCACATTTAAGTTAGTATATTTGTCTATGGATGAGATACTTGAGCACCTTATTATTGACCCTACCAATCCTGAGTTATTTGAGCCATCCTTTGAAATATTCTATTTTGAGATAGATAATGATTTGGAGGGTGAAATTGACCATGTTAATGGACCTGAAATGGAGGTATTATTTGATGCATGGGATGCTATTGATAACACTATATGTGGTGATGATTCTGATTTGAATAGGAGCAAAGAAACCATAGGTTTTGGTGAATCACTTCTCCAAGGTTGTAAAGTATATGAAAATATAACTAATTCACACTACTCAGACGAGTGTGACTACTAGGTTGAGATTATGCTTGTGTGTGAATATTTTTTGTCCATTACACAAGATGATTATGTGTTTGGTGTGGGAAAAAAACTAGATGAAGATTCTAGGGTTTTATATAAACCTTTAAATGATAATTCTGAGATATCAGAAGTGGAATTGCAATGTTTACTCCAAAGAGTTAGGATGTACGTTCCTGGATGGGAATCCTGAAAGAATTGTGTATGAGGGTTTTCAGTTTGATGTTCAAACTGGATTTGATACTAACCCTTATAATGTTAGTGGTCAAATGGATTTTAAATGTTTTCAGTTCTTGGTCCAGTTGGATGAGTATTTGGTGGAGTATGATAGTGAATTGAATGTGATTGAATATCAAAATGATTGTGGACTTTAGTTGATGTTTAATTGCAATTTTCACTGGGAGAAAGTTAATGATGAAAATGGTAAGACCAAATAGAGGGAACTTATGGTTAATTGCAAGTCTCAGCAGGGCTAGTTGTTTGGTAAATCATGACAATATTTTTAGCCTTGGTCTAGTTCAAACAGTAGAAAATAAAGTTTTTGATAAAGGAAAGAAATGGTTCTAAGTTTTGGGGGCCTGAGGCCTCCAATGTGAAGCTGAATCCTATTGAATTGTAGAGTGCAGGCTAAAAACTTGTATATCAAAAAGGGCTTCTGAGAAAATGTGAAGTGCGGAATACATTATACAATTTTGTAAAACTTGTCTATATGTTGGTTGCTTTGGTCTGGTTCTCTTGCCTTGTCTAGGAAAGTCAGGACTGGTTTTGGTTCTCTATGATCAATCTGCTCCAACTTGAGATTCTAGGATCTCACTCTATTCTGGATGAACAAACATCTCCAATAGAAGCTACTAATGGAACCCTAAAAATTCTTCAAGTTCCATCTCAAAATTTTGTAAAATTTTGGTTAAATCCATCTCTCTGGCTTAAGGTTTTGTCACTGTCACTTTTTTATGGTTTATGTTGCTCAAACCCTTCATAAGTAATCCTTAAGCCTACATCCTTGCCAATGTTCTAATTCACCATTTACATCTTATTGTCAGTTTCTAGGCATTCAATTCATAAATTGTGCCTTTTTTGTCATTGATAAGCTGACCCCTTGATTCTAGTTGTCCTGGTTGCTACTTGTTGTGGTATTTAAAACATTTCTCTATATTAACATGGGTTGAAATATGTCTTAAATTAAGCCAGGTCTTAGGTTTGGCTTAATTTTTCCTATTTGACCTAAGGTTTTGTTTTTAATCCCTTGTGTCATTCATCCATTGTGCGCCTAGTCGGGCCCGTCTTTTAAAAATAAAAAAAATGGCATGTGCAGATCTTAGGTTTACTGATGGTCATTTGATCATCATGGGTGAATCATAATCATTCCCCATGCCCCCACTCTATTTTATTTTCCATCTAATTATTCTAGCAGGTGGACAGGTGAATGCCACATGCCTTCCTCTATGGTGGGCCCAACACTTTTGAAAGGATGATGAGTGATGAATTTGTGTGATCAATGGTGGTTTTTTAATGATGTGGATTCATCTAGGCTGCTCCCCACCACCACATTTGATTCTATTTTATCTTAAAATAATTTCATGGGATAGTGAGCTATGGACATCTATCCCTTCATAGAGGGGCCTACTTGGTTTTAAATGCAGTGATGGTTGATAGTGGGTGACGTGGGTCAATCCTGACCACTCCCTACCATCCCATGTGAGACCTGCTTGTATCTCTTGTTTCTCAAAGGGGAAGTGGAAAACTACCATGTGGAATGATCTAACAAGCCTGATAGTTGAGCAAGGATCGATGGTTGATAGTGGGTGGTGTGGGTCAATCCTAACCACTCCTCGCCATCTCATGCGAGACTTGCTCGCATCTCTTGTTTCTCAGTGGGGAAGTGGAAAATTTCCATGTGGAATGATCTAACAAGCCTGAGGGATATTATTAAAGACAAAAATATTACTAATTTCTTTCCAAAAAGACATACAGGCTAAATGGTGCAAGATAAGAAGTGATTTCTTTTGCACGTGTTTGAGATGCAATGGGTATTTTTTGATCTCAGTCATCATTTATGTCAGAAGTTTGTACATGTGTATAGGTGGTTTTCATTAGGGTAAGTATGAGTTAGTAGATTGAAATCAAATCCTAAGTGCTTCTCGGCATCATGTTGATCAAAGGTACAAGTGGTTTAATTCTCACATGCAAGAGAGAGATATTGACACGAAAGGCTTTCTTCAATGCTAAATAGATGACTAAGTGGGTAGATAGAGTGGATGCATATCCTTATGGGATTTTTTAATTAGACAAAGGCAGTAGGTGCATGCAATCGGCTACTTCATAATTAATTACCTTGATTTTAATTAAATTTGTCGATCCATCTCGAAGTATGATCAATAGTTGAGATTCAAAATCATGTGGATGATTGTCAACTCACTCACACAGGTCCTCCTCAAGCATTAATGGTAGAAACACTCAAATTGCTTCATATACTGAGAGTTGATAGCCATATTTTTCTTCACAATTATAAGTTAGAGGTCGAGAACTTAAGATTAAGGTTCGAGAAAGGGATGGTGTGAAGAACTTTGGCGTGAAGTTCCAGAGACATTGTGGATAATTTCTCCTGGGAAAGTTCATATTAGTAATTTTATATGTCGATTGAGTATCAATTGGCTGGTCTCAGGATTCTATTGTGGGCTCTATAGGATTTAGTTACCTAGGATTTGCATGGGTTGATTATTTGAAGAATTCACATTGGTTGATAGTTTTTATATGTATAGTTGTGAATTTTCTTTTTCCTATGAATTTGTAAGGTCTCTCTATACTTGGGAATTTGTAAGTTGTTACCATGAGAATGGGTAAGCCTCATGAGTATGTCCAACCAATTAGGAGTTTTAGAAGACTTAGAGTACTTTAATCCCAAAATGATGCACTTGAAACTAAACTTGGAAAACTAGGAGCTCCTGCAACATCAAGGGGCAAGAGGAGTGATCGTAATAAAACTAAGAAGGTGGTGTTGAGAGTAATTACCACCTAAGGAGTAGGGTTGTTGGTCGTGACCATGGCGAGTCTGGTAGAAAGTTAGCTAATTCTTGTGGGAAGATGAAGACTAAGTACCACAAGGCTTATGATTCGTATATGGGGATGCATAGCTCTCTTATGGAGGATTCAGTTGGTCCTGTGAGTGATGAAGGAGATACTAACCTAGACTATGACTGTTACCTTTTCACTCTAGTGGCACGAGGATTCTGATGATGGAGGGGTAGTAGCTTATCTAGTTTTAGCAAGAACATGGAGCAAGTGTGCATACTATGATTCTGAAGAATGAGAGTAACACCCCAATTTTGTTTTTGTCTTTGATGACACCACCACCATGGAGATGGGCTTGTCCTCTTCTATGATCATATATTTTTTTGTCTTTGGTGCTAACTTGGAAAAATTTTGGGTTGGTGTGAAGGAGAGGTGTTGGACACCATTGGCTCGATCACAAATATCCCTTTTTCGGTTAATATATAAGCTCTTTCCTTAGGTGCTAATGGAGAATATTCTTTGATCAACATGGACAAGGGATTTTGGCACTGCTGTAACAACAAATGATGCCTTTTGGAAGGTTGGCTAATCCTCTCCAACAAATCATATGGAGTTTTTTCTTCTGATTTCCCCCCATTTCACAATGAGTAAATGTAACCGTTTAGGGAATCTTTGAAACTAAAATGAAATTAAGTGTCAAATGTAAATGTGACTAAAATGGTAATTCAGCTTGAAGCTTGTAGCTCGCATATACTATAAATGTGAACTCAGAGCCAATTAAAAAAGGTTCGTTGTTCTAGAATCAATCACATTGAATACTTCTAAAGAATAAACTAAACATTCTACTGTTAAGTCTTAGGTTGGAGTCTATTAATATGCATATGTCGTCCTGATAGTAATACTAACAATATTGAACAAAATAGTGCAAGTTTTGCACCATATTCTCTCTTATGTACTGGTTTTATAAACTATAAGTAATATAATCAAGCGTTACCTTACTTGTCTCTATTTATTTCCAATGGGTGTATGGTTTTATTCTTGATTATTAATTCAAAGAATTGATGTAAATGCTTGAATGGAGCCATAGGTTTATGTTAAATCATGTACTAGGATGTTAGTAAGAAGTGATGGTTGAGATATAGTGTTGAAGTATTGTAATGTAGTATCCTCAAGGATTTAAATAATGTCAGGTGTGAAATTTCTATCAAATCATGTGAATGTTAGAATTGACTCTATTCCAAAGATGATGCATTGATTTAAGTGAGGTGACCATGCTACATATTGTTGATTAATTCAGTAACAAACCATTTATTAGATCAAATTCTCTGAAATAGGTTACAATTATGTTAGATTTTACGATTCAAATGCTTCAAATACAAACTGTTATTAAGAAGCTTCCAACTCCTTTGATAAATTTAGTTTGTTGAGCCACTATATGAAAATTATCTATGTGTTGTGATGTTTATGCTAATATGACATATGACTATCACATAAGCATTATTAGTATCACCCTCTTGGGTTTCAAAGAGCTTGAAGAATAGAAGTAAGGGCCTAATAACCCTTGTTTGTTGGCCAATCCTTGTCTTTAATTATCATTGGATTTTGGTAGATCCATAGGTAAATAATGAGAATAAGTTTCAAGGTTCTAAAAAAAAACCAACAAATTGGTGACTCTACTGGGGAGAATGCTTATGAAGTATGTGTTTCTAGATCATAAGTGTTAGTGTTGAATACTTTGATAGGACAAGTCCATTTTTAGTCTAGCTTTGATATCAGTGAGTTAACTTTAAAATTTTGCAAGAATCAGCTATGTTTCCCTTGAAAATTTTAAATACTATCAAGATCTACCACAATTCCATGAATATTTTCATAATTTCTCACTACATGTGGGTGGCGACTCTGAGATCTTTGCACCAACATGTATTATTTGAGAGAATCCAGTGATATAAAATGAATTTTTGCTAAGAAATGATAGGGTGTACTTGAGCATACATGAGAAAATACCCTAATAGGAAGCTAGAGAGAGAGAATTTCAAAAGACTCTCGTATTGTTTTAAGAGAGTCAAAGAATTTATTGAATCTGAACATTTGGTGCAAATTTTGACTACTATAAACATGGAAAGGGTTGTGTTACAAAAAAAATCAGGGACTTAAATGTGTGAATTTGTTGATCAAGGAATCTTGAATTAAAATCAACTTGTGAAAGCACCATCACATTATTGAATTTTATTCCTTTATAAAAGAGGTGGAAACTCTATGCAAAATAACCTGATGGAATGGTGATGAAAGCTTCAGATCTACAAATTTTTCTAGTCGAAAGAATAATGCAAATCAGTTGTATCATCTCTAGGTATTTCCCCTATTTTGGTTTCCAAGAAGCAATAGATTTATGTGAAAACCATGTTGAGTGATTTGGAAAAAAAATTGGTTCCCTATTAGGTGAATTGAGTACTAGTGAAGGGAATGGTAGTGGTAACTTTATATACTTCTAAGGTATAATTTGAAATATTTGTTTCATTATCAAGAAGTATGAGTCATGTATTTTAAAATTATGATTAAACCAATGAGTAAGGTAGTGAATGATCAACTATGAATTTGACATTTGAAGTTTGTATTTAAAGGGATATAAGTAATGTATCACTCTTTTGTGTCTCCCTCTAGAATGTCAAGTAAAAACTTGCAAGGCGTATAGCCTTTTTCATGCCATCAAATAAATTTTTGTATTGGGAGGTATAGACCATTGAAATTTGAGGGTATTCAGGGTTTCCCAAACCATGTTCCTGATAATGTTAGGGAATATTTGCCAAAATTCACAAGGAAAAGTTCTAAATCAGCTTATAGACATTTGCATACATTTATAGATTTGATGGGAGATTATGAGATAATTCATGAGGATGCTATCATGAAATTTATTGTTCAATCTCTAAAGGAAGATGCTAGAGATTGGTTCTCACATTTTCCAATATGCTTTATTTATTCATGGAATAAATTCATGGTGGCATTTTATAGAGTAATTTGGTGAAAGGATTAATCCGAGTTCAGTTAGGAAAAGACTCATGGAAATTCAAAAGGATGAAAAAGAGTTAGTCCCAGCTTTTAATCTCATATTTGCAAAGGCAATAATGGATATTCCAAAAAATATGAGACCAAGTGATGCAGACTGCCTAGTTGTATATTTGGGTGCATTTGATGAAGAGATGGGTTATTTTTTCAGAGATAAGGAGCCCTTAACATTGCATCATGCATATAAAATTTCCATGGACATTGAAAAGAACTTAAGGTATTCAATGGTGAAGGGTTATATGGATGCAAGTGTTGGATACTTTAGCACATTTCATACAAACGAAATAGATAATAGAAATAACTGTCATGATAGTGATGCTTCTACTATTCTGATTTGTCCATTATTACCCAAGGAAATTAATGGTGAAGTGCAAATTGAACATCAACAAATCTTAAGCAATGTTGATCAAATGTATTTTGTTCAAAGACTATCTAGTATGGAAAGACATCAAGGGGAATCACCATATGACCTGATTGTAATATTTTTAGATGCCTGGTTGGAAATTCCCAAGAAGTTTAGTTTGAAGGATTTAGTATGCATTGACTTATTTTGTGAAATCTTTGAGCACGGACTAAGTACATTGCCACAAGAATTGAAGCCTCGGGGATTTGATCAAATGATTGACTGGATAAGAATTGTTGAGGAAGCTAAGTATGATTATGCACAATGTATAGTGTGTTCAGGTGTCAGTAGTAGTTGTCCTATTGAAAAGAATCCAAATAAAACTCAAGTAAGTGAAAAGGGTAAATCAGAGAATGGATACCTGTCTTGTGGTATTGTTAAGGACAATGTTTGTAATCAATTTATAGATAGCCCATATGTGATTCACTACATTGGTAATGAGGATGAAGATGCATTTGCATGTATTACTATTTTCTCACCAAAATTTAGTAGTCAATACATTGATTATGAGGGTTTGAGTATTCATTCTGAACAATCTAAGCATAACCTAGGTAATGATGAATTCCCTTGCAATAATGATCAAGGGGAAACTAAGGTCTCTTATTACTTTTTCAAAGAATATAAATGTTTCTATGATGATGATTTGGAAAATTTCTCTTTATATGAAGGATGTAGTAGTGTGAATACTAATAAGGTTTTTACCTTATCGGTGAATGAACAAATTCTGTGTGGTGGATACATAGATTACAATTCATTCATGTCAGAGCTAGAGCTTATTACTTTTTTGAATGATGATGAGTTTGAAGACAAGAATGTATGTGCTCAACATCCTGAGCCTAAGCATAATTCTAATAATGATGAAGATTGTGGTACTAACCAGCAGGGTCATGTCCTAGTTGTTCCTAATTACCTATGTGAAGTAGAGGTGGAATACGCAAGTTTTGTAGTAGAGATGGACATGATTATTTTTGACAAAGAATGTCTTGAGGAGGAAAGAAATGAGGGATATTGTCCAGTTGATAATGGGAAACATTCAGATTATAATGAACCTTTCACATTCAATTTAGTATATTTGTCTATGGATGAGGTACCTGAGCGCCTTATTATTGACCCTATCAATCCTAAGTTATTTGAGACATCCTTTGAAATTTTCTACTTTGAGATAGATAAATATTTGGAGAGTGAAATTGACCATGTTAATGGACCTAAAATGGAGGTATTCTTTGATGCATGGAATGTTATTGATAACACTATATGTGGTGATGATTCTAATCTGAATAGGAGCAAAAACACCATAGGTTTTGGTGAATCAATTCTCCAAGGTTGTAAAGTATATGACAATATAACTAATTCATACTGCTCATATGAGTGTGACTACTAGCTTGATATTATGCATGTGTATGAATATTTTTTGTCCTATACACAAGACGATTATATTTCTGGTGTGGGACAAAAACTAGATGAGGATTTCAAGGTTTTATATAAACCTTCAAATGATAATTATGAGATATTAGAAGTGAAATTGAAATTTTACTCCAAAGGGTCAGGATGTATGTTCTTGGATGGGAATCCTGAAAGAAGTATGTACGAGGGTTTTCAGTTTGATGTTCAAACTAAATTTGATACTAACCCAAGTTATAATGTTAGTAGTCAAATGGATTTTGAATTTTTTTAGTTCTCAGTCCAGTTGGATGAGTATTTGGTGGAGTATGATAGTGAACTAAATGTGATAGAATATCAAAATGATTGTGGACTTCAATTGATGTTTGATTACAATTTTCACTAGGAAAAAATTAATGATGAAAATGGCAAGACCAAACACAGGGAACTTATGGTTAATTGCAATAGCCTCAGTAGGGCTAGTTGTTGGGAAAATCATGACAATATTTTTAGTCTTGGTCTAGTACAGACAACATAAAATGAACTTTTTGATAGAGGAAAGGAATGGTTCTAAGTTTCGGGGGCCTGAGGCCACCAATGTGAAGCTGAAGCCTATTGAATTATAGAGTGTAGGCTAAAATATTGTATATCAAAAATGGATTTTTGGAAAATGTGAAGTGGGGAATACATTCTAGAATTTTATAAACCTTGTATGTATGTTGTTTGCTTTGGTCTAGTTTTCTTGGCTTGTTTGGGAAAGTCCTGGTTTTGGTTCTCTATGATCGATCCACTCTGACCTAAGATTCTAGGATCTCACTTTTTTCTGGAAGAACAAACATCCCCAACAGGAGCCACTGATGGAACCCTAAAAAGGCTTCAAATTCCATCTCAAAATTCTACAAAATTTTGGTTAAATCCATCTCTCTGGGCTTATGGTTTTGTCACTATCACTATTTTAGGGTTTATGTTGCTCGAACCCTTCATATGTAATCCTTAAGTCTGCATCCTTTTCGATGTTCTAATTCACCATTAACTTATTATTGGTTCCCAGTCATTCAAGCCATGAATTGTGCCTTTTTCATCATTGATAAACTGACCCCTTGATCCTAGTTGTCCATGTTGTTGCCCATCATGGTATTTAAAATATTGTTCTCTATTAATACGGGTCGAAATATGTCTTAAATTAAGTCAGGTGTTAGGTTTGGCTTAATTTTTCCTCTTTGACCTAAGGTTTTTTTTTTAATCCCTTGTGTCCTTCATCCTCATGCACCTATTCAAGCCCCTCTTTTAAAAATAACAAATTTGGCATGTGTAAATTTTAGGTTTTATGATGGTCATTTGATCATCATGGGTGAATCACAGTTGTTCCTCATGCCTTGAGCACTCTATTTTATTTTCCATTTAATTATTCTAGTGGGTGGATGGGTGAACACCACGTGCCTTACTTAGTGGAGGGCCCAACACTTTTTAAAGGACAACGAGTGATGAATTGGTGCGATCAATGGTGGTCGTTTAACGATGTGGATTCATCTGGGCCACTCCCCACCACCTCATTTGATTTTATTTTGTCTTAAAATAATGTCATAGGATAGCAGGTTGTGGACATATGTCCATGGAGGGGCATACTTGGTATTAAATGTAGCAAATATTTTATTGAGCAAGGATCAACAGTTGATAGTGGGTGACGTGGGTCAATCCTGACCACTCCCCGCCATCCCTGTGGGACCCACTTGTATCTCTCGTTACTTAATGGGGAAGCGGGTGACTTCCACGTGGAATGATCTAACAAGCCTGAGAAATATTAGTAAAGGTGAAATATTAATAAATTTTCCTGAAACGACATACAAGCTAAATGGTGCAAGATAAGAATTGATTTCTTTTGCACATGTTCGAAATATAATGGGTATTTTTTGATCTCAGCCATCATTTATGTCAGAAGTTTGTACATAGAGACATGTGGTTTTCATTAGGGTTAGTGGATTGAAATCAAATCATGACTGATCCCTGTCATCTTGTTGATCAAAGTTACAAGTGGTTTAATTCTCATGTGTGAGCGGAGATATTGACACGACAAACTTTCTTCAATGCTAAGTGGATGATTAAGTGGGAAGATAGAGTGGATGAATATCCATATTGGATTTCCTAATTAGACAAAGGAAGCAATCACATAAAATTGACTACTTCAATATTAATTACCTTTATTTTAATTATTTTTCGATCCATCTCGATGTATGATCAATGGTTGAGATTCAAAATCAAGTGGCTAATTGTTAGATCACTCGCACAAGTATTCCTCGAGCATTAATGGTAGACACACTCAAATTACTTGATATAATGAGAGTTGAAAGTCATATTTTTCTTCATAATTGCAAGTTAGAGGTTGAGAACTTAAGATTAAGGTTAGAGAAAGGAATGATGTGAAAAACCTTTGCATGAAGTTGTACAGACATTGTGGATAGTTTCTCTCGAGTATGTTGATATCAGTATTTTTATATGTCAACTAAGTATCAATTGGTTGGTACCGAGATTCTATTGTGGGCTCTGTAGGTTTTAGTTTTCTAGGATTTGTAGGGGTTGATTATTTGAAGAATTCACATTGGTTGATAGGTTTTATACATAGTTGTGAAGTGTCTTTTTCTTGCAAATTTGTAAGGTCTCTCTATACTTGGGAATTCGTAAGTTGTTATCATGGGAATGGGTAAGGTTGGTGAGTCTATCCAACCTGTCAGGAGGTCTAGGAGACTTAGTGTGCTTGAATCCTAGGATTATGCACCTGAAATTGAACTTGGAACACCAAGAGCTCTTGCAACACCAAGGGGTTGCGGGAGTGCCTGTAATAAAACTAAGAAGGGTGGTGTCATGAGTAATTACCACCTGAGGAATAGGGTTGTTGGTTGTGACCATGGCAAGTCTGGTAGAAAGCTAGCTAAGTCTTGTGGGAAGAGGAAGAATAAGTACCACAAGGCTTATGATTCTTATATGGGGAGGCATAGCTCTCCCATGGAGGATTCAGTTGGTCCTATGAGCGATGAAGGAGATAATGACCCAAAGTACGACTGTTACCATCTAACTCTGGAAGCACAAGAGGATTTTGATGATGGAGGGGTAGTAGCTTCTCTAGTTTCAACAAGAACACAGAGTGAGCATGCATACTCTAATTCTGAAGAATTAGAGTAGCACCCCGATTTTGTTTTGTTTTTGATGACCCACCACCACATTGGTAGGCTTGTCCTCTTCTACGAGCATATATTTTTTTTGTCTTTGGTGCTGACTTGGAAATTTTTTTGGTTGGTATAAAGGAGAGGTGTTGGACATTGTTGCTTCGATGGAAAATAGGCCTTTTTTGATTAATATATAAGCTCTTTCCTTAGGTTTTGATGGAGAATCTTCTATGATTGATGTTAAGGTATTTTGGTGCTACTATAACAATGATTGATGCATTTTGGAAGGTTATTTGATCCTCTCAATGAATGATATGGAGTTTTGTCTTTTTCTTTCCCCCCATTTTGCAATGAGTAAATGTAACTATCCGGGGAATATTTGAAACTAAAATGAAATTAAGTGTCAAATGTAAATGCTACTAAAATGGTAATTCAGCCTGAAGCTTGTTGCTCCAATATTCTATAAATGGGAATTCGGGGCCAATTACAAAAGGTCGGTTGTTCTGGAATTGATCACACTAAAGACTTGTAAAGAATATACTGAACATTTTAGTGTTAATTCTTAGGTTTGACTATGTTAATATGCATATGTAGTCCTCATAGTAATACTAACAATTTTGAACAAAAGAGTGCAAGTTCTACACCATCTTCTCTCCTATGTACTGGTTTTATAAAGTATAAGTAATACAATCAAGGGTTATCTTACTTGTCTCTATTGTTTTCCAATGGGTGTATATTTTTATTATTTCTTATTAATTCAAAGAATTGATGTAAATGCTTGAATGGAGCCATAGGTTTATGTTAAATCATGTACTAGGATGTTAGTAAAAAGTGATGGTTGTGATATAATGTTGAAGTACTATAATGCAATATCTTCAAGGCTTTAAATAATTTCAGGTGTGAAATTGCTATCAAATCATGTGAATGTTAGAATTGACTCTATTCCAAGGATGATGAATTGATCTAAGTGAGGTGACCATGTTGCATATTGTTGATTAATTTAGTAACAAACTTTTTATTAAATCAAATTCTCTGGAATAAGTTATGATTATGTTAGGTTTTACCACTCTCAAGCTTTGAATATGAACTATTATTAAGAAGCTTCCAACTCATTTGATACATTTTGTTTGTTGAGCCACTATATGAGAATTATTTGTGTGTTGTGATGTTTATGATAAAATGACATATGACTATCACGTAAACATTATTAGGATCACCCTCTTGGGTTTCAAAGAGCCTAAAGAGTAGAAGTAAGGGCCTAATACCCATTACTTGTTTGTTGGACAATTTCTTTACTTATCATCGGATTCTGGTAGATCCATAGGTAAAAGATGAGATTAAGTTGGGTTCTAAAAAAATAACTAGCATAATTTATGCTTGTCGGAAAAGATCTTCAAGAGGTGTCAAAATGAAGGCCTAAAAGAGGGGTTAATAAATCCATTTAACCCTAATGAATTAAGATGACCTAGATAAATGTAAAAGTGTTTTAAAACACTTTACAACATTTAAACAAGGTCCACATTATGTTTATTTTATTTAGAAAGCAGCCCATTAGGTTTAATTAAACAAATAAGTCCTAGAAAAGTGTGAAAGTGTGTTACAACACTTTACAAAAACCTTGCAAAGGACCTATTAAGGCATGTTTTTGCTAAATAAGG
The DNA here is from genome assembly GCA_007258455.2 of Sequoia sempervirens. NCBI lineage: Eukaryota > Viridiplantae > Streptophyta > Pinopsida > Cupressales > Cupressaceae > Sequoia > Sequoia sempervirens. Next base: position 117,768,314 of record VDFB02281492.1, read on the forward strand.
TCTTAAAATAGTGTGAATGCTTACAAGACATTACAATACTAGTCCAAGACACCATTTGTTTAGCTTTCAGGTCAATTATCAGATCAAGCAAGGAAAAGGCTACTTTTTCTGTTACTGCATTCTTCCCCCACTTTAGTGAGAGGATGACCCTATGTCAAGCTCACACTAAAGTAGAAATCCAAGACACTTAAGTGTTGGCACACAAGGGAAGACAACTAAGACGGGGGGTGAATCAGTTGTCACAAAATTTCAAACATATTAAACTTATTAACCCTTATTCTTAGATCTAATTATTAACCATGAAAGCATAAATCATAAAAACATCAAAAACACACATAACACCAAGATTTTTTATGTGGAAACACTATTAGGGGAAAAACCACAGTGGAGGTTAGTCCACAAGATTATACCCTGTTCAAAGTATAAAGAATAAAATGGGGAATGCACATGCATTCAGGCACACTGCCTAGAGATCACTACTCAATTACAACAAGGCTTCCTTCCCAAAGGAAGACACACTATCTTACAAAAATATTTAGATTACATCCGTAGGGATTTGAACTAATAAAATAGCATTTGTTAATGCCTGATCACAATTCTAGTTAAGCACATGAACACTTCTTCACTCTTCTTCACACTCTGCTCTACCTTCGAATGATTTAGAACATTATTCGCGCACACACACATTTGTAACTCACACACAAATGAAGTAAACAATCACTTATATATATCCACAACAATAAATGACATCACTATATGTCGAATTCAACAAAATAATAAAATGATAACAAACTGTCAGCCCCAAAGCAATAAAAATTATTAATGCAAATCAACCAAGACTAGCCATAGCATAGTGAAGACCCAAAAAAAATCCTTGAACACAAACCACCTTCAAAAAATATTCATTGAAGATCCACAACATGCTACCATCACCTAGTCAGCCACGAACATGAAAAACATGAATATGCAAGAGAAAATCATAGATCGCAAGCACAACGATCAATGAAAACATGCAACATAGATAAAGCACGATGTAGAAAACATCCACAAACATCATGAATCACCAAAGATGCATCTACAACAACTAAACTTACTGAAATCACATTATCTTCATTCAGGAACACAAATTGAAGTAATAGAAAAATTGTCAGAATACAAATCTTCATAACTTGATCAAATCTTCACACGGATCTCTAAAACTCAACATAGATAAACTAGATATAATCTGCAAGAAACCATTTATTCCATAACCTCTGATCATCAGCATACTGAACTCACCAATAGATTGAACTTCACTTCACCACTAACAACCTACAACTCATTTCATTACAATTTTCTCAATATCCTCAACATTACTTCTAATGCATTAATGCTAATAGTGTTGACATTGATGACAACCACATATTAGCAACACAACCACAACATTTAAAAATCTCCCCCTTTTTCATTGATGGCAACACATGATTTGAAAAACACCATCAATGCAACTATCTCTTAACACTTTCTCCCCCTTAGGTTTTGATTCTTCTCTTCAACTCTTCCACACGACTCTTCTCCCCACAAGGTTCTTCTCCCTCAAATTTTTTTTCACAATATTCTTCTCCCCCTTTGATATCAATGACAAAGATCTCTAAGCTCTAAACCACATATCTGAACATCTGAACATCTAACTACTCCCCCTGAGTAGCAGCCACCACAACATCAATCTGGATTAAGATATGACTATGAAATGCATATATTGATGCAAAGCAATGCATCTTAGTTATGATTAGGAGGGGTAATCACCCCTAACTTCCCTCTGAGATACTCAAAATTATCCTTAGGCAATGGCTTGGTAAAGATATCGACAATCTACTCCTTATTAGGCACATACTCCAATCTAACTTCCTTTTGACTCACCTCCTCTCTCAAAAGTAAAACTTGATAGATATATGCTTGGTCTTTGAATGTAGCACTGAATTCTTAGAAATATTAATGGCACTTGTATTATCACAGAATATAGCTATAGGATCATCATACGCAACTCTAATATCTTTCAACATTTGCTTCATCCATAATACTTGAGTACAATTGTTAGCAACAACAATGTATTCTGCCTCTACAGTATATAAAGAAATGACATTCTTCTTCTTACTTAAGCATGAAAGCAACTTCTTACCCAAGAAAAATGTACCCCCACTAGTACTTTTTTTGTCATTCACATCTCCTACCCAATCAACATCAATAAAGGCACTCAAAGTAAGATCATCATCTTTAGGATACCATAGGCCAAAATCAACTGTCCCCTTCAAGTATTTGAAAATCCTCTTCACAACAATCACATGAGATTCTTTAGGATCAACTTGAAATCTTGCAACAATATATACAACATTCATTATATCAGGCCTATTTTGAGTTAAATACAACAATCCACCAATCATTGATCTGTATCTAGTCTGATTTGCTTTCCGAGAATCATCATATGTTGTCAACTTACATCCAGTTACCATGGGTGTACCAACTGGCTTTGAATCTTCCATACCAAATTTCTTCAGCAATTCCTTCACATACATGGACTAAGATATACAGATTCCTTTATCTAACTGAGTAATTTGCAATCCCAAAAAGAATTTCATCTCTCCAATCATTGACATCTCAAACTCACTCTGCATCTCATCAGCAAACTTCATGCACAAACTATCATCTCCTCCAAAAATGATATCATCAACAAAGACTTCCACAATCAAATCTTTATCATCATCAATCTTGAAATATAGATTACTATCAGTAGTTCCTTTATTAAATCCAAGCTTCAACAAGTACTTATCCAATCTAGCATACCATTCTCTAGGGGCTTGCTTAAGTACATGCAATACTTTCTTTAATTGACAAACCATATCTCCCTAATTAGTCAACTGAAATCCATCTGGTTGCTCAACATACACCTCTTCTTCCAGCTCACCATTTAGAAATGCTAGCTTGACATCCATCTGATAAACCTTGTAGTCTTTGTAAGCAACATAAGCAAGAAACAATCTCCTAGCTTCAATTCTAGCAACAAGGGCAAAGGTCTCTTCAAATTCAATTCCTTCCATTTTGAGAATATCCTTTACACACGAATCTCGCTTTGTTTCAAACCACTTCACCTTGCTCATTTAGTTTGTTTCTAAAGACCTATTTAGTTCCAATGATATTTTTATCCTTAGGTCTAGGAACAAGAATCCATGTATCATTCTTCTCAATTTTCTATAGCTCTTCTTTCATTGCTTCTACCTAATGTTCATCTTTACATGCTTCATTCACATTAGTAGGCTTAGTCTTTGAAATCAAACAATACTCTTCTGCAATCTTTATCCTAGTCTGGACACCTTTGTTCTTATCACCTATGATCTGATCTTCTGAATGATTCAATCTTACATACCTCGGAGTCTTAGGACGTTCTTGAACTTCAGACTCTTGTGTTCTCTCTTCTACACTTTCACTATTTTCTCCTTCCTCTTGATCTTCTTGATTCACCGAAATGATTTGAACTTGATTTGAAGTCTGAACTTGCTTTCCTTTGTTGTACTATCATTCTGATCATCAAAATCGTATTCACATGTTTTGGATGGTGTAGGTGTGTCTTCAACAACCTTGACATTTGCACATTCAAAAATTTTCCTCAATCTCTTATTGTAGCACCGGTAGGCCTTGCTTTTAGTAGAATAACCCAGAAAGATACCTTCATCACTCCTAGCATCAAACTTTCCTATATCTTCATCTCTTTTGATATAACATTTTCTTCCAAAGATCTTGAAATATCTAATAGTAGGCTTATGACCAGTCTATAGCTCAAAAGGGGTCTTACCAGTATCACCCTTGATTTGTACCCAGTTGAGAGTGTACACAATAGTACTAACAACTTCTCTCTAGTAGATACGAGGAACATTTCCTTCCAACATCATAGTCCTAGCAACATCTTGAACTGTCATGTTCTTCCTTTCCACAACTCCATTTTTTTGAGGGGTTTGTAGTGTAGATAACTATCTCATTATCCCATGTTCTTCACAAAAAGAATTAAACTCATCGAAAGTGAATTCATTGCCTCTATCTAATCTCAAACATTTAATCTTTCAGCCTATTTGAATCTCAACCATAGCCTTGAAGATCTTGAACTTCTCTAGAGCTTCAAATTTCTCTCTTAAGAAAGTAGCACACATCATTCTAGAATAATCATCAATGAGTAACATGAAATACCTATAACCTTGTAAACTTCTAACTCTAGAAGGACCACACAAATTAGTATGCACAAGTTCCAACAATTCATTTCAACAATATTGTTTGCTCTGAAATGAGATTCTAGTTTGCTTGCCTAACTAACATTCCTTGCATATGGCATTAGTAGGTTTCATCAAGTTAGGAATATCTCTCACAACCTTAGTAGAACTTATCTTGACAATATTATCAAAGCTATCATGACACATTCTCCTATGCCACAACCAAGCTTTCATCAACTTGAGCAATCAAACAACTTTTACTAGCAGCACTCAGGTGAAAATATTACCTTTAGTTTTTGTACCTGATGCAATCACATTTCTGGAATTTCCCAATATTCTACACTTTCCATCCTTGAACTGAAGATTGTATCCCTTATCTACCATCTTTTAGCACTTAAAATATTATGCTTCAGACCTTCCACATATAGGACATCATCAGTACTATGCTTACCATCAAGAGAAATACATCCTCTGCCATGGATCACACCAGCTTTGTTATCACCAAATCTTACAACACCACCATCATACTTTTCCAAGCTCAAAAACTTATTTTTATCTCCTATCATATGATGAGAGCATCCATTGTCAATTAGCCATTCATCTTTCTCTTCAACTCGAGTAGCTAGGGCTTTCTCCACTTTTGTACAACTAGCAGATTTAGTAGACATAGGATTATTTTCCTTGATAGCAATAAATACCCATTCATCCTCACTTCCATTTCCTTTATTAGATTCATCATTTGTTAGACCTTCATCAGTAGCATAGTAACACTTCCTTTGAAATTTAGGCTTGTTATGTCTTGGTTTAGAAGCTCTTTCTAGACACCTTGATGCAAAATGACCTATCTTATTGCAAGAAAAACATTTAAGAGGCAACTTTCCTTCATACTTACCTTTTCCTCTCGCTTACTCTTTTGACAATAAGTGCTTCCAGCTCTTCTAGCTCTCTTTCTTTCTTCCTCAATCTATCTCATTTCTTCCTCATACTTGAATGTCTTTCTTGATGAACTTTCACCCAAATCATATCTATGTTTATCTCTTCTAGAAGTAGTAGCCTTGAATGCAAATCGTACTTTAGGAAGGGCATCACCAAATTCACTCAACTCAAAATTAGTGAGCTTACCTTTCAACATATCTTTGGTTATATTTGTTACAGTCTGGAGCTCCTCAATAGCACTAGCTTTGACTTTGTATGAAGCAAGAAAGGATCAAAGCACTTTAGCAACAATATATGATTCCTCCAACTATCCACAAGCACATTTGATACCACACACAAGTTCATTCAATATTTGCATGAAAGTAGTAATGTTATCATCATCACCCATTCTCAACATTTCATATTTCCCTTTCAAACTTTGTAGCTTAGCAATCTTCACATTAGCATCACCTTCATACAAAGTTTCCAACTTTTTCCAAATCTCATAAGTAGTCTTCAAATCCATCATATTTGTTATCTTAGTATCAGTCAAAGCACTCAAAAATTCCTCCTTAGCCCTAATATTATACTCAACATCCCTAATCTTAACAGTAGTAGTAGGACCATTCTGTAGAATAACATACCTATTGCTTGTAATGGTCTAGTAGGGTTCACCAATGCATCTCAGATGGCACTCCATTTGAGTATTCCATAGAGAATAATTTGTTCCATCAAATCTTGAACTATCCTTCTTATATGTCACCATCTCGGATCACCTTAAGTTATTAAACTTCTTCCAAGGAACCTGCTCTAATACCAAATTGTCAAAAACACAAGGGCAGACAACTAAGAGGGGGTGGATCAGTTGTCACAAAATTTCAAATGTATTAAACTTATTAACCCTTATTCTCATATCTGACTATTAACCATGAAGGCATAAGTCATCAACATATCAAAAACACATATAACACCAAGATTTTTTACTTGGAAACCCTATTAGGGGAAAAACCATGGTGGAGGTCAGACCACAAGATTATACCTTATTAAAAGTATAAAGAATAAAATGGGGAATGCAAATGCATTTAGACACACTACCTAGAGTTCATTTCTTAATTACAATAAGGATTACTACCCAAAGGAAGACACACTGTCTTATACAAATATTTAGATTGCATCTACGGGGATTTGAATTGATAAAATAACATATGTTAATGCCTGGTCACAGTTCTGATTAAGCACATGAACACTTCTTCACTCTTCTTCACTCTTCTTCACACTCTAATTTTCCTTCGAATGATTTAGAACATTATTTATACACACACACATTCGGTACTCACACACAAATGAAGTAAACAATCACTTATATATATCCGCAACAAGAAATTGCATCGCTATATGTTGGCTTCAACAAAATAATAAAATGATAACAAACTATTGGCCCAAAATCAATAAAAATTATTAATGTGAATCAACCAAGGTCGGCCACAACATAGTGAAGACCCAAAACAACATCCTTGAACACAAACCACCTTCAAAAAATATTTTTTGAAGATCCACAACACGCTAGTACCATCCCCTAGTCAGCCACGAACATGAAAAACATGAACACTCAAGAGAAAATCATGGATTGTGATCACAACGATCGATGCAAACATGCAACATAGATAGAGCACAATCTAGAAAACATCCAAAAACATCATGAATCACTAGAGAAGCATCCACAATAACTGAACTTACTAAAATCAAATTATCTTCATTCAGGAACACAAACTGAAGTAATGGAAAAATTGTCATAATACAAATCTTCATAACTTGATCAAATCTTCATGCGGATCTTTGAAACTCAACATGGATAAATTAGATATACTCTAAAAGAAACCATTTAGTCCACAACCTTTGATCATCAACATACTGAACTCACCAACAGATTGAACTTCACTTCACCACTGACAACTTGCAACTCATTTCATTACAATTATCTCAATATCCTTGACATATACAACTTCTAATGCATTAATGCTAATAGTGTTGACATCAATTACAACCACATATCAGCAAAACAACCACAACATCAAACACTAAGTATGCAACAATAAAAAATATACATGATCATACCCTATCAAAGGCCAAAAATAAATAAAAACAAAGGATCAAGCACAACTGATTCAACACAATGTGAGGTGGTGGTTGTTTTTCCATAACAAATGTTGCTCACTCTTGGGCCACATAACTTCAGGTCATCTGTGGGGTAATTTTTTCCAAAAATATGTATTCTCACTCTAGGGTAGTGGAACGTCAGTCTATCCACTAGGTGAGTTGTCCCAATGAAGTGATTTAGTGACAAAGGCATGCTAGTGTGCCAGCTTCCCTTTCCAATGTATCTGTTTCCCACTATATAATGAGAAAGTCATGCTAGTTTATTAGCTTCCCATCATATAAACCATAATAAAGTTATCCTCCTAATAAATTTAATAAGGAACCACAATAAAAATGCTTTTGAATGCCATGTAAAAAAAATTTCTAGAGGGGATTTTGCTTTGCTCATGTAATAGTATTCATCTTAGGGAGCATTGTGCCTAATATCTCCAAGAGAGGACAAGTCAAAAGTGTCAGATCATCACCCATGGGATGCCTCATTTGTATCATGCCATGACAATAGATTGTACACTCTTGGATGACATCAAACCCAATGACACCACCAAGAAGAGGACACATCGCAAGAAAAAAGGAAAATCATGCCATGAAATTTTCCAAAATATGTCATCATTGTATGCCCCCACTATAAAGTGGTTGCTACAACATCACTATGAGGAATTGCTTTAAAGTAGCCAATGTTTTTGGTCCTAATACATGTGAGCTTTCCTCTAAAAGCCCTATGCTAAGACATATGTTTTCAAAAGCAAGCTAGATCATGAAATAGGAAGGAAGGGTTACCCCACAAATGCATAAGGGATCTATGGATTTGGGGTCAGTATGTATGTGCTATAATGTTGTCATAGAGAATGGAACCATCATCACTCCCCAAATACTCACAAAACCAAAATAATGACACAAAGAGAGTGAGAAGCAAAGAAAAACCCTTTGGGTCAACATGGAAGAAACATAAATTTCTCAACACCTTGTGTCATCCCCAAAAGGAAAACACAAGACAAATGAAAAAGATGAAGGAAAATATTTTGGGTCAACATGAAAAACATATAAATTTCTTGACACCTTGTGTCATCCCCAAAAGGAAAATACAAGAAAAATGAAAAAGATAAAGACAAAGCTTTTGGGTCAACATGGAAGAGACATAAATGTCTCAACGCCTTGCATCATTCCCAAAAGGAAAACACAATACAAATGAAAAATGATTATGACATAGAGAAGAATGAAGGTACATATAGAATAATGCACAAAAGAGAGATAAATGACAAACAAAACGTCACTAGGAATCACATTACACACATGCAATCACAAAGAAAAATGAAAAAGAAAAGGACTACTAAGGCACAAGCGAGTCAACCTAAAGTAGGTGGTCTGCCTCCCAATCTTGGTCAATATAAACGGAAGAAAAGAAACTAGCCAAAGGGAAAATGACAAATGAATTACTAGGAAAAGGCTATCAAATTCTTGCCCCCACTTTGTGTGAGATGAGAATGAGCTGAGGTAGGTGATGAAAAATGAGCTCCTTGCAAAAGAAGATTCACAATAAGTGTAAAACATGTAATAGTGAGAATGTTTAATGGCAAGGAGTAGGAGGGCGTATGTTATGAAATCACTTGATGGAAATCATTACCATCAAAGTGAAAGTTTCTCAATACTAATTTGAATGCATGACACTCATCAGTACTATGTCCAAGAGTTATGTGGCATCAGCAATCTGAGACATTTGCATCTTTAGGATATAGTATGAGCCTATCTTTCATTGGTGGTAATGTTATAAGTTCTTTGTTTAGAAGCATTTGTAATTTCCTTTCACTTTCATGTGGCAGATAAGGGGACTTGATTTTATGTAGCTTGTAGGGCCTCTTGTTCTTGCTAGATTCACCAACTTCTCTAGATGGGATTAGGGCAAGAGGTATGAAGATGATCTTGTCTTTGTTATCCTTATCCTTAGGAGGTATAGGTTGTTCTTTAGGAAGGAGGAAATTTATATTAGGAGGAGGATCTAAGACTATCATACCATCACTACGAAGCCTTAGGTATTCCTTAGGAGCACTTATATTGTGAGGGGGATCTTGATATCCTAACCCTTTGGTTTCATTAGTTGGTGTTTGTTCTAGGACTTGATGAATGTTATGTTCACTTGTATCACATCCTTGTTGGCATAAGATCATGAATCCTTTTCCATATGTCTCTTTAAGGTTGATTGATGTGTTGGTTACTTTGTTGACATAGGATGGTTCAATGATTGCTTGTTTAGAGTTGCTAGGTTCACCTATGGTAGGGAACTTAGGTTCAACTTATGACTCAGTTTCAGGATGTAAAAGATCAAACATGTCAAGTTTTGTGGGTTGTTTCAATGAAGGATAAAAGTATGCATTGGACTCAAGGTTGTTAAGGCAGTAATTTAAGAATTCATTCATTCTAGAATCATCTTCTCCAATGATTTCAACATCATGAGGAGTACATGCATTAGGATTTGTGTGAGTATGAGTGAGGTCAATGTCATTAGGGTCATTGCTAAAAAAATATATGAAACATCAACCAAAGAGAAAAAATATTTCCACACATTGCCTAAACAATTCTACATTTTAAGAATTCTAGGCCTAAACATGGTAATTTATTGATTAAACAATGTAAAAAGCTAAAAATGAAATGCTTTGATGCAATTGTGAACATTTAACAATATACTAAAATGAAACAATTTAAGTTAAATCTAATGAAATTGATGAAACAACAAATCAGGAAATTGAAACAACATAATGTCACCAAACAGAAGCTAAAAGCTGAGATTTTAATGTCCTAAAATTGCATATATGTAGCTAATAGGGACTCATTCACCAGTAAGGGAAAATGGGTCCTGGTTAGGTCTTTTTAGGATTTTTCTAAGGATTTCAAACTGAATTTCTATGTCTTTTTAGATGCCAAAAGCTTTAGGTCATACTTTATTAGGGACCTATTTGCTAGTAAGGGTGAATGGGTCCTGGTTAGGTATTTTTAAACTACTTTTTTGATGAATTGCAAGCTTTCAGATATATCTTTCAGTTCTAGGATGTAGACAGTGAAATGCAGCTTCAGATTTTCTAGAAATTCAAAGCAAAAATGCAATAGAAAGGTGAAATGCAAGACCTAGTTTCAAATGCAATTTTGTTTTGATTTTCAAATGCAATTGAATGAGATCTAAATGAGATGCAAAATAACTGATTTTTTTTTTTGTAATTTTCAGATTTAAGAAGTGCAAAACAATGCAAATCTAAACCATATATGGTATGCAAGATTTACATGCAAAAGAAGAAACCCTACTTCAATGCAAACCTAAATACAATGAATGCAATATTTTAACTTGAAATGCAATAAAAGACTCTAAAAATAAATAAAAGTGCAATGTTGAATAAGTTAGGTTCACCAAAAATGATTTGGTGAAAAATAGGATCCACCAAAATGGATGGTGTAAAATGATGGATCAAAAATTTTCCCAAGCTAAAATCAATTCAATTATGCAAAATAAGATGCTAATAACACCCAGAAATGCACCTAACTATTATAGCAACTATGAGGAATTTTTTGACAACATAAAAAGCTATATACCTAGCCATAAAGTTGTTTTTGGGCTATGGAGGACTCATTCGCCTTCAGGGGAAAATGGGTCCTTTTAGGGTTTCAAAAAACTTATTTCAAGATCATGTTCCTTGATGTATACAATCTTCAAATCCTAGTTATCAAGTTCTAGAAGCTTGTAGTTAATTATATAGATCTCTTTCCCTAATCTTGCACTTTGAATGGCAACTTTTGCAAATTTGCAACTTTGACAACTTTGCTCCAAATCTTGCTCAACTTGATCTTCAACTTGTAAATCTGTAATAACACACTCAAAGGCAAGAAAACATGTTGATTTATTAGTGAATGAGGGTTTTCCTCAGTCAAACCCCTTGTAGGTAATTAAACCAAGTGATGAAATAAATGAAATGAAGCATGAAAGTACAATAATGCAAATGATATCACCTTGTATGATGTCTTGTGAATCAAATCTGCAAACAATCATGGAGTGGACATGAAGAATGTAGATCTTGGATGTAGGATGATGCTTGTAAAAGGGTCCTCAATGCAACATTAACTTCTTAGCTCAACACACATGAATGCATTAAAATCTTGACATGATAATATGATCTTGAATTATTGCAATTACCACTTGAAATCTTCCTTGAAATGCCTTATGAATGCTCTTGGAATGCTCTATAATGCTCTTTATTTTAATCTCATGAAATCACATAAATTTCTAGCTTGTGTTAGGAGAAACAATGTGAATTAACCCCTTATTTATACTAAATTAGCATATTAACCCTGAAATTCAAAGAACTAAGGTCGACACCAGATTTGGAAAGAAAGATAATTAAATTCGCACCATAATGTTATTCAAAAATTGGTGTCTCATTAAGGGAGGACCCATTCGCCACCAAAGGTGAATGGATCCTAACTAAGTTTCTTGGACCAAGCTTCAGTGAGCTAAGAGAAGGCCAAAATCCCATTCCAGATCAACTAAAAAGGGGGGTCCTATTAAGAGAGGACCGATTCTCCATCAAGGGGGAATGGGTCTTGGATCAACTTACCAGGACCAAATTTTTCCCAATGAAATAATTTGATATTTATTTTATGTTTGTTAGGAAAGATCTTCGGGAGGTGTCAAAATGAAGGCCTAAAAGGGGGTTAATAAGTCCACTTAACCTTAATGAATTAAGACCACCTAGATAAATGTGAAAGTTCTTTAAAACACTTTACAAAATTTAAATAAGGTACACATTATGTTTATTTTATTTAGAAAGGGGCACATTAGGTTTAATTAAGCAAATAAATCCTAGAAAAGTGTGAAAGTGTGTTACAACACTTTACAAAACCCTTGCAAAGGACCAATTAAGGCATGTTTTGCTACATAAAGGTCTTAAAATAGTGTGTGTTTACAAGACATTACAAAACTAGTCCAAGACATCATGTGTTCAGCTTTAAGGTCAATTATCAGATCAAGCAAGGAAAAGGATACTTTTTCCATTACTATACTAACTTAGCTCAACAACATGCATGAATGCTTTATGAATTTGTCATGATGAAATGATCTTGAATTACTACAATAAAATATTGATAATCTTCCCTTGAATACTTTTGAAATGCTCTTGTAAACTCTATAATGCTCTTGCAAATGTACTCTTCAGTGCTCATGAAGATCTAAGATGAAACTAGGTGAATTAACCCCTTATTTATACTAAATATAGAGATTAACCCTAAAATTCAAATAATTCAAGCTGACACCAAATCAAGAAATGAATGTTATGAAAATACCATCAGGATTAAATTCAAAAAGGGGTTCCTTATTAAGCAAGGACCCATTTGCCACTTAAGGAAAATGGGTCTTGGCACAAGTTTCTAGGACCTTGCCTTTGGGGGGTGAAATATCATCAAAAACCCATGTTAAATATGTAAAGAAACTATTGGATGTTATGGTTGTGTTGTTGATATGTGGTTTTCATTGATGTCAACACTATTAGCATTAATGCATTTGAAGTTGTATATGTCAAGGATATTGAGAAAATTGTAAAGAAATGAGTTGCAGGTTGTCAGTTGTGAAGTGATGTTCAGTATGGTGGTATGTCCTATATGTTGGTGATAAGATGCTATGGACTAAAGGGTTTGTTTGTGAGTGTATCTAGTTTATCCATGTCAAGTTTCAGGGATCTGCATGAAGAGTTGATCGAATTATGAAGATTTTTATTTTGACAGTTTTTTGTTTCTTCGGTTAGTGTTCCTAATTGAAGGTGAGGCTATTTCAGTTAGTTCAGTTGTTGTGGATGCTTCTCTATTAGTTCTTAATTTTTGTGGATGCTTCTATATCATGCTCTATCTTTTTTGCATGTCTGCATAGATTGGTGTGCTCGTGGTTGGCAATTTTCTCTTGTGTGTTCATATTTTTCATGTTCCTAGCCGACATGGTATTGAAGTGTGTTATGGATCTCTGAGGTGTAATTAATTGAAGAGTTTTTGTGTTGAAGATGTTTATTTAGGTCCTCACTAGGTTGTGGCCAACTTTGGTTGATTCACATTAAAGATTATCTATTGATTTGGGCTGACAGTTATATTCATTTTATTTCTTTGTGGCTGACTTGTAGAGATGAAATTTCTTGTTGTGGATATATAAGAGCGATTGTTTATTTGAATTGAATCATATGAATATATGCCAGTGGATGTTGAGTGTGTGTCTACGAATAATGTCCTAATCATTCAAAGGCAGAGTAGAGTGTGAAGAAAAGTGAAGAAGAGTGAAGAAGAGTGAAGAGTTGTTCATGCATGTAACTATAACTATGATCAGGTATTAGTAGATGCTATTTTATCAGTTCAAATCCTTGTGGATGGATATAATATGAATCTCTTTGTAAGATAGTGTGTCTTCCTTGTAATTGAGTAGTGAGCTCCAGGCAGTGCACCTGAATTCAAGTGCATTCCTCATATTTCTTTTTCATTATACTTTTAACAGGTATAATCTTGTGGACCGACCTCCACCGTGGTTTTTCCCCTAACAGGGATTCCACATAAAAAAAATTGGTGTTATGTGTGTTTCTAATGTGTTGTTGATTCATGCTTTCATGGTTAATTATTAGATCTAAGAATAAAGTTGATAATTTAAATAAGTTTTGAATTTTTGGGACAATTGATTCACCCCCCTTCCTCTCAGTTGTTTGCCCTTGTTTTTCCAACAATTGGTATTAGAGCTAAGTTCCTTGGAAGAAGTTTAATAGCTTAAGGTGATCCGGGATGACAAGTTACAAGAAGGATAGTCTGATATTTGGTGGAACAAATTACTCTTTGTGGAAGACTAGAATGGAGTGCCATCTAAGATGCATTGGTGAACCCTACTAGAGCATTACAAGTAATAGATATGTTATTCCACCGAATAGTGAATATGCTGAGTATAATATCCAGGCTAAGGAAGCTTTGTTGAGTGCTTTGATTGATTATAAGATGACAAATGTTATGGATCTGAAGACTGCTCATGAGATCTAGAAAAATTTGGTAATCTTGTATGAAGGTGATGCTAATGTGAAGATTGCTAAGTTGCAAAGTTTGAAAGGGAAATATGAAAGGCTAAGAATGGGTGATGATGAGAATATTAATACATTCATGCAAAGAGTGAATGAAATTGTGTGTGGTATTAGATGTGCTGGTGGAAAGATAGATGAATCTGATATTGTTGCTAAAGTGCTTAGATCCCGGCTTGATTCTTACAAAGTCAAAGATAGTGGTATTGAAGAGCTCTAGACTGTAACAAACATAACCAGAGATATATTGGTTGGTAAGTTGACCACTTTTGAGCTGAGTGAATTTGGTGATGCCCTTCCTAAGGTCAAATCTACATTTAAGGCTACTACTTCCAGAAGAGATAGACAAAGATATGATCTGGGTGAGAGTTCATCTAGAAAGACATTCAAGTATGAGGATGAAATCAGACAGATTGAAGAGGAAGAAAGAGAGATGGAAGTGCTAGAAGAACTTATTGTCAAAAGAGTACCAAGAGGAAAATGTAAGTATGAAGGAAAATTGCCTCTTAAATGTTTTTCTTGCAATAAGATAGGTCATTTTGCATCAAGGTGTCTGGAAAGAGCCCCTAAACCAAGACCTAACAAGCCTATATTTTAGAATAAATGTTACTATGATGTTGATGAAGGTGTAATAGATGATGAATCTGATAAAGGTGTTGATGAATGGGTATTTATTGTTGTCAGAGAAAATAGTCTTGTATCTACTGAATCTGCTAGTTTTACAAGTGCGGAGAAATCCCTAGCTTCTCGATTTGAAGAAAAAGATGAATGGGTAGTTGATAGTGGATGTTCACATCATATGATAGGAGACAAAAGTAAGTTTGTAAGCTTGGAAAAATATGATGGTGGTGTTGTGAGATTTGGTGATAATATAGTTGGTGTGATCCGTGGAAGAGGATTCATTTCTATTGATGGTAAGCATAATACTGATGATTTTTTGTATGTGGAAGGATTGAAGCATAATATTTTTAGTGTTCATCAAATGGTTGATAAAGGATACAATCTTCAGTTCAAGAATGGAAAGTGCAAAATATTGAGTTCCAAAAATGAAATTGCCTCAGTTACAAAAACAAAAGGAAATATCTTTCACTTGAGTGTTGCTAGTAAAAGTTATTTGATTGCTCAAGTTGATGAAAGTTGGCTATGGCATAGGAGATTGTGTCATGTTAACTTTGATAATATTGTCAAGATAAGTTCTACAAAGCCTATGAGAGATCTACCTAAGTTGGTGAAACCTACTAATGCAATATGCAAGTAATGTCA
The DNA here is from genome assembly GCA_007258455.2 of Sequoia sempervirens. Classification (NCBI taxonomy): domain Eukaryota; kingdom Viridiplantae; phylum Streptophyta; class Pinopsida; order Cupressales; family Cupressaceae; genus Sequoia; species Sequoia sempervirens. The sequence continues at coordinate 117,783,954 of VDFB02281492.1, forward strand.
GTTGGGAAAGCAAAACAGGATTTCATTTCAGAGTAAAAAGAACTGTTCAAATGAATTGTTAGAGCCGGTGCATACTAATCTATGTGGTCCCTCAAAGGTCAAAAGTTTATAAGGTTATAGGTATTTTATGTTACTCATTGATGACTATTCTAGAGTGGTATGGGTTACTTTCTTAAGAGAGAAATCTGAAGCACTAAAAAGGTTCAAGATCTTTAAAGCTATGGTTGAGAACAAGACAGGTTTGAAGATTAAGTGTCTGAGATCAGATAGAGGTGGTGAATTCACTTTCGGTGAATTTAACTCTTTTTGTGAAGAACATGGAATAAAGATACAATTATCTGCACTGCAGACCCCTCAACAAAATGAAGTTGTGGAAAGCAAGAATAGAACAGTTGAAGATGTTGCTAGAACAATGATACTAGAAGGAAATGTCCTTCATATCTATTGGAGAGAAGTTGTGAGTATTGCTATGTACACACTCAACCGGGTACAAATCAAAAGTGATACTGGTAAGACCCCTTTCGAGGTATGGACTGGTCAAAAGCCTACTGTTAAATACTTCAATATATTTGGAAGCAGATTTTATATTAAGAGAGATGAAGACATAGGGAAGTTTGATGTTAGGAGTGATGAAGGTAGCTTTTTGGGTTATTCTACTAAGAGCAAGGCCTACTGGTGTTATAATAAAAGATTGAAGAAAATGGTTGAAAGTGCAAATGTTAAGGTTCATGAAGACCTAGGTGCACCATCTAGAACCTGTGGATATGACTCTAATGATCAGGATGATAGTACAAACAAAGTCAAGCAAGTTCAAACTACAAATCAAGTGCAAATCAATCTAGTAAATCAAGTGAATGAAGAAGAAGGAGAAACTAGTGGAAACACAGATGAGAGATCAGAAGAGCTTGAAGTTGAAGAACATCCTAAGAAGACTTCGAGATATGTAAGATTGAATCATTCAAAAGATTAGATTATAGGTGATAAGAACAAAGGTGTCTAGACTAGGAGAAAGATTACAGAGGAATATTGCTTGATTTCAAAAATTGAACCTACTAGTGTGAATGAAGCATGTAAAGATGAGCATTGGATTGAAGCAATGAAAGAAGAGTTGAAATAGATTGAAAAGAATGATACATGGATTCTTGTTCCCAGACCTAAGGATAAGAATGTTATTGGAACTAAATGGGTTTTCAGAAACAAACTAAATGAGCAAGGTGAAGTGATTAGAAACAAAGCAAGACTAGTATGTAAAGGAAATTCACAAATGTAAGGAATTGATTTTGAAGAGACCTTTGCCCCTATTGCTAGAATTGAAGTTGTAAGATTATTTCTTGCTTATGCTGCTCACAAGGACTACAAAGTTTATTAGATGGATGTCAAATTAGCTTTTCTAAATGGTGAATTGGAAGAAGTGTATGTTGAGCAACCTAATGGATTCTAGTTGACTGATAAGGGAGATATGGTGTGTCTGTTGAAGAAAGCATTGTATGGACTCAAGCAAGCCCCTAGAGCATGGTATGCAAGATTGGCCAAGTATTTGTTGAAGCTTGGATTTAACAAAGGTACTGCTAATAGTAATTTGTATTTCAAGAATGATGATAAAGATTTGATTGTTGAAGTCTTTGTTGATGATATTATTTTTAGAGGAGATGATGCTTTGTGCATGAAGTTTTCTAGTGAAATGTAGAATGAATTTGAGATGTCTATGATTGGTGAGATGAAATTTTTTTTGGGATTACAAATCACTCAGTTAGATAAAGGGGTTTTTATATCTCAGTCCAAGTATATGATGGAATTGCTGAAGAAGTTTGGTATGGAAGATTCAAAGCTAGTTGGTATGCCCATGGTGACCAGATGTAAGTTGAGAACAAAAGATGACTCTCAAAAAGAAAATCAGACAAGATATAGATCAATGATTGGTGGATTGTTGTATTTAACTCAAACCATGCCTGATATTATGAATGTTGTATGTATTATTGCAAGATTTCAAGATGATCCGAAGGAATTTCATGTGACTGTTGTGAAGAGAATTTTCATATATTTGAAGGGAACTGTTGACCTTGGCCTATGGTATCCTAAAGATGATGATCTTACTTTGAGTGCCTTTACTGATGTTGATTGGGATAGAGATGTGAATGATAGGAAAAGTAATAGTGGTGGAGCATTTTTCTTGGGTAAAAAGATAATTTCATGGTTAAGCAAGAAGCAGAATTCCATTTCTTTGTCCACTATTGAGGTCGAATACATTGCTACTGCTAACAATTTTACTCAAGTCCTATGGATGAAGTAGATGTTGAAGGATATTAGATTTGTATATAATGAGCCTATCACTATATATTGTGATAATTCAAGTGCTATAAACATTTCCAAGAATCTAATGTTGCATTCAAAGATAAAGCATATATCTATCAGGTTTCACTTTTTGAGGGAGAAAGTAAGTGAAAAATAAGTAAGATTGAAATATGTGCCTACTAAGGAGCAGATTGCAGACATCTTTACAGACCATTGCCTAAGGATACTTTTGAGTATCTCAAAGGGAAGTTAGGGGTAATTACCCCTCCTAATCAAAACTAAGATGAAAATAAATGTATTGCATCATTCCATGCATTTCATAGCCATATCTTGTTTTAGATTGATTTTGTGGTGGCTGCTACTCAGGGAGAGTAGTCAGATGGTTTAGAAATTTAGATATGTGGTTCAGAGCTTAGTGATCTTTGTCATTGATGTCAAAGGGGGAGAAGAGGCATGTGAAAAACTAGTTATTATTTGGGGAGAAGAGTTATGTGGTAGAAGAGTCATGTGGAAGAGTTTCAGAGGAGAAAATGAGTCAGAATCTAAGGGGGAGTAAGTGTCAAGATTTAGTTGCATTGATGTTGTTTTTCACATCATGTGTTTCCATCAATCCCAAAGGAGGAGATTGTTGTATGTTATGGTTGTGTTTCTGATATGTGGTTGTCATTGATGTCAACACTATTAGCATTAATGCATTTGAAGTTGTATATGTCGAGGATATTGAGAAAATTATAAAGAAATGAGTTGCAGGTTGTCAGTTGTGAAGTGATGTTCAGTATGGTGGTATGTTTTGTACATTGGTGATAAGAGGTTGTGGACTAAAGGGTTTGTTGCTGAGTGTATCTATTTTATCCACATCGAGTTTCAAAGATCCACATGAAGAGTTGATTGAATTATGCAAATTTTCATTTTGATAGTTTTTTGTTTCTTCAGTTAGTGTTCCTGATTGAAAATGAGGCTATTTCAATTAGTTCAATTATTGTGGATACTTCTCTATTGGTTCTTAATGTTTGTGAATGATTCTATATTGTGCTTTATCTTTGTTTCACATCCACATAGATCATTGTGCATGTGGTTGGCGATTTTCTCTTGCGTGTTTATATTTTTCATGTTCCTGGCCAACATAGTATTGAAGCGTGTTGTGGATCTTCGAGGTGTAATTAATTAAATATTTTTCATGTTGAAGATGTTGATTTAGGTCCTCACTAATTTGTGGCCAACTTTGGTTTATTCACATTAAAGATTATCTATTGATTTGGGCCGACAATTATATTCATTTTATTATTTCTTTGTGGCCGACTTGTAGTGGTGAAATTTCTTATTGCAGATATATAAGAGCGATTGTTTATTCAAATTGAAGTGTGCAAATGTATTCCAGTGGATGCTAAGTGTGTGTGTGTGCAAATAATGTCCTAATCATTCGAAGGAAGAGCAGAGTGCGAAGAAAAGTGAGGAAGAGTGAAGAAGAGTGAAGAGTTGTTCATGTGCTTAACTAGAACTATGACCAGGCATTAGCAGATGCTATTTTATTAGTTCAAATCCCTGTGGATGGCTATAATTTGAATCTCTTTGAAAGATAGTGTGTTTTCCTTGTAATTGAGTAGTGAGCTCTAGGCAATGCGCCTGAATGCAAGTGCATTCCCCCTATTTCTTGTTCATTATACTTTTAATAGGGTATAATCTTATGGACTGACCTCCACCATGGTTTTTCCCCTAACAGGGTTTCCACATAAAAAATGTTGGTGTTATGTGTGTTTTTGATGTGTTGTTGATTCATGCTTTCATGGTTAATTATTAGATTTGAGAATAAAGTTGATAAGTTAAATAAGTTTTGAATTTTTGGGACAATTGATTCACCCCCCCTCTAAGTTGTCTTCCCTTGTTTTTCCAATAGAAAGGGAGTCCTATAAAGGGAGGAAACATTCACCACCTAGGGTGAATGGGTCCTAGCACCATTTTCTAGGACCTCAAAGTTTCCAAATTAAATATTTTACAATTTGAATACTTGGTGTTTGGATGGATCCTTTGGAAGGTGTCATAAATAAGGCTCAAATTTGAATTAAAGGGGCTAATTAACTCTAATTAACCACAATTAATTAAGGGTACCTTAGATAAGTGTGAAAGTGGGTTACAAAACTTTACAACACTATAAATAGGGTACAACCAAGGTATATCTTATTAAAAGGGGGCCGATTAGGCTCTATTAATTAAAGCAACCCTAGAAAAGTGTGAAAGTGTGTTACAACACTTTAACAAGGTACAATTTAAGTACATTTAATTCAAAAAGTTCCCCTAGACTAATGTGAATGTGTACAACACATCAGAACATTAACCCAAGACACAATTAGTTATATGTCAATTATTCCAAAATTAAGTCTTTTTTTGTCACTACAATGAATTAAGAGAATGAGGAAAAACTAATTAGAAATTTCTATAGCTACGTGAATATCCAAGGTAGGAATGACTAGGATTGTAAGATCACCAAGATAGTTATTCATCTCCCAAATGATGATCTAGTTAGCACAAAGTCCATCCAGATCAAGGCAATCAAATATCATTTTCCATATCATCAAAATCACATGTCATGTCAATAATCTTAAGTACATTCCTTCTTTTTACTTTTAACAATTCCTTCTCCTTATGATAAGGAGGTTCAAACCCGTAGAGATAGGGTAATAAATCCTTATGGACATAAAATCTTCAAAGAACCTATCTCACCAAACCCTATTCATTTTATCATGTAAATAAACAAGAGAAGGAAAAAAAGAATAAACCATGATCTATTTATGATGAACTATTAAAAAATGAAATCAAATGTACAAGAGCAATATAAAACCGTAGGAGCAACCCAAAAAGTTATAAAATAATCCCTAATAATAATTTTTTTATCACTTTATCTTATTTTGATTGTAATGAATAGGAAAAATAAACTTTAAGGTGAAAATTATAACAAATCTAATAGGGGTTGGGGCCCTAGCCTAGTTGGCTAAATCTTTCCTATTGCAGGAGGTTGGTCATGAGGTCTAGTCTCCCCCACCCTCATGGTACCAGAGGGTGTGTCGCACCAGCATCACCAGTCACGTTAAAAGTTTTACCAGGTGCACTACAGTTTATAGGGGGCCGTGCTACCCGATTCCTGCAATATAACAAAAAAATAACAAATCTAATAAAAATGCCTCACTAAGACATTGAACTTAGAAAGAGCTTCACAATATCTCTAAGAAGTTCCAAAATAGATATGTTAGACATAAGTTACACTCCTTTTGTAAAAAGAAACCTCCAAGAATGCAAAATAATAAGTTCTATTGTTAATGTAAAACCAAAATGAGACAAAACTAATGAATATGGTAAGGTAACATTGTCTTGATGCAACGTATACTAGTAACATAGATAAATATAAAAGACACAAATATTTAATTATACATATATAATTTAAGAGAGAAAATTAAATTAAACCACATTCATACGTGAGAGTCATTTTCTAAAATAATCTTAATTTCTATGTGGCCCCTTCCCACATTGGTTTTACATCTATTTATATAAAAAATTAAGATTAACTATTTTTCATTGCATTTCACTTCAGAACAAAATAAATCTAAACATTATGGAATAAATTTATATCATATATATTTGAAAATTAGCATTTTTATGACATACACACAATTTTAGGAGACGTGAAAATAAATAATCATTTTCACATTAAAAAGAACAATAATTTATATTTTGTATGATTTAGATAGTTGACAATTTCAAGTTAAACAATTTCAAAATTGGGCACTAAGAAATTCAGATTGTTTCTTAAATTATTAAAATCTATGAGAGTGTATTTATTAGTGTAGACAATAAAAATAGTCCTAGGCCTACAACTTCTAAATTCTCTATCATTTCCTCTTTTGTCTTTGATAATTAAATAATTTTAATTATTTAATTATTTTCTAAAGTCATAAGTCTCCTATTAATTATTTAATTAATTAATTTCTATCTGTATTCTTCCTTGATTAATTACATCACTAATTAAGTCCCTTTCTTTCTAAAATCAAATACATTTTTATTTATTTAATTTTTATATCACTTTCCATTATAATTAAATAATTATTTTAATTATTCATTAGCTTCTTCTATCATAAATTAAATAAATTATATTTATTTAATTCAATCCACTCTCTTGAATTTTGAATTAAATCATTATTTAATTCAAAACAGTCCTTTTGTCACATTCCTCTATAATTAAATCATTATTTTTGATTATTTAATTATTCATTTTCCACCTAGACTAAATAATTTTTATTATTTAATCTCCTATCACCTCTTTGTCCATACCAATCTTATCTTCCACATCAAGTCCTTATCTATCCATGTCTCAATTAACCTCCACCATTGATTAAATTATTTATAATTTAATCTTGACCATCAATCCTTATAATGTTGCCCTTACCCCAGTCCTTAGCTCATCTTTCATTCTTGGCCATTGATTATGGACTTTCAATCTTAGTCCTTCATTCAAAATTGGCTTTCCTATAAAAGACCTTGACATTATCATTTTCATCATCTTGAGTCTAAATGAGTTGATGCTATCCACAAGCTATCTAGAGTAATCTTGCTATCAAGTCTACTATCAAGTCAAGTGCATCCATAGTGATACAGAATCTTCAATATTTTGCTAGTCATTGTCATTAGGCCTATTTGTATACTCAAAATCTGAGAGCAATTATTATATTCAAGAAAAATGGAGAAGTGCAATGAAGGTGAATCAATGATGGCATGCAGATTTTGTAATATTGTTACATGTTTTTATGTCTTTATGCTTATTTGTGCTTCATTGTTTATTAGGGTTTAATTTACATGTTTTGTTGCCTAACCTTTAATATTTTATCCTTGATTGCATTGGTGAATTTGACATGAAAGGAAAAAATTATAGAGATCATATGGACATTTTAATTTTGTAGGTTGCAGGTACAGATCGACACAATCACAAAAGATAGAATGACACAATCGTGAGGCTGAAGGACACAACTGTTTAGCATTAGGGAGTATTTATATTTTTGTCTAATTTCTCAGTTTGCTATTAGACATGGTCATTCAACTTTTCATGTTATCAGTCTAACCCTAGCTAGATATCACATTGGTCATTATATTGTCTAGTTTTGGAAAAAAAATAGTTATTTTATAGGCCCAGGTTATCGTGTTGCAACGAATTGTGTTTCATCACAATCACCTTTCTATTTAGCCACATCTAACATCAACCTAAGCCACAACTATTTTCGTGAATCGCAATCGACATCTAGAAAGTTGTAGTCACAGTTCCTAAGATCCATTTACTTTTGTCTATGAGTCACATTCGTGATTTTTGTGATGCAATTTCCTATTTCTTTAGAATTTTAACTTGCAGTCAAAATTTTCTTTTTAGGTCATTTACATTTCATAGCATAGGGATTTTCTATTACTAATGGTTGATTTCTAGTGAGTGGCATAGGTGGAAAGGAAACATCCAATTTAACATTGCAAATCAAACTATCTTTTCCTTTATTCATTCACTCATTGGCTAAAAAGGAACTTGCATCTCTCATTGGTCTAAAATTAACCTTTGCATCAAGTGTCTTTTCACATACTTCTTTGAGGGTTAAAAAGAACAAGTTTTTTCATTATCTTGTGATTTGCATTTTGCTTCAAGGTGTGTATGCTCTTCTTTCGCACCACTTGGTGATCTTGAGAATCAAAAAAATATTTTGGAATTTTGTATAATCACCCACACATTTGGACTTTGGGCAGCTTAAAATGAACACCATACGAGTGTGAGGAAAAGGTGTTGTGTATGCTCTCTCCTAGCACTCAGTGTGGTCTTGGAGATCAAAAACAACATACTTCCTTGATTTTTTGTACCATTTTTTTGAGGGCCTACCTTGAAAGAGGGAATGACCCAAGCGATAACAAGCTAAAGCAAAGCTCTTCTGAATCACTATATAAGAAATGTGTTTTTTAACGAAAGTCATTAAGCAATAGGTGCGAATGTATCATACCAACAAGTGCCACCCTTAGTAGCCATGTGAGCTATGTCAAAATCCTTTCCTAGGAAGGGACTGGGAGGCCTCTTGATTGACCATAATCTTGAGCTAATCTTGCTATGTGTGTGTCCACTTTGAACTAATGCCCTTACTAAGAACTAATTTTTTTAGTGGCTAAAAACCCTTTTATATGCTCGTTGATCGTAGGATGTAAGACCTATGAAAGCGCCCCACGTTTTCACTAAGCATGTGTAGAGGCAGGAATTCCTCTTTGGGGAATTAATACTTGGTGAGCCCAAGAAGTGAGTGTAATGTAAGGGGGAGCCAGTGCCACCAAGTCTCTAGTTTTCAACCTTGTTTAAGTGGCTAGAGAAATCCAAATGGAGATATCAATTAGTGGTTTCCTTGCCAACCATAGGAATTGTGCATGTTTTCTATGGGTGTTTTATCTTAAAAAAAAACACTTTCACATTCAAACCAGACAAAGAGAAGTGTTTTCAGACTGTCTTCTATGTTTTCCAAAATTGAACATCACAAAGTCACTTTAAAATTTTGTCAAAATCTAGTGAAAACAAGCAACATACATAGAAAGCCACAATTGACTGTCTTGCATTGCAAACATCATTTCAGAAAATAGCAATTGAGTATGCTTAACCACAACTGAGACTGCAAACAACACAATTTCCTGTCACCAAATTTTTGAGGAAGACTAAAACAAAACCATTTTCTGATTGATCTTGAGCATAACCTAAGCCTTTGACCATAGACTTGCAGCACTGTCATTCACTATCCAACCATCCATTTACCATTGCATACCTTGCATCCAGCATAGGAAAAACATTAAGGCATCTTCTAGCTTTCATATACCTTGTTGTAGACCTTAGTTTTGGAAACTTATTAGACTTAAGACTATTCTATAGTGACCAAATCAAATTTGTCTTGACTTCAACCCTTCCATAATTTTAGTCCTTTTTTCATCTAGGTTGGTTCCTCAACTCACAAGGCTAGTTAGAGACCACCTTTTTCAAACCTTGTCATTTAGACATCATCATTATTGAAGTCTTGATAAACCAGGTTTGTAACTTTGGCTACCTTAGTTTGGTCAAGCAACCTTGCTTTGGCTTTACCATAGGGTATTTAGTAGTCATACCTTTAGTCATCACTTTAAATCATATTGCCATTTTTTCTTACCATCATTTCACACTTGCACTCCATTTGCCATACCTTAAGACATTATTCAAGACTTTGACTTCATTGCGGCACTTTGACATTAGACTATTATCACTTTGATTCCTTTTCTTGACATCATCCATAGAAACTTTATATACCTTAAAAATTCAAAAAATAGGTCATCTTGCATTACCATAGTTTGGATTTCAAATTGTGACAACCTTCTATTGACATCTTGATGGGCCTTGTCACTTTTGAATCCATAAGTTGGTATTTTCCTTAGACACACCCTAGATCTTGCATAACCTTGGTCTTAGTTACACCTTGGTCATCCTTAGGCATACCTTTGCATAGTCATCTTGCCACATCATCCTCGCATCCGCTTTTCTCTTTTGCAAGACTTACATGGTTGAAACTAGGTCACAAAGGAAAATAAAAGAAATGGACATCCCACAAGACAATGATTTTGGCAACCCCATCAATACTTCATCTCAAGAAACACCTAGACCATACAAAGCTCTATTCAAAAAAAAGTTCACTAGAGACCAAAATGGAAACATTGTTGTAGAAGAATTAGAGGCTACTACCCAAGATCCTAAATTTGCATCTTTTGTGGATGAATTCTTGGAACATGACCCTCAATGCTACCTAGCTAAATTATTGAAAGAAGATACCACATTACCTCCTGGTTTTGATGTCACTACATTACAAGCATCATCCACATCCATCAACCAAACTCAAGGAAATAATAAAACTGTCTCTAGTTGCTTTATCCTGCAAGTTAATACATCTATACAATTAGGAGGAACTACAAAAGATGCAACAACAATTCACACATCCTTATTTGGAACACAAGGCATTACACAAGGCATGGCATAAAGAATGACCTTTAACATGAAACAACCCATGACATTTACCATAGGTGCATCATCCTCAAATCCATTTGACAGAAACAAGAAGCCTAAAGTTACCATCAACACAACAAATTCCATACCAAACATAGGGGATTCTCAACACATCATTACATCACAACCAGGGCATATCCCTCATGGAAATACACAATACAATACCCAAGGTCTCATTCAACAAAACACACAAATTGGCAACCAAGGAGCCTTTTATGCAATATGGTAACCAAGGACCTTTTCCACAATATAGCAACCAAAATCCACAAGGTCAAACATTTACAAGCTCATGGCATATACCATCCAATTCACTTCATAACACTCATATCCCAAAATCCAACCAAAACATACCAAATAAAAATATTTCATACACATACATGTCCCAAATAAAAAACCAAAACCCGTCACTAACACATATACCTAATCAAAATTCATCCCACAACATTGGACTCCAAACCACCAACATGAGCTTGCAAAATACACAAGATCCCTCATTGCATCAAGTGGATAACTTACAAACTCAAATGCTTTCCTTGCAACAACAAATGGAAAGTATCCAAATGTCCAACAAAAATACTTACTCTACCAAGGACTTATGTCCTTTTCTTTTCGACATGAGTTTATACATGTCACCCTTCCTACACGACTATGTCGTACCAAACTTACCTAAGTATAAAGCAAGGATCAATCCACTTGAACACATAAGATAATTTTCCATGGAATGTACAAACATTGCATACGATCCTACATACCTAATGAGACTTTTCCCAAGAAGTCTTACTAGCATAACACTTGAGTAGTTCTCACAATTACAAACTGGTTGAAGAACATGGGGAGAAATAGAAAACAAGTTTGTGGAACACTTCACATTTAACATTGACAATGAAATTACCATTTCCACCTTATGCCATACCACAAAAGAAGAGGGTGAAAATTTTGTAGCCTTCTTCCAACGATGGAAAAGTTTGGATAGTCGATGCCCTGTTGAGATACTTGAGAAATAAAAAGTTGTCATATTCATTGAAAACCTAAACTCAAACTTGAAGCATGATTTGTGTGTGCAATGTTGCACTTCCTTTTCCAATTTAGTGGAAAAAATCATCATTCTTGAAAATGCTTTAACCAAAAAAGGAGAAATCAAGATTCCCAAAAAAAATGCCAATGCTCAAAACACTTCAAATGAAAAGAGAAAATATTGGGCCTGAAAAAATAATGTGACTAATGATGGAGTTGTCGATGCCAAGAATGTTCATACAAGTCCTATTATTACACTACGAGGGCCTAGCACATCAAAAAATGCACCAAGAACTGTGGATCAAACTGCCAATGATGTCCAAAACACCCCACAATAAAGAACCCAAAGTAATTTCCCAAAATGTCAATATACTACTCTAGGGGAGTTGATTGAATCGATCTTCAAACAACTGTTACAACATAATTCCATAAAACTTCCTGAACCAAAACAATATGATCCTGGATAGTTTAAACCATTTTGGTGGGATGATAATTCCTCTTGTGACTATCATCAAGCCAAAGGACATAGCTTATCACATTGTTGATAACTAAAGAACCTCATACAAGACCTTGTGGAAAATGGCACCATTAAACTCAATGAACAACTCAACAAAAATCTTCAAAAAGTGACCATAAAGTGTTTATCGATCCTTTACATGATCATGGAAAAGGAAAGGCCTCTAGTTTGGGAAATAAGACCAATAATAACTTGGTCAATTATGCTAATGTCAACTATGACTACAACCATACCACTACCATAAATCACATTTGAGCTGCTGATGAACATGCCAACACTATTACCATTAAGAAACCTCTTGAATGTGTTGTCAACACTCACCAAACTAAAGTAACCATTCAAGGTCCTCCACCATAGCAACAACCACAACCCTCAAAGCCCCATTACAATCCGCTTGACCAATTGGGAAAGACTCCACAATTTTGTATCTTAGAATTGTTACGTATATCACTTGATCACCAAGCCATCCTTGACAAAGCTTTGTAGAAAAAAATTGTCCCTACCGACCTTGATGTCAATCATTTCCAAGAGATGGTAGGCTGCTTGACCAATTCCCATCATGCCTCTTTTTCTAAGAAAGACTATTCAACCAAAAAGATAGACCATAACAACCCTTTTCACCTTAAAGTCCTTGTCCATAAAACCAAGGTCAAACAAGTCCTAGAAGACATTAGAGTAGGGTTGAACATTTGTACACTAAAATAGGTTAAGATGTTGGGCTTCTCGAATGCATGTGTAGATACCACTAAGAGTATTGTCAATAAAGCATATGATGATGAAGAACAATCATCTAAAGGAGTCATAACACTACCAATCAAAGTTGGTTCTATAGTCATGGATACCACTTTTCAAGTCTTGGACCTCAACCTTCCATACAATCTTCTCCTAGGTTGAACATGGATTCATGCCATGAATTTTGTCTAATACACATATCACCAATGCCTTAAATTCCCATACAACACTGAAATCACAATAGTCGGTGATCTCGACCCCTTTCAATATTACAGTAATATGAGAGGGACCACACAATTCTAGGTGTCTATCAATAATGAGGCTTCATCTTCAACTTTGTCACATTGCATTGATCCATCCTCATTGACCAAAGCACCCACCTCATCTACCATACCATCGAACCCCAATGTCCAAGTACATGACATGGGATGTGGTGAGTATCATATGGACAACTTGTAGACAAACGATAATGCTAATGTTGTTGTGAAAACTTGGATTCGAAACAATGATGTCACGAAAGTCTCAAAAAGTACATAAATAGATGGTCATGCATGGATCGACACCTCTTGGGATATTAACGAAACATCTTCCTTTACCATATCCGCTTCCACTCAAACTTTTCATGTCCATGACAACTGCATGTTTGACCAAGATATATATGATAATCCACTCTTTCATCTTGATTCCACTAAGGATATCCAAACATCATCCTTCCTTACCACCTTTCCTAGTTTAGGGTATGTCCCCCTTATGGTTGCCTCTACCAAGTCATATTTCCAAGTTGATAAGGATGTGCAAGCCTCTGTTGACATGAACAGTACCAAAAATGATAGTCCCAAAGTCTCCATTGATTGCATCACCACTCCCCATCATCCACTAAACACCTCTGCCATGTCATCCACTTCATCCATTCCACTCACATCTATCTGCATCATAGAAATGGATCAACAAGTCATATCTAAAGAAAAGAAGGGAAAAACTCAAAAATTAAAAATAAAAATTCCCTCTTTCAAAGGAGATCAAGAATTAAAAGACATGATGAAAAGAAAATAATATTGAGAGAAGTCCTCTAGCCAACACAAAAAGCTATTGGATGAATCAAAAATAAAATTGAAAATTGAAAATAAAAAAGCATTGGTCTCCAAGAATGCTCCTCCATTAAAAATAACTATGGGCATCTATTAGCACAAAAAATAAAACAAAGATCTCATTTATCTAAGGTCTTCATCTCCATCACTTTCACTCATTATATACATTCCATTCAAACCATCCATATTCGCTTAAATTATCTCACCTCCATTTGCGATTTCTTTCAATGTGTCTTTGATGATGACCCCTTCATGTACTCTATCTCATCGGTTGCCCAAAATCCTTTTCATCTGAAACTTGGTGGTCCACATAGTGTGCACATTAGGGATCATACCATAGCCTCTTTCGTCTGCCATATCTATAATCCATCATATTTTCCACTCACATTCTGCATCCATATCAAGTCATTTTTATCTAGCACAATCATCCAAACAAATTCAAGGCATCATGACGTCATATCGATTCTACACAACTTCCACAAGTCCCATCTTAACAGGAAAAAATAAAAATCAAAATAGAAAAATCAAAAAAATCATTACCTTGATGAAAACACAGTAAGCAGTCCTAGTAACACCAAAAAAATCAAGAAAATAGTAAAGAGAAATAATTCATCAATAGTGAAAACCACTTTGATGGTGCTTTGGATAAGTACCATGGTGTTCAAAGTGATCCATAATAGTGGTTTACAATTTTTGGCCAAAGCTGGACAAAATTATTATTTTAACTAAATCTTCACATTCGGGCACCTTTAGCGGCTAAACTATGAGGAATTTGAAGATGGTACAAACTAGAGTCTCATCAAATTTTGTCTATAGATTCTAAAAATATTTTTTCTCCAAATTTTGGAATCAAATGCACTTCTTTTCTATCTCCGAAAATTGATTTTTTTGAGAAAACAACATTTTAAAAGTGGCCAGTATAGCATAACTTTTTCCATGAAGGATAAAATTCTAATTCTTTAAAATTTATATTTGTAACTCTGATATCTAGTGCTTCCACTTAATTAGATAGTTTTTTATTGAATATTTTTCCTTAATCAAGTCTCAAAGTCAAGCAATTACAATTCCAAACATCATTTGTAATGTCAAAATTTTATTTTATTTTTTTGTTGGATCAAGGACTTCAATATCTGGTGCACTCATATTTTTCAATTTTTTTTTGTGATAATCTTCTATTTTTCCACATGTGAAAACAAAGAAATTCATTTTTGATGAAAAACCTATGTTTAATAAAATTTAAAAACAAATATAACAAAACCAAAAATATTAAAATTATATTCATTGGATAGCTTGTTGAGGAATACCATAATCATTTGAAATAATTTTAAATGAATTCATTTGATCCCCCAAAAGCTAAATCAAAAGTGATTTTTTATCAGCATTTTGATAGGTGTAAAGGAGACGCATTTATAGGTATGGTTTAAAACTAGTGAGGTTCTATCCAAGGGGGTTTGATCTAAGGTTATTTGATCAAACCCTCTTCAATTGGAATCCTTAAAATAGAACTTTTTAAGGCTTAAATCATTATATTTTCTAAAAATATGTAATTTCAGCTAAAATTCATTCCTCTCAGGAATTGTAAACCACTATTATGACAGCACCATGAAAACTTGGAAAACAGGCGCCATGTGTAGTTGACTTCGTTCTGTCATCTACTATCATTCCAATCTGACTCTTTTTCCCATCATTTGTCCATCCCTTTTCACCCATAATAATGACTGGTTATCCTTTCCATAGCATAGAATGATTAACATCATGTATCCTTTCACCTTCCATAACATCTATCTTATTCCACTTCACCCCTAATAAATTGGTCTTATACCCGACTGGGAGCAAATACCTTACCTATGTCATTATATCTTTCAATGGTTGCTATATCAAAAAGACAAAAAAATCATAAAACTATCAAAAGACAAAAAAATAATAAAACTATCAAAAGACAAAAAATCATAAAATGAAAAAAAGAATCATAAAACCTCAATATCCAAAAGAAATCAAAACATGTCAAAAATACAAAAACACCCAAATAACTTACAAAAATCCCAAAAACAGAGTCAAAGTCAGTCATGTCAGTCCTAGTCCAATCGAACTACGTTGCCTCTATGACTAAACATAGGAATGGCCATTTGTTGAATTGTTGATGTGCCCCCGAGGCATTAGGTCAATCCTCTTACATTTGTTAAATAAAAGGAATAAACTCATGACTTAGTCCTTTGTCAATAATGTCAAACTACGAGGTCTTTGCGCATTGTTATGTAGGAAAGGCCATCTATCGATGAGCCCCTAAGGCCACCTAGGTTGGTCCTTTAAGGTTTGTCATGTTAGTCATAATAAATTGTACATTGTCAGCTTAGACACAAATAGTCATCGAAACATTAGACAAGTCACACATCAATAAGACAACAAGCCAATAAACTCACTCAATCAAACCAAAAAAAATGTCAAAATAGTCAAACAATCAAAATGTCAAACCATCAACCAATTAAACTTATGTCTTATACAGGATGTGTCCTTCCTGAAACAAGACATTGTCATTAAAAAAAACCCATTCATTTTCCTTATACAGGTTGTCACATGATCAACACTAGACTTGATGTATTATACGACATGTTTTCTCTCCTAAAACTAGGCTTCGTCCAACAATCAACTCGTCAATCACCTAGTCAAATCAACGTCAACAGTCATATTTTGGCAAACACTCTAAATGGTTGTTGACCTTGTGGTCTTTTTTGTCTTATCTTTTTATTGATTTTTATTTGATTCAAGTTGCTAGCTTCCTCGAGGATATCCTATGAAGGATTTAGAGGAGTGATGATGTCTCATGACTATTTTCATTGATTGTTGTTTGTGGATAGTCTTGGAAAAAAGACTGGGGCATATTTTCTCTTAGTATGACTTAAGACATTCCTTGTCTATGACTGTCTGTTTTAAAAGTGGATGAGCTTGCACACCTTGGTCTATCTCATACCATGGTGTTTTTTATCTATTTGTATAAATTTAACGCACAATAATGATTAAATGTAAGGCTTAAATTATGTATTTGGAAAAATATTGAGGATTCTTCTATCATACTAACATCCATGTCTTCCACACTAATATTTCTTCCATCCACATTGTGATAGAGTCCTATGACAAACAAAAACATATATCCTACATTGATAGTCATGTTAGAACATCATATACATGTATTATCATCCATACATAGTGCATCGTATATATGTGCATCAAGAAAATATAAAAACATCCATGACATATAGGCATATAGGCATACATATAACTATCCATTTACATTCATAATCATAAGTCATGACCATTTATCATATTGCATATATGTTTGCATTTGCATCACATAAACATAAAATGACATCATATCTCATCATTTATAAGCATCACATGGCATATACATGGCATACACAACATCATAAAAATAAATGCATACATCCATCATAAAGAAATCATATATAAGGAATCATCATATAGGCTAATTGCATCATCATAGTGACTGCATAAACATCATAAACACATCATCCATCACATAACACATGAATAATAAAAGACAACACATATCATATAATTGCTACCAAAAATCATATATATATAGCACAAAATGTGTCACAATACAATGTCATAATGTATCTCCAAAATAGAGCTTGCACGCTCGATGGAAAAAATACAAGTGTCATGATACAAAGTCAAAATAGGCCCTAGATTTAACTGCCCTGCTCTCCAGAGGGTGATCGGTGTGTTGGCCCACACTCAGATGGTGACCTATCATAAGGATGAGATCTAGGTCTTGAAACCCCACCACTGCTCTATGACCATCTGCTATGAGATCGACCACTACTCAGTTCCTCTGCTGCACTCGGTGCCTTGTGCTTAGGTGGTACCTCAGAAAAATATAAACCTCTGTAATACTGCTCCCAATGGCCTGCTCTAAGTAACCCTACCACCATATCTACATTACTCCCATTGAGCGTAGTGGTATACTCCATGAACCTCTACTCAGCCTCCAGTTCCCTAATCACCACGACATCCCTCTCTGACTATAGAGTGTCCCACTCTATGTGGAGTCCATTTTTCTCTACTTGTATAGTCTAGAGCTCCACCTCTAAAGCCTACATCCTCGCTTGTAGATCCTGAATCCTCTGATCCACACCCTCCTTCCCATCTCTAAGGGGTGCATCCTCAAAATCCTTGGCTTCCAAGACAATCCTCTCTCGAAGGATGTGCTTTGCCTCATTGATCTCATCCTCTCCCTCCTATTGCTCCTCCTCTTCATGACCCTCCTCCCTCGATAGCTCCACATCCATAGCACTCACATCTACCAGCATATCTAGCTTCCTTGCCTCAATGACTAGGTGATTTCTCCATCTCCACATCTTGCCTCCCCTCCTCGTATCTCCCCTCCTCGACAACTCTCTCCCCCCATGCCTTTTCCTCCTCTCTAATAAGTGAAAGTGACCTGTTTTGTCTTCTCGGCCTATGTCTCCATCCTTTGCCTCCACCACCATCTTCCCCTCTCCTGCCTCCTTAGCCTCCATCTCCTCTCCCCCTCCCTCCACCTCTTCAGCCTCGTGGGCCTCTCCCTTGCTGAACCACAGGTGTTGGCTGTTCAAGATCTATTAATGTCACTAGTTTATGTGCCTGCCACCATGTGTTGTACTCTACTATAGTCCCTGCATCTACTAGACCACCCCTCCATTCCCTGCTTTGTTGTCATAACCGAAATAGCCAAACCCCATGGTGTCACCTCCCTAGATGACCGAGAAAACTTTGCAGTACCCTGTGACACCCCTTGCTGCTCTTTGAACTATCATAGTACCCTATCTAGCAAGTACATATCAATAATGTGTTGTGACTGGATGGTTCACCCAATCAAATTCCTAGGCTGTTAGCACCATTGCAAGTGTTGATCCTCATTTGGCCACTACACACAATCCCTCCATGGCCTCTAAATGAAACTAGTCAGTATGTCCAAACATGCCTCTAATATCCCACATCCCCAGCATGGGTTTGTGTAACTACACCTCTATACATGTATACATATGGAACATTGGCCCCCAACTGGAGACCAACTATTGGATGGAACACAACAATGTGCTCCCACACCCAAACCATCAATAGAGTAACCCTGCAACTCATGAATTTTCCATCTCTGTATGCAATGTCATGCAACTGATAGTATAACATAGCCAGAAGTCATTTCCCCCATGCATATAGAGTATAGGTCACTTGCATACCCATGAGCATCTCACCCCATCCAACTTAAAACCCATGTCCTCAGTGATCTGGAATCACAACCTCGACAATCAATGCACATAGAATGCAGTCAAACTACTTGTATCACTTGACCAATGTCTCCCATAAGATCTCATAGCACTCTATTCCCAAGTCTCTAACATCCTCATACACATAATACTCTATATAAGTGCCTTGTATCGTTAGCCTAGATTGTATGTGACCTGCTCACCCCGAATAGGCAGTCTTAGAATCCTTTATATATCCTCAAGGGTGACCGTTGCCTCCCCTATTAGTAGATGAAATGAACATGTCTCTGAGTACCATCTCTCGATTAGTACAATCAACATACCTCTATTTTCCCTAATGACGAGCATGAATGTAACATGATAAAGTCCAAGATGCCATAATCTACACTTTTCAGCGGTTGTCAACTGGTCCTGAAGCTGACATGTCATTGGTCTAGACTCACACGTGTACAGATAGGATCAAGCCTCACCTATGATCATAACTGTAAGCAATGTGTTACTTAAAAAGTATATTCAAACCTCTTAGACATAAATTGCACAAGAAATTTTATCTTATACTAGGGAAAAAATTTAAACAGTTAATTGCATCGCATAATTTATCAATTGCATCACACTTTGACATTTTTGTCCCATGCTTTTGTAGATGCATCCTAGATGTTCAATTGCATGCAACCCTAATAATTTGCAACTAAGAAACCACAATTGTGTTTTTGATTAGAGGTAAACAGGTTTTGATGGGACCTAAAACCCAATACATAACAGTTTTAAAAGGAACCGTCAACCTATCAAAGAAAAGCAAGCTAGAAAAAAGATAAAACACAAACTATCAGCAGCCCAACAATAGCCTCTAAAAGATAGACATGGCTACAGAGGTTGCATGAAACAAACAAGCAAGGGCCCTAAACCCTTTTACAACCTAGTTTTAACCAGGACCATAAACCATTAGATACACAAAGAACCCACTTGCATCTGCCAAGAATCAACAAATTAGTCGCACATGGATGACACCATTGAGCCAAGAAAGATAACCTGCTTAATGGTGTAAGACACCATCAAACCTCTAAGAAAAAACACCAGCAAAACCAACATCCCCACCTCAATAGGGGATCTGAAGAGCACAACGATCCACTGGACACATGCCTCATAGGAGAACCACTGAGCTTGAGGGGGCTTATCCCACTAGAACATAGAGAGAAACATAGAATACCACCTGACCTGTAATAGAAAAGGAGAAGCTAGAGAACCAAAATCATCCATGGATAACTCCAGTAGCAAAAACTCTTTCAAACCATTCTAGTAATAGGAAACCAACTCAAAAACCACCTCTAAAGGAATGAGCTCCCCTCTGTTGGAGAGGATGATATGATCAGCAAAACCATCGCAACCAAAAATCACCAACACCTCAACCTCCACCTACATAGGAGAATTTCCCACCTCAATAAGAATAATAACTAAGGGAGGTCCACCTCCATAGGACCAAAGGGGAAAGCCAACACAGTAGCCAAGTAAGTGACCATAGCATCCTTTTGTAAACACTGCACTAGAAGCCAACTATGGACCAAGAAGAGAGTCTTAAATAAACACCATAGGTCCACCTTAACATCTTTCAAATTAGAACTCATCTAGGTTTCCAAAGAAAACTTGAACAATAACCTAGCTGAAAGCCAATAGCTCACCCACTTTTGAGCCTTTAAAATAAACCAAAAAATATAAGCCTTCAAAATAAAACATGAAGTAGCTCAACCCAAGAAAAGACCTCAAACCCTAACATCAATATAGCTAGAAGAGAGACCAACATAATCCACCTAGGGGACAAGAGGAAAATCAACAACCTCAGCAAATAGGGTCGAACAACACTTAGCCAAAGAGAACAAGGATGCAACAGATACTTAGCTAGAGAGAAGAAGGTCACATAGAACACAACAAAAAGAAACATAGGCCAAAAGACCACCAAAGGTAGAGTCCCAGTTTTAGAATGAACAGGAACAACCAAACCCCAAGAGGAATAGGGGGCCCGAAATAGGATGGAAATAAGGAGAAGGGCTAGCAAAAAAGAACACCAAGCAACTCCAACACACTAGTTAGAGCCAGAGATGGGTCAAAACTCCATACAACCAACTAGAGGGAGACACCACCACTCCATAGAGAGGGGACAAGAAGAACCCAAAACAATCTAAGAATAAAAACTCCCAAAAAAGAGCCACCAAAAAAATGGCAGGTAGAAGCAAAGGTCGGCCAAGAAAAGGCAAGAGGTAGAACAAGCCAACATGAGGATCCATCAAGCCATCCTACTAAGTTGAATAGGAGCAAAAATAAGCCCATTCTTCAACGGATCTTCCTCAGAGAAACCAATGCACACCCACTACAAGGTAGGTAGCCAGAATAAAAGTAGGAAGGGCACCAGCACAAAACCCTTAGACACAAAGGGTTTTGTAGGCTAGCACCTATCACCAACCACAACATCATCTACATAAACTTCCGCAAAGGATCCACCTCCAAGGCCACTCCCATCATGCAGACAAAGGATGGAAGCAGAACATCCACCATCCAGATCATCATCCTCGTCACTACCAACATCATCTACAATATTCAAACTGTAGTCTCTTGCCTGAGCCCCACCCGATGCTGCTCTTGTCATGGTTTGTTATTTCACTTCACATTGTTAAACCACAATTGTGTTATTGTCTAAAAAGTTACGTCATTTCCTAAACAATTGCATCATTCCCTAATCATCTACATACAACCTTAAACAATTGTGTTGCACATTCATAGTTGCATTTTAACAAACTATAGATGCGTTGATGCTTAGCAATTGTGTTGCAAAATTCTAAATCCTAAACTACCCTAAGCGTGTTTGAAACAATTGTGTCAATTCATAGATAATTTTGTTGATCGCAATAGCACTTGCGGCTAATGAGAAGTGGCGCAATTGGCTGTCAAAATTTTCTAATGCCTAAAAATGCATGAAATGAAAAATTGACAAAGTGGGTTTGTAGCTACTCACTGACTCTCCTACGCCCTCCAGTCATCTAAAGGTTTGCATGTGGTACGATCTGTGCTCGGTGTGGGGAACAATTGACATCTTGGCTCAGAGCTCCTCAATCTCCAATCTCCAAATGTGCAAATGAGCTCTTTGACCCTCAAATTTCCTACTTATACCTCTTAAAAATTAGGGTTTTAATAGGGTTTGTGCTAGCTGCACTTGGTCAAAGCTTTGAAATATCATTTTGTCTACTCTAAAGGTCCCAAAACTTATTTCTTTTGTCACCATGGCATTTGTGGCTATTAATTTGACTTTTTCAAAATAATTTTTTATTTTTTTGAAAATTTTCAAAAATTTACAAACTTTTTCCAATAGGGCATGGGTCTACCCTACTATCACTGGAATATGTTTTGACTTATTTTCTTTGACACAACATGATAAACTGCGTTGTATCAAAGAGGGGCAAAATGTAAACAATAAAAATTATCCTAGGACTGCAACTTCTAAATTCTCCATCATTTCCTTTTTTGTTTTTGATAATTAAATAGTTTTAATCATTTAATTATTTTCTAAAGTCATAAGTCTCCTTTTAATTAAACAATTTTAATTATTTAATTAATTAATTTCTTTTTTTCTTTTAGATTGCAGGAATCGGTTGGATATCCACCCCCCTATAAACTGTAGTGCGCCTAGTAAAAAAATTTCACGTGACTGGTGGCGCTGGAATTCATTTCTATCTTTATTCCTCCTTGATTATTTATTTAATTATGTCACTAATTAAGTCCCTTTCTTTCTAAAATTAAATAAATTCTTATTTATTTAATTTTTATATCACTCTCCATTATAATTAAATAATTATTTTAATTATTCATTAGCTTCTTCTGTCATAAATTAAATAAATATTATTTATTTAAGTTGGTCCATTCTCTTGAATTTTGAATTAAATCATTATTTAATTCAAAATGGTCCTTGTCACATTCCTCTATAATTAAATCATTATTTTTAATTATTTAATTATTCATTGGCCACCTAGATTAAATGATTTTTATTATTTAATCTCCTATCACCTCTTTGTTTGTGCCAATCTTATCTTCCACATCAAGCACTTATCTATCCATGTCTCAATTAACCTCCACCCTTGATTAAATTATTTATAATTTAATCTTGACCGTCAATCCTTATAATGTTGCCCTAACCCTAGTCCTTACCTCATCTTTCATTCTCGGCCATTGATTATGGAGTTTCAATCTTAGTCCTTCATTCAAAATTGGCTTTCCTATAAAAGACCTTGGCATTGCCATTTTCATTGTCTTGAGTTTACATGAGTTGATGTTATCCACAAGCTATCTAGAGTCATCTTGCTATCAAGTCTACTATCAAGTCAAGTGCATCCATAGTCATGAAGATTTGGTAATATTGTTACATGTTTTTATGTCTTTATGCTTATTTGTGCTTCATTGTTTATTAGGATTTAATTTACATGTTTTGTTGCCTAACCTTTAATATTTTAGCCCTCATTACAATTAATGTCAATGCATATTATATTATATAAAAATCCTAATTAATATTTATACAATTAAATGTCAATGTTTCTATTTTATTTTTAATTAAATAATATATAATATATTTACAAATATTAAAAAATTAAAATAAATAAAAACTTTTAATTTTTATTAATTTAATAAATAAACAAAAATTACTAATTAGGTACTAATAACTCCACATCAGATTTCATGTCAACATTCTAGGTCCCTTGTAACCTTTTTTCATGTCTTCTCGAAAGGTCGCCTTAACTTATTGTACACGGTACACGGGCTCAGTTTTTCCTTCGAAAATGTGGACATTTCACACTATATGATTCTTTCGTTTTTGCTTTATTTTGGCGCCCAGTTCTCTATTATGTTTATATTCGAATAACCAGAGAGCTTCTTATACTATGCCAGAGGCGTGAGAAGGGAAAACACGCAAAAGCAATGGAAATTTTGCAATACACAAAAAGGTAAATCTGCACCATTTTGTAAGCTTGGTTTACTCTAATTTATTTTCCCATTCTCGGGTGTATTTCTATTTCAATTTCTTCTATGGAAAGAATTATTTCATTATGTTCCAACAGGATATCGAAGTCGAGCTGGAGCCCGACAGGGGAAGGCGTGATCGTGGTCCTTGTGCTTTTCCTCCTTCCCACCTCGCTTGTTGTCCAAGCCCAGACAAATTTTATCTTCAACCAATTCAACGCGTCGACCCTCGAATTGTTTGGTAATGCTTCAGTGCAGTCCACTGCAATCTCCCTTACCCAACGATCTCAATATGGTATTGGCCGTGCTTTCTATCGGCATCCTGTGCGTATGAAATATCGTGGCTCTCTGAATTCGACTTTCTCTTTCAGCACAAGTTTTGTGTTTAGCATTGTTCCTTCTTCACATTCACAATCTGGGTTTGGACTGGCCTTTATAATGACGCCCCACAGATCTCCAGAGGGATTTTTACCAGGTCCATACCTTGGCTTGATTAGTAATATTTCAATTCTGGGAGAGGCCTCTAATCATCTGTTCGCAGTCGAGTTCGATACAATAAAGAACTCGGAATTTGAGGACATCAACAACAATCACGTTGGCGTGGATCTCAACGACCTCTGGTCTGTAAAATCTACGCCTACAGGCTACTGGATTAACAGCACCCGATTCCAGGAATTGGATCTCAACAGCGGGCAGAATATTCAAGCTTGGATTGATTATGACAATCTTCAAAACGAGCTCAAAGTCACCATTGCGGAGGCTGGTTTTGATCGCCCACAAAAACCACTGTTATATATGAAGAATATATCCCTATCAAACATTCTAGAAGAAGATATCTATGTTGGTTTCTCAGCCTCTACGGGAAGCATTTTTGAAGAGAATTACATCTTGGCCTGGAGTTTTACTACAAACGGAACCGCCTCGTCCCTGAATACATCTAATCTTCCATCCTTTATACACAGAAAATCCAAGAGCTCAAACCCCGGACTGATAGCTGGCATTAGCACAGCCTGCGTCGTCCTCATCCTCCTGGTGGTGGCAGCATCACTTGCGCGGTTGAAGAGAAATCAGTACAAAGATCTTATAGAAGAATGGGAGACAGAGTATTGGCCTCACAGGCTTAAGTACAAAGACCTACATATTGCAACCAAGGGCTTCCGAGACGAACAACTTTTGGGATCCGGAGGCTTCGGCCGGGTATACAGGGGAGTGCTTCCGACAAACGGCCTCCAAGTAGCGGTGAAATGTATCCTTAGAGAAACCAATGATGGTGTGAAGGAATTCATAGCAGAAATCTCCAGTCTTGGTCGGCTTCAACATCGAAATCTTGTTCGGATCAGAGGGTTCTGCAGGCGGGGAAAGCGGCTATTCATAGTTTATGACTACATGCCAAATGGGAGCCTGGACAAGCTGATATTTGGAAAGCCAAAGAAGGTGCTCGAGTGGGATCACAGGTACAGAATCCTCAGAGATGTGGCTGCAGGTTTATTGTATCTTCACGAAGAGTGGGAGCAATGCGTAGTGCACAGAGACATCAAGTCCAGCAACGTTTTGCTGGACTCGGATCTGAATGGAAAGCTAGGGGATTTTGGGCTAGCCCGTCTGTACGAGCATAATGAAAACTCTCACACTACTCGTGTGGTAGGAACGCTGGGGTACATCGCACCAGAGCTCGTACACACAGGAAAGGCCAGCCCCGCAACAGATGTGTTCAGCTTTGGTATTTTTATGTTGGAGGTTGCATGCGGAAGGAGACCTGTCGATCTGTCTCTCCAATCGGATCAAACAGTTATGGTGGACTGGGCGAGAGAGTTGCATGCCACAGGCAGTCTCATGGATGCAGCTGACCCAAATCTTGGTGGGCAATATGATGAAGTTAAGATGGAGAGAGCGCTCAAAGTGGGGCTGATGTGTTCCAATTCTCACCCAGAAGGCAGGCTTGGCATGAGAAAAGTTCTCGAAATACTTGAAGAAGAAGTTCCAATACCAGCTTTTGACTCCGTTTTATTTGGATGGGACTCCACCCAGCAGTACTTGGAACTCTCTTCCATATTACAGTCGCAGCACAGATGCTTCCATTTCCAACTCAAACTCGCTCTTTGGCGGTGTCAGTGTATAAGATCAATAGTTGTGTGGCTTCTTGTTGGTATTGTAACCGTCGGATGCAAGTATTTGTACAAAATACATAATTATTGCTCTTTTTAATCTTAAAATTTAAATAGTTGGAATTCATGGATTCTATAGCTCATATCATTATTTCTTATTGTAATCCAATCTGGCGCCTGTGCCGGGCTATTTTATCCCCATCAAAGTAAATATTATGTCTGAAAATGTAGCAAATCAACATATATTTCGTTCATGTCCAGCTATATTATTGACTTTGATCAAGTTGGCAAAGCATATTGGACAAGGGATGTAAAATGGAAGAGAGTTCCAAGTACTGCTGGGTGGAGTCCCATCCAAATATACCGGAGAGTCAAAAGCTGGACATATGTGCCTTTTTCACTAATTTTTTGCCCTAACATTATTAGTCCCTGCCTTTTAGGCGGAGACTAGCCTAATATTTTCGGTGAGCTGCTTTTTAGCATTAAGACTTCTTGAAACTCGTGTCAGATAATGATATCATCGTATAACCTATGGTCTCTGGCATTTATTTTATTAAAGCTGAATTTCTGGGTGATTTCTCTGAATTTTTGATTGGTTTTTGCAAGTGGTTTTTTTGTTTTTTTATTTAAATTTGTGGTTGCAGCGAATGAGAAACGAATGGAGGAAAAATTTGAGATCAGTTTCTAATATTTTTGCTCTGTGAACGTGTCTCTGTGGCGAGGCTCGTCTAAGCAGGTGGCATTGTTGTTGTGAGGCTCCTGTGAGCAAGTGGCATTGTTAAAGCAGGTCGTGTGGCTTGTTTCTGATACTCCTAAACGCTGTCCCGGCCGGCCTAAATTAGTTGTCTCGATTGTTGTCTTCCTATGTTTTGTCTGCATATGCACGCTTGATGGAATGTTTAATCACCCTCTTTCTATTCTTTTTCCAGAAATCTGGCACAGATCAGTTATTTTAATTATCCAGCATTGCAAAAACACGCATGTATTGAAGAAAAGAATGGAGTAGCTACGTCAGTCACGGGATGTTTTCAGATTGAATTAGTTTGTTTTTTCAGATCACTTTCAGGGAACTGAAAATTTTACAGCAATCTTACAACAGGGTTTTTGGATGGGAGTATTCTCTTTCGTTTTGAACTTTTTTCTTGAAAGCCAATCACAGGTAACGTATGAGGTATTGGTGGAAAGTAAGCATCTTATCTGATGTTCATTGGATTTAGCCTATTCAACTAATGCCGATTCTTCAGCTGGGGAGGGAGGGCATTGGTGAATCATGATTTGCACAAAATCTTTGTTGTCGTCATAACAGTCTCTAAGTACCCAAGTTCCCCCAAATGATATAGGTGAATGTGGTGGTATTGAAATAGTAGCAGAGATTAGTTTATTCCGCTGGCTTCTTCAAGGCAAAAGCAGGGCTCCGGTGACTGCGCCTCACTTTTATTCAGTTCATGGTGCAGCTGTTCCTCCTCGGGAATCAGGAAAGACAGGACGCCTTCATTAAAGGTGGGCGTTGTTCATCCTTCTTCTAATGGTGATAAGGATGGCTCGCCCATGGAACCACCCGCTACTCCCTTTCCAGTCCCCTTGGCGCCAATTAGGGAAAATGATGTTGGGGTTGCTCTGAAGGTGTGTATGAAGAGTAGCCTGAAAAAGCCATGTGGGTGTGCAGCAGGCACAGAGGACACAAGTCCCAATGCTCATGGTATTGATTGTAAGAGGAGGAGGAAAGTGCAGCGGATTGATGCAAATGGATAGGACCTAGCCCAAATCAAGGAATTCGAGCAAAGGTCTAATTTATAGCCCTACCATTTTTTCATAATGAAACTGTTTTTATTTGTTTCCCCTCTTTTGATTGATTACGCATTGTTTTATTCTTGAAATAAAACTGGGTTTGGCCGGATAGTTACACAGAAGACCTTTGTTTGTGAATGCATCAGGCATAGAGGTTTTTCCTGTTCATTATGAATTTAAGTTTTGATGACATTGAAATCTACACACTTAAAAATCCCCAATTTGATTCATTTATCCAACATAATACCTGCACTAGCTTAAACCATTAGCTTAGCTTTCTGTTTGTGATTTCATATCCCCTCAATGAATTAATCTTCATATAATGCATTATTGTCACGAGCTTCTCTCGAAAAAAGTAGATGTATGGTTCATGGTAAGTTTTTTTAGGCTCTTGATTTATATGGTATTTTTGGGGTGCAAATTGATACTAATATTAGGTTATATAATATAAAGCTAAGTAATCCTTGATAGTCAAAATTTATTAAATACTTTCTTAGTGATACAGCTGCAGCTTTGTAACTCCTCTAGAATGTATGAAAATCTGTTCAAACTAAAATACCTTCGAGAACTGTTAAAGATAACTTTAGATAGACAGACAACAAGCCAAATGATCTACACAACTTGTACACACAAACAAGTATTCTCAAATACAACTGCATTCTAATAAGCAGGATAACAAGAAATGTGGAAACCTCTGAACCATAACTGCATGGCCAACTTACAACTGAAAAGATATTCTTGGTTGGTTACGCAACCAAGTATTATAATTTTTAACAAGATTCTTGGATACCACTACGTCACAAACATTCAATCACAAAAAATATAGAGGTCATTCTTGTGGCCACACCAAATAAAAAACTGATTATAGAAGTTTGAGCTGGCTGACCTCTGTTTTCCAGGGTGGTCTCTATGCACAGCCAACTATGCAAGAACCATAACATTTCATTTTTTTGTTTACTTAAAAACATGTCCATATCATGTGGAACGAATTGTAACAATTAGTTTCTCTTGATACTTTCAGGATATGTCTCAGTGGAAGCTGTTTGGCTGGCATTTATCTTGAAAGTGCCAGGAGATTCTGCCTGTTCTGGGCAATGTCATAGAATGTGGCCATTGCTTAAATGAACAAACCAAAACTTAATATTATTCTAAAATTATAATATACAACTTGAAATTTGATGGAAGCTGGAATTTTTTTAAAGATGGGTTGTAATTTTGTCATTCCAAAACTATATTATAACTTTTTTCATTTTCCCCATGATTCCACTTTGCACACAGAGTTTTAACTCTGTGATTTCTCAATTGAACAGGAAAAGGAACAAAATAATTTTTGGGTCTCAACTCTGATCTTTGGGCTGGATTATTGAAATAATTTTGCAGTATTATTGTTGTATTTCTGTTCATGTAAAATCAATTGTCAACTATATGTTGTTTTTGAGAATGCCATGGACTTTGTTACTGGCTCTACAATAATTTTGTAATATATCTGCTAACCATATTTTGGTAACAGTTTTCTGTTTTTCTTTAAGTTTGGTACTTTTGATCTAATTTTATTTTGGCAAACATACTTTTGATATATACAATAGGAACATGGTACTATGCTGCACGTGAATTACTTGATGCAAGCTAAAGTTCTTGCATAACTTTTACTTTAATCGCTCAATCTTCAGTCTTCAGGAGTCAATCAGAACATTAGCTTCTTGGAAGCATTACAAGGATGTATAGGTTTGGGATTGTAGCGTACTGGCCCTTATAGTGGAGACTGTTTCTACCTCTTCTTATTCTGCTTTTTAAACTTATGCAGGCATGCCCTGTCTGCAACACAAATATTGGGATTGATATTCTTTGCTATCACATTTTGCGGGCATCCGTCAATTTCTTCCTCGACCACCAACAAAACATGTAATGGCAGTGCAAACTATCAGACAGAGGAAAACCTAGAAATGGAAAGTCTTGCTTGATGAGCATGCAATTGGAGAAGATGTTCAACAGGGTAAGTATGCCTGTGATTGCTTCAATTTTTTTGCCATTGACCGCTACTCCACTCAGTGCTTGATTTTTGTATAGCAATGTATGGGCTATAATTTTGTGTTGTGTAATTGAATTGGTCAGTATCAGTAAATGTGTACTCTATCTATATGTCAGGTCGATTGTCTTATCAAAGGGGCATGAGTCCAACAAGCACTTCGAGCTCAGGTATGTAGCCGCATTTCCTTTCTTTTCACAAAAGATTCTTCTGATCTACAACAAGAGAAGGCTTATTTGCTTGGGTGTTTTGTTTTGAGGTGTAGTATGTGATTATGCTAAGTTATGAAGCTGGTGGTTGTGTTGTTTTTCTCATAAGGAATACTGCTGTGAAAGTGAGGTGGAGGAGTGTACTTAATGTGTGCAGTAGAAACCAAGCTGCTGCTTGGTATAGTGCTAGCAACCTTTGATACTGGGGACATATTTTCATTGTGGGCAGAGCTAGATTAGAGTGTCTAACAACGACCTCGTAGTATTCTTAGCCAATAGACTTCTCATTTTTTACCCAATGTCCGAGTTTAATACCAGGTGGCTTTTAGCAACTCGACCAAAACTATTTGGTCTAGGGTCTGTTAACCCTAGGCATCTATAGCCTTTTTTAGTAAATAAAATAACCCACAAGCCATGTTTATTATTGGTACAAATCCCCTTTCAGCTTGTGTTGATCCACCTGCAAATACGGTCAATAGACATACTGCTGAAGGTTTAAAATTATTTTGGCCTCTCTAAAAATGACCAACAACCTGTGAGGTATGTGCTTCTCTTATGAGTTCAACAATTTCCATTCTTTTTTTATAATTAGACTTAGCCTCAAAATGGTCAACAATGTAGGGTTTTGTAGAAGAATTTCCCGTATTGCAATTTCCAAATGGGGCAGAGCATCTTCCAGGGGCTACTATTCCATTGTCATAACCAAGAGTAGCAATATCATGTGGTTCATAGAATGTCATCCAATTTTTCACCCTGTAGCCAAAAGTCTTGAAGCAGAGTTTTGGATATTTCCCATACTCCTATCTATGTAAATAATGAACACAAACATTACTGGAACTTGTGTGCAATTTTAGAGTTGGGCATAGATTTATTACCATTGAAACATTTTCTTGACACTTGTGGCATCCTCATCATCAAAAGCATGGAATCAATATCATGAACAGAGTTGGTTTATTTTAAGATGTAGGTTATAAGGAATTAAAATTTACTAAGAATGTTGTAGTTGTATCATTTTTTAATGTATTAATAACTGCACAGCTAATGCCAATAAATTTTCACTAAATGAAATTATTAAAGAGAAGCCTGGTTGAAATTCTGGGCTGCTCTGTGAATTCATGTTTGTTTCTTGACAGCATTACCAAAGTTTTCAATATCCCATGTGCAGCCATACTCTAACAGTTCGAAGGCATTGATTTATGAAAATATTTATGAATTTTATATGTACTATGCTGTTATTTTGATTTCATTGCAAGATCAGATAGAAAGAGCAGCGGCTCTATCTCCTGTAAGTGCAGTTCTGTTTGTAAGACTAACAACTCAATCTAGTTCTATTTTAAGCAAATCATGTATTTTGGAAGTGCTTGACAAGTATCTTCAGAGTGGTATAAAACTATAGATATGCAAGGTAGTGAACCAGGGCAGTACTCTACAACACACAAGAAACTGCCATAGGTTGCAGATTATAATTATTCTGATTACCTACCTTACCCCTCTGATAATTCTAAATAGAAAATTTAATCATTAAAGGAGGGTACGCACATCCATTAAGATAATTAATTATCTTGTTCCCTCTGAGAGCACATTTCTTTGAAGCATTTTTCCAAACAGTTCACTGCCATGTCTATGGCTTGTCATGGCATTCCATCACTGAGACCACATTTATTTGAGACATTTTTTCAAACAGTTCATTGCCTTGTCTATGCAACCACATTTTTCATACATGTCTACCAAAGCATTTTATCAAACAGTTCAGTGCCTAGTTGCTATGGCTAAAAGTCTAAAACAGGTGCTTTCGAACAAGCTATGGATGCTAGAAAAATATCTATCAAAGCACAATAGCAACTCTGCAATATTATGTTGTCAATTTAATAATCTTACACTAACAAAACGAGGGCAACCACATATTGACATTATTTAGAGCATATCCATTCAACAATCTATTGAAGATTTGCATGCATTAGAATAATTGTATTTTAAGTCCTTTTTGATAATTATATTTATTATAATTTTGCATGCATTACAAAATCAATGCAATAATAAAATATTTTTTGGCCATAGTTGCCAGGAGACGCAGGGTACTGGTACTGGTGCGGGGACGGGGACGCCAATCAAATTAGGGTATGTGAGTTAAATGAATAAGGAGACGACTATTTTATATGTAAATGATTCACCAGAAATTTTGGGTACGGGGACTGGTACGTTGTCTATGTTCCCATAATGGAGAATCCTAGCAGCTATAATTTTTCCTTAAAATCTATTTAACTTGCAATTCTTCAATGGTTGCATAGTTTTCAGATGACATCCAAAGAGACTCTTTTTCCCTGCCAATAGGGTAGTATAGACATTACAAATAAACCAGAGATCTATCACAGTAGAATGAGTAGACACTATTCCACCTTGATCACTAAACCGGCCATCTTGTCTCACTTAAAAAAGTGATATCATACCATAGCTTTCATCTAAAGGGGATTCCAATATTTTTGTTTCATTTTATTTTTTGATTTTAATGCTTTGCTAACATGCATTTGAATCTACCTTGTTTTGCAATGCAGCACCAATTGAAGTTCAGAAAACATATGAGGAATTTCTCACTGTTATCTCAAAATTCCTGGATGGTGAAATATCGACAGAAGAGCTGCATGAATCAGCTATAGCTATTTATAACATTCTTCATGATTACAGGTCTGGTTCTAACAGTGAGGTGGCTCTTGCGAAAAAAGAGTGAGTATGACCATCCCGACATCATGACAGCTTGTTTTATTTTAAGATTTCTTGTTTGGATGGAACAAAATTCTTGCCTCTAAGCATTCTGCTAATATTTCTTACTTCACATGGAGTTATGTCAGGTTTAGTTGCTATGGTGTTCTTGACTCCACCATATCTCTCTTAATCCACATATGGGCTAACTTTATTTCGAAGGATTTCTATTTCTCGAAAATTTCTGATTGTAGGTTTTTTCAGTGTTGCTTTTTTAAAAGAAAACTGTTATTACTTTTGCAATGGTGTATGTACATTGTAATTTCATCTTCAGCTTATCTGGGAGAATTATATGTTCATGTGTCATTTTCTTTTGTAAGAAATTGAAATATGTAGACTTCAACATTGGATTTACTTGGTGTTACAATGTGATTCATGATCAAATGATACATGCATATTAAATATAATAGCACATCAATCATGCATGCTTATATTGAGTGGCATTCATTCTTGAGCCCGCTAAATCTTACTTGAGGCAATAATATGCTAATAATGTCATGCATCAGGGTAAACTCATATATGTTGAGATCTGCTTAGGAACAACACAATGACACTGCAAATATGAGATCTGATTGAATATGTGCAGAGAGTAAGATCTAGAAGAATGCAAGAGAGTGCACTGAATCTACTTTGTGTAATGTTTCTTGATTTGTTCCATGATTAATAGTTGATAACCATGGCTTAGGTCTTTAACAGATTGCCACTTCTTCACCTCGTACATTCAGACTGTGATTCAGTTTGTTATTATTTTGGTTTATAAATTTGAAGAGATTAGGAATGGTGGGGCATTGATATTATGATATGGATTTAGAGTTGGTCATTCTCTACCGATTCTCTCCCGTATGCGCTCTATATCTGTCATTGTTGTGTGTGGCCCTCTAAAAACCCTCGATTGATTTCATCCCTCTACGAAGTGTATTGGCGAACATGTATTTTGTGAGGAGTGTTTGGAAATACAAAGGCATGTCCGCTCCTAAAACTTGTATACTAGAGTACTGTCTTTGGCATCTATTTGCATGGGGTTTGATTTATTTTATTGAAGTAGGGTTATGAGATCTTGCACTTTCATCACTTTTATGATTCTAAAATCCTCAGGATGCGTTGGCAGTGTTTTACCACATGCAATGAACAAGTGATCCACCCAATCGATTCGCTTTGTTTACCATGGTCTCAGTCTATGCCAAAACAATAGCTTTGGAATAGGGTATAGGTATGTCAATTGTTTGACAAAATGGCTACAAAAGGTGTAGTCTCATGGACTTCTGTACAAATTAAATGCCACATATAAGTGGTGAAAACCCACGCAGTTGAGAAAATGCTCTTAAATGGGTCAGGTTTTCACACCTTCCTAATGCATTCTATGTTTCAAAATGTACATAATATGTTCATAGTTTCCATCTTCATATTTCCACTTCCTGTGGCACAAGTGTGCACAGATACCCTATCTTGCAGAATGGTTGAATCTGGACCATTTCACTAATCTTGTCTATTAGTAATTATTAGTATTGTATATATAATGTTTATTATTTGTTTTTGAATGTTGAGGGTTTTATCAACTATAAAATGCTTTTGAGTAGGAAAAATTTGGACCATTGTATTTTTATCATTTGAATGAGCATGGTCGAGACTAATGTATTCGTATTCACTTTTGCTTATTTGTTTGCATTGATAGTTGTGCCTTCGAAAATACTAAATGCCAACTCCAATGTTTGTTGGGCCGGGCGAATTATTTTTCTTCAAAATAATAAAACGTGGATTTCTAATTGGATTGTGCATTTTTTGCCGGGAAACAAAACAAAAGCGTGAGAACAATGTCCATAATAGGCAAGAGAATCACAAGATGGGTGACCCTAACAACTAAGATAATCACCTTTTTTTAATTAAAGGAGTCCAATAAATTCACATCCGGTAGAAGTTAGCCAAAGATGGCCTATCTCTACACCGAATGATATTTGCTTTAAATGTGGTGTTAAAAATGCTAGAAAAGAATGATGAATCCTACTCAGCCTGCTACTGTGCACATGATGAAATTTGTCAAGTAGATGCCTGAAATTTTAAGAAAGATATTTCTACTACTCCATTATGGCAAATGCAGGTTTCAAATAGGATATGGGAATCTATCAAAGGATAAAAAGGGGGAGTTTTTTAGATGTCAGTTACAATTGCCGTGTTATGCATCAATGTAAAATGAGGATGCATCCACAAGGCACATGCACTGATTGAGTTGCGTATTTTAGCAACAATATTTGACAAAAATCTTTTATGTATTTTACTTTGGTGGATGTCCATAGCAACATTAGACATTCGGATTGATTTTTATCTTGCTTTCTCCACCATTAGTCCATTTTTTCACCGAATTTGACAAATCGAAAATTATTTTATTTCCCAGTGAAAATTATACAGTCCAATCATGAGAAATCCAGGTTTAACAACATTGATGAATATTATAGCTTATGGAAATCTGAACACCAGATCTAAGAAAATTGCGCACTTGATGCTACAATCAGGGCATTAACCTATAATAGGAACAATAATTGTTTGAAGCTTAGCTATCATTTTACACACCTATTCTTGCCTTTTCAGGTTAATGCTCTGCTTCTAGTATTAAGAGTCATTATATATATATATATATACACAATTGTCAATTATTAATATAGGTTAAAATCTGTCCAAATGAGGCATTTAATCTAAAACTTAGAAGGCTTAATCAGCTATATGATAAGCATCAATGACACACACTATAAGACAGAAATAGCATCTCGATGCATAGAATTAGCTGAACGCTTTGCTCCAAGCAACCATTGGTTCATTCAGGTATTATAATATTGCTTTCCCAAGTTATCTTCAATATCCTTGAGTGTGATTCTATTCTTATGGGTGGATGAAATATCTTCTAAAGTGCCAATTCCATGTCTTGGATGCATGAGCAGACTATGAACAAAGTTTTTGAGCATGCAGGAGATCTGGTAAACATTAAAGTGGCACATAATTTGATGCGACTTATTGCTGCAGGATCCGGGGAGGATGACGAAGATGCTGGTAGTCAACTGAGATCCTCTGCTGTATGTTTGTGTTTGATTCCACTTCAATATTCTACCGTAACATTGCTGGCGTGTTCAGTGATTATCTTTTACTGAAGGACTTATACAAAAAGCAGTCGATTGCGATTGCTCTTTTTGCCATGGGTTTAATGTGTATAGACCATTTCCAGGTGCTTACATGACTTCTGGTTTTTGTTCGGTCTTGCTAGATGTGTCTTTTGTTGTGCTTTGAGGTCGGCTTTGTATAAGCAGTCTCATCAATTTTAGACCCATCATTGCATATTTAATCTTTAACAAAGTTTACTATTTCTTTGGAATGATGTGCTATGGTTCAAAAGCAGGCTTTATAATTGTTCTATCCATTTGATTGCCCTATAGATGTATCACGCAACAACTAGAGATCAGTACCATGGTTGGAATTTTGTTCAGTGCAAATTTAACTGATAATTGCATTCTGATTACAGGTTTTACACTTTCTTCTAAGTGAATCTTTGGAATCGAGTTGTTGTTCCTCAAGTAGTGACAGTGATTCTGAAGGGGTGCTGGTTGTAGATCAGAGATTATCCAAATTGTGAGCATATCGAAAATTATGTAGCTACAGGTTGCCACACTCGAAGTAATTTTGATTGATACATTACTGCCCTTGTATACTGTGCCTTCCAGTGGTTTGAATCTATTTTAATTTTTAACTCTATAGACAGAAAATGCATAAACAGAAAATTATTCAAAAACACAGAATTAATTCACACCAGAATGCTACAACATTCGTAAGTCAATTGATTGAATATGCAGAACATTACAAGGTGCCTCTATATAGAGGACTTTCAGTCATGGACCTTGATGTAATCTCTTTCCTCCTGTAGCTTTTGAGCATTGGCTTGAGATCTGTTAACTAATCAGTACCGAGATGGTTGTGTCAGGAAGTCTATGGGGCTGAAGGACTAAGATTTTATGTCCCATGGTCAGTCCTGCTTCAGGCTAACAAATGGTGAAGACAATAGCAAAAACCAAAAAGCAAACTGCAAAAATACTCATAACATTGTTTTCCCTACACCCAGACCTGCTTAAGGCGGGGACTCCAGCTCACGCAGAGCGCTTGTTTGTTCCTAGGACTCTAGGATTCTAGTGTTTCTCTAGTGTCATTCATCTTACATTTTAGGGATTTATTGTAGGTTACTTGTCATTTTATTTATTTTTCCATTAAGGTTTTCTATATTTACTCTTGCAAAATTTCTTCATTGTTTCGATTTATTTTTCTTTAATTGGTAAGTTTTTTTTCTTATTTTGTTCTCACTATCATTCCTAACCTCCATTTTGTATGTAGAGTAATTTTGCCAAATAGCAAGTATGTTTTACAGATTTTGTGCCTTTTTCAATATAGATGGAATGTATTTGTGCATGTCCTTGGTACATGTACATGTTCTCTAGAAGCCCTATACCATGGTCTGTACTATTTTGCATTTTCCCTATCATCTATGCCTAATATGTGGTGTGTTTATAGTCTATCTCGTCACATCTTTACCTTCTTTGTTTGGGCCTTTATCGTCCCTTCATTTTTTTAACATTTTTTTTCTTAGTTTTGGTTAAATTTATTTGGTCTTTATGGTCTGATTACATTGAACATCTTATTATTAATTTAAATTTTAGAATATGATCATATTTTGATTTTGTTATAGAATAAAATAATAAATTAGATATAGAAATGTTTAACAAAAAATGTTTAAATTTTAAAAATATATGTAGACAATATTATATATAGAGAGAGAATTTATATACACATAATATACGTATGTACTAATATAATATAAAGATTAAGAAGAAACATAAAGTGAACTAAATAAATCGTGACTTTTTTATATGTCAAATCAAATATGTAAACAGAGATTCACAAAGATTATGAATGTTGAATAGTAAATCAATAGGAATATCAATTGCAATAGGACAAAAATTAAATTAAAAAGGATAACAAGAAATACGTAGATCTAACATTTGTATAAAATTGCAATAGGACAAAAATTAAATTAAAAAGGATAACAAGAAATACGTAGATCTAACATTTGTATAAAAGACTGATCAAAAGTTTGATGTTTTTGACAACTACAAGGCTTGACATAATGTATGTAGTGAATTTAATTTCTAAGTTTATGGAAACACCAAAGAGTATACATCTACAAGCAAAAACAAAATCTTGGGATATGTCAATAGAACAATAGGTTCATAGCATTTGGTAAATTGACAAAGATTATGAATGTTGAATAGTAAATCAATAGGAATATCAATTGCAATAGGACAAAAATTAAATTAAAAAGGATAACAAGAAATACGTAGATCTAACATTTGTATAAAATTGCAATAGGACAAAAATTAAATTAAAAAGGATAACAAGAAATACGTAGATCTAACATTTGTATAAAAGACTAATCAAAAGTTTTATGTTTTTGACAACTACAAGGCTTGACATAATGTATGTAGTGAATTTAATTTCTAAGTTTATGGAAACACCAAAGAGTATACATCTACAAGCAAAAACAAAATCTTGGGATATGTCAATAGAACAATAGGTTCATAGCATTTGGTAAATTGACAAAGATTATGAATGTTGAATAGTAAATCAATAGGAATATCAATTGCAATAGGACAAAAATTAAATTAAAAAGGATAACAAGAAATACGTAGATCTAACATTTGTATAAAATTGCAATAGGACAAAAATTAAATTAAAAAGGATAACAAGAAATACGTAGATCTAACATTTGTATAAAAGACTGATCAAAAGTTTGATGTTTTTGACAACTACAAGGCTTGACATAATGTATGTAGTGAATTTAATTTCTAAGTTTATGGAAACACCAAAGAGTATACATCTACAAGCAAAAACAAAATCTTGGGATATGTCAATAGAACAATAGGTTCATAGCATTTGGTAAATTGACATTTGCAGTTTTGATTTCATTAGGTGTATTGATATCAATTGAACATGTTAAATTAATGATAGGAATATCATTTATGAATATATTTTACATTTTAGATTTGAATTAAATGTTTGAACATCACAAAAGCAATATATCATGACATTATCAATAAAAAAATCTAGATATATCATTATAAGTGCAATAACATAACAACCAATTTAAATTAAAAATTATTATCAAACTTAAAATATTTTTGGGATATGTCAATAGAACAATATCTAGATATATCATTATAAGTGCAATAACAGAACAACCAATTTAAATTAAAAATTATTATCAAACTTAAAATATTTTTGGGATATGTCAATAGAACAATAGGTTCATAGCATTAGAACAATAGGTTCATAGCATTTGGTAGAACAATAGGTTCATAGCATTTGGTAAATAGAACAATAGGTTCATAGCATTAGAACAATAGGTTCATAGCATTTGGTAGAACAATAGGTTCATAGCATTTGGTAAACTGACATTTGCAGTTTTGATTTCATTAGGTGTATTGATAGCAATTGAACATGTTAAATTAATGATAGGAATATCATTTATGAATATATTTTACATTTTAGATTTGAATTAAATGTTTGAACATCACAAAAGCAATATATCATGACATTATCAATAAAAAAATCTAGATATATCATTATAAGTGCAATAACATAACAACCAATTTAAATTACATAACAACCAATTTAAATTAAAAATTATTATCAAACTTAAAATATTTTATGAATAATAAAAAATAACAACATATATATCAAACATAAAATAAAAATGCCCTGCTTCACTTGACTTTGGATGTAACTATTAAAATCTCCTCCTCCCCATATGTTAAACTCCTCTCCTCATCGGATTCAATCTAATATCATTTACTTCTGCATACAACAAAAATCTTGTTGACTTACATCTTAGACTTCATGTAACTAAAGGCAGTTTTGGCTTGAAAAAACACTTCATCTTGATGTCTAGAATACAATAATTCATAGTCTTGGCTTCCTCCATAGTCTAATTTTTTCCTTATTTTTGTTGAGGCTAACCATGATTGTATTGGCAATTAGTATATTGATAAGGAGGTGCAGAAGGTGCTCATATTGGGGCGTGCTCATATTGGGACGTCGATGCTGTAATATCAAAGTAGAAGCAAGGCTTGCCATTACACAGGGTGATAAAATTCCATATTTTTTTCCTTTTCCCCTTTTTGTTTGGAATTAATAATTGTACACATCACAAACTCACCATTACAATTATTAGTAGACAAAATAATTTGTTCATATTGGGACATCGATGCTGTAATATCAAAGTAGAAGCAAGGCTTGCCATTACACAGGGTGATAAAATTCCATATTTTTTTCCTTTTCCCCTTTTTGTTTGGAATTAATAATTGTACACATCACAAACTCACCATTACAATTATTAGTAGACAAAATAATTTGTTTTTTAATCTCATTAGTAAAAAAAAAAAAGATCCAATGTTTCACCTTTGTGAGCATAACTTAGATTCAATGAGTGCTATGTGGACCATTCATTATTAAGGGAGATGGGTTCTTGTGGACCACTACTCATGAAACATGGGTCAATGAGTTTGACTTGAAAAACTACACGATTGAATCTTAATAGCAATATCATAATTTGACATGTGGAAAAATACCTTCTACTTATCAATTGATGATCTCTATAAAGAAAAGTTCTGGTAAATAGAACAATAGGTTCATAGCATTTGGTAGAACAATAGGTTCATAGCATTTGGTAAACTGACATTTGCAGTTTTGATTTCATTAGGTGTATTGATAGCAATTGAACATGTTAAATTAATGATAGGAATATCATTTATGAATATATTTTACATTTTAGATTTGAATTAAATGTTTGAACATCACAAAAGCAATATATCATGACATTATCAATAAAAAAATCTAGATATATCATTATAAGTGCAATAACATAACAACCAATTTAAATTACATAACAACCAATTTAAATTAAAAATTATTATCAAACTTAAAATATTTTATGAATAATAAAAAATAACAACATATATATCAAACATAAAATAAAAATGCCCTGCTTCACTTGACTTTGGATGTAACTATTAAAATCTCCTCCTCCCCATATGTTAAACTCCTCTCCTCATCGGATTCAATCTAATATCATTTACTTCTGCATACAACAAAAATCTTGTTGACTTACATCTTAGACTTCATGTAACTAAAGGCAGTTTTGGCTTGAAAAAACACTTCATCTTGATGTCTAGAATACAATAATTCATAGTCTTGGCTTCCTCCATAGTCTAATTTTTTCCTTATTTTTGTTGAGGCTAACCATGATTGTATTGGCAATTAGTATATTGATAAGGAGGTGCAGAAGGTGCTCATATTGGGGCGTGCTCATATTGGGACGTCGATGCTGTAATATCAAAGTAGAAGCAAGGCTTGCCATTACACAGGGTGATAAAATTCCATATTTTTTTCCTTTTCCCCTTTTTGTTTGGAATTAATAATTGTACACATCACAAACTCACCATTACAATTATTAGTAGATAAAATAATTTGTTCATATTGGGACATCGATGCTGTAATATCAAAGTAGAAGCAAGGCTTGCCATTACACAGGGTGATAAAATTCCATATTTTTTTCCTTTTCCCCTTTTTGTTTGGAATTAATAATTGTACACATCACAAACTCACCATTACAATTATTAGTAGACAAAATAATTTGTTTTTTAATCTCATTAGTAAAAAAAAAAAAGATCCAATGTTTCACCTTTGTGAGCATAACTTAGATTCAATGAGTGCTATGTGGACCATTCATTATTAAGGGAGATGGGTTCTTGTGGACCACTACTCATGAAACATGGGTCAATGAGTTTGACTTGAAAAACTACACGATTGAATCTTAATAGCAATATCATAATTTGACATGTGGAAAAATACCTTCTACTTATCAATTGATGATCTCTATAAAGAAAAGTTCATAAGGAACAACACGTGCTGAAGATTTTGCAAATGGGGCTACCAGCTAAGTGGGCCTAACCATGGGGAAAACTCCATGGTTAAGCATGCTTGAGTTGGAGTAGTACTGTGATGGGTGACCTCTTAGGAAGATCCAATGCTTCACCTTTGTGAGCATCACCTAAATGCAATGAATGATAAGTGGACCAAATTTTATTATCATGAGAGATGGATTCTTGTGAACCACTGCTCATGAAACATGGGTCAATGACTTTGACTTGGAAAAATACATGGTTGAATCCTAATAGCAATATCATTGTAATTTATGTTTTAATCTCAACTATCTAATCGTAAGCCATGTATCAAGATCTCAATCATTCTCCTTTTGCTATGTGTTCTCCATCACCCCATGTTCCCACATTTTTTTTACCATGCTAACTCATCCCACCGCTTGTTCACACTTGTGAGCATGCTAACTTGGAGTCATTCTAGTTGTCCACCTTATCCCTTAACCTTGACTATTCTCCACCACCTTGCTTACACATGTGTGAGTATGCTTTATTTTCCACCTCATCATCCCATAATCCTCCACTTTCTCTCTTCTCTTTCTATCTCACAACTTGATCAATTCTCCTCCATTTATAAACAATTCT
Source organism: Sequoia sempervirens (assembly GCA_007258455.2). NCBI lineage: Eukaryota > Viridiplantae > Streptophyta > Pinopsida > Cupressales > Cupressaceae > Sequoia > Sequoia sempervirens. The sequence goes on from VDFB02281492.1 coordinate 117,826,432, forward strand.
TTTTCTCCTCGCAACATTTGTCACAAAGCTATGAGTCCTCTCCATGCAACTCAATCTTGGCCCTTCATTTCATCTCTTAATCTTGGCCCTTCATTTCATTCTTAAATAATCTATTTCATAAAGTCTTGCCACCTTCATTTGATCATCTAGTCATATGCTATCCATATGTTGTCCATTTTCATAATCAATCATCTTAATGCTACCATCATGTTGTCCATTTTAAATATTAAACTATAGAATCCTCATAGAATCACTTGAAACGCATCCATACATCACAATTAAGATACAATGTTTGTTATTTTCTTATTAGTCTTGCATTATTATTTATTTTCTTCATTTTTTTCTCTATTGTGAGTGTGGCCATTTATTTGGGTTGTTGGGTCATTTATTGCTATTAATTTGTTATGTGCAACTCAAATAGGGGGTCAAAAGACATCTTTGACACATTTAATGAGACTCCTTTCCCAAAACTAATCACTATGTTCCATTAGTGTTCTGTGAGTTATTATAGTTTATTGACATTCTTGGACATGTTTAAGGTCTCTAGCATTATTTCCCTATGACATGGTGTCTCTATTTGAGGCTCATTTTCATCTCTTCACATAGATAAAAATTTGTGTATCATTTATGCCTATTACATGTTGTGTGTGCATATAACATGTGGTGTTTGATAATTACTAGTTGGGCTTATGTCCTAGTTATGACATATGTGCCTTTTTCACTAATTTTTTGCCATAACATTATTTGTTTGTAGGACTCTAGGATTCTAGTGTTTCTCTAGTGTCATTCATCTTACATTTTAGGGATTTATTGTAGGTTACTTGTCATTTTATTTATTTTTCCATTAAGGTTTTCTATATTTACTCTTGCAAAATTTCTTCATTGTTTGGATTTATTTTTCTTTAATTGGTAAGCTTTTTTTACTTATTTTGTTCTCACTATCATTCCTAACCTCCATTTTGTATGTTAGAGTAATTTTACCAAATAGCTAGTATGTTTTACATATTTTGTGGCTTTTTCAATATAGATGGAATGTATTTGTGCATGTCCTTGGTACATGTACATGTTCTCTAGAATCACTACCATGGTCTGTACTATTTTGCATTTTCCCTATCATCTATGTCTAATATGTGGTGTGTTTATAGTCTATCTTGTCACATCTCTACCTTCTTTGTTTGGGCCTTTTTCATCCCTTCATTTTTTTAACATTTTTTTTTCTTAGTTTTGGCTAAATTTATTTGGTCTTTATGGTTTGATTACATTGAACATCTTATCATTAACTTACAGGTTTGTTGATAAAAGATAATATTCCTCTAAACTATTAACCTTATGGTTTTGTAGGACATTTGTTGAAGGCTTAATTATAGATTATTTCCCTTTTTGTGCTTTTCTTCTTCCCTTTTTATCATGCATTTGATCTTGGGGGATAAGATTAACCATACATTTATATTGGGCATTAAAATTTATAAATTATTTTAACCTTGAAGTAACACATGTATGTTCCCCTTGCATATTAGGGTGATTGTGAGAGTAAAAAGTAAGGGTTATCTTCTTTTCCTTTTAGAGGGCTTTCTTATGGATTTCAACACCCTAATGGATGAATGACCAAACACTAAATTTTATTTGGGGTATAAATAGTGGGTGTGAAGCAAAAGACATGCTCATTGGAAAAACATGTATTCTCACTAAGTACCCAAGAAATGTATACCTTGAAATTACAGTGGAGGAGAGTGTATTACCCTCTTGTACTAGGCCATAGATACATCCTTTCTCCATTTCATGGAATCAAACCCCCTGCACCTTTGTGGTATATCTAGGATTCCCTTAGAAAGCTCTATTTAGACCTAGTTAAGACTATTAGCCATCTTTATTTATAGTGCATTTGTAACTGATTAAACTTGGGAAACTACTCACACTATACTTCAAAGCCATAGAAGAAGAGATGAATTTTGGCAAGGATTTGGACCCAAGTTAAGGGCTACATAGGTAGTGTATAACCTCTCATTCCTAGCTACCAACACCCTAGGTATATATAGTATTTTATGTGAATCCATAGAGATTGATGATCCTTTATCCAATAATTTAGGATCTGTGAACATGTCTTTTTTTCTTAGGTTTTTTATTAGCATGTTATTGCTTGTAACCTTAAACCAATTACACTGAGTCATTTTTTTCAAAATTCTTTTGTCCAAAATGGTAATCATAGGTGTCAATTGAATCCAAATCCATTCCAATCCCATCCCTTAAAATCCTCACCTACACTTATCCATTCAATCCACTTGACCTTTTCACCCATCTTCATAACCTTATCATCCCATTCAATAAATTTCATCTTCCTTCAACCATAGTCCATACTCCTTAATCCTTCACCTATAATAATAAAAAAGTACAAATCTCTTTCATTTCTCCTAATAAAAAAATGTCTAACTCCCCTAAACCCTAGACTTCCTCATAAACCATATGTTGGGATTATGGATTGCACAGCCCCTGAAGCTCCGGAATCTTCAATGTAGGACTTTAGCCATGAAAGATAATCAACCACAAAAGAAGTGTTGCAACAATGGAATGCTTGATTAAAGATTCTATATTGATATGATATCTGATTGATATCTTGATATATAAGATTTGATTAATTGCAAATGTACAAGATGCCTGATTATATAGGCAAGAGCTAAACCCTAATATGCATGAGATGTTGACATGTGTCTTGATCTAACAACATGTGACAACATGTGAACCCTAATGGTAACGATCATTAAAAGAGGGGATAAGTCTAGAAGGACAACTCATCTTCTAGATGGAATCTTATCTCCTACAAATAAGGAAGGGAATATTATCCCATTTATTAAATGATTTATCTAATAATGCAACCTAGGACTTAATGATTAAATGCAAGACCTAAGTAAACTTATGCTAGTGTAATAATAATTAATTAATTACACCAACACCCCCCCATAAGTGCAACTTAGGGAGGAAGATGCAATGATTATGCAGAGATGATGATGGGTCCCGGCTACGAGGCCATGTTAGGTACCCATGTACATGATAGATGCAGAAAAATCTCCCACAACCGGAGAAAAGGGGAAAACCCAATGGGAACAAAACCCCTCTCCAAAAGAGAGATGAAAATGCAAAAAGATGTGAGATAGGATGGGAAGAAAAGGATGGAGGACTCCCAAATTACCCCCCAAGTACGCCATCCGTCACATGGATACAATAAAATCAATGCCCCCCCATAGGAGAGAAAAGAGAGAGACTAGATAGCCCCCCCAAAAGATGATATCACCTGCAAGAAAGGTAAGTGTCTGAAGACAAAACAAGATCCAATGTCGACAAACAACTTGTCTCCCTTTCGGAAGAAACAAAACCAACTGCAAGTGCAAAGATGCTTCCCATTCCAGATAGGAATTGAAGGAAGGAAGGATGAAAATGGATGATGATGTCTCTGAACGCTGCTCAAGTGTCTCCTTGCCTGATGATGAAAATGCCATAGTCCCAAACAATGAAGAGGGTGACAAACTAGGATGATGTAGAAACTGATGCTGAACAATATCCAAAGACTGAGATATGATGGATGTGATGGAGACTTGATAGCCCCCCTGAATGAAGTGTCCTCAAAACCACTAAAGGAAGTCTGAAGCAACGAAGGTGTCCAAACCACAAATCTCCTGCTAGGAAGAAGCAAATCCAATGGTGGATGCTGAAGAAACCTCAAGTCCTGAATGGAATGACAGGGAAGAAGTCTCGGATATGAAATATCTGAAGAGAAACTAAGTGCCTCCAAGATGGTCTCTGAATTCCCAATCAATGTCGAGACAAAAGAATGAGGAGACTCAAACCAACTCTCCAAAGTGTGATCGGAATAGAGGAGTGATATTCCCTCAAGAATGTCCTCCAAACTTGTAGAAGTGGCAAAGGCAGTGATAACTGAAACAAAGCCATCATGTTATGTCAAGTCTGAAAAACTAAATGTGTCCTGATCAATGATGATAGTGGAAGCCTCAATCAATGATTCTGGACAAGGAATCACTGAATGTGAAGGAATACAAACTGTCTCTGATGAAGAAGAAGCATGGAAAGGGACCTTGTCAACCTCTTCATAAAGATCAAGGTAATCAACTTCCTGCATAACAATAGCATCATGGGGTACTTGATCTGAAGCAAGACATTCTGAAGCATGATCATCGAGGAATGGTGGAGTATCTGAATCTCCATAGATCTCCCAAAGCTTTGTCCAAAGAATGTGAGGACAATCAGAATGATCAATAGAACTCAAAATATCACAATCAACTTGCATCTCAAGAATCTCCAAAACAGTGTACCTACTGCAACTCCAAGCAAGCTCATGAATATTGTCACTTGGACAAGGAACTATACCAAATAGATATGGCAACAAATCAAGTGATTGAAGATGGTGGCAGATCCCATCTCGCCATTGCTGATAGTTACCTTTGTGCAACATAACTAAAGGAGGAGAGAAATATGCAAGCCCCATAACAAAAATTTCTCCACAAAAATCAAAGATACTGATCTTCAACAGAAAATAGAAGACTTCCAAAAAGATATGCAACTGAAAAATATGCCTCCGAGATCAACAAATTATACTTCAGTCTTCAGGATGTCCAAGAATCAAAAAACCAAAAAAAAAGATACCTGGAGCTGAAACCAAAGAAGATGACTGGACTGATGAAAAAAAATGCACTGAAATATCTTCTGAATGCCACAGGAATCTCCGAAATCTGACAATCTGATGTGAAGATGTGTGCGTTTGAGTCCAGAAGGGAGGGTTGACTTCAGTTGACTTGAATATTGAATAGTAGAAAAATCCTGCAAAACAGATGGCACCACTGGATAGTTCTCTGAATTCTCTTTTCGTCGATATCTTGTTTGCGAATTTTCGATATCGTGGCGCGAAGATATGGCCTCCGGAAGAAAAACTGTTATTTGATGAGTGCACTGGCTAACCAGGCGCAAGAATTAAGCACCAGGGGCTAAAAAAAATCGGCCCCCGGTCGCTGATATGACCGGGGGGCTTTTGGGCAGTTTCAAAAAAATCACCACCGGATGAGGTGGCGTAGGAGCGGCGGGATGGGCGGAGCTGGCGGTGGCGAGGCTGGGAGGAGAAGCCACCGCTCGGCAATGAAGAGCCCTCGGTCACGGATAGGACCGGGGCAGGGCTAAGCGGTCGGAGTCTGTGGCAGGTACGTTAGCCGGAGAGCGGAGACGGTGATCGGTAGTCGGCGGTCGGCGGAGATCTGCGGTTGCCGGAAGGATAGACCGACGGACGGGAGCCGGAAAGAAGCCGACGAGCAGTGGCCAGAGAGTGAACGCCGATGACGGAGGTCAGTGATGGAGGAAGTCTGCGGATGATGTCACGTGATGGGACGGGGCCGACGGGAGACGTCGGATGACGCAGACTGTCGGTGTTCGCAGACCGGCCGACAAGCAAAATTTAAATATTGCAAAAATTGCAATTTAAATTTTATTAAAAAACACCGATATGAAATGCCGACGGGGGAAAGAAATAACCCCAAACTATATGCCTGCGTAAAATAATTCTGCCGACCAAAGATTTAATTGGAGGTTGAACTCTGCAAAGGGTTAATTTTTGAAGAAACTATAGAAAATTTTTGCCCAAAAATAGCCAATTTTTTTTTGATTTTTCTAAAAAAAAATTTCCTTGATGGAGGACTTACAGGGGTGATTTTTTTCTGCAAAACTGTATGGATAGTACAAAAATGCAAACCCTAAGATGTACCTCATAGGCTCCCGGATGATATGTCTCCGATTTTGACGAATGGATAGGCGATCTATGGGTTTTGAGGCCTTCTGGACGCAATGGAGAGGCCGGAGAGAGCCTGATCTACACCAGAAATCAGCTTGGATCCCAGGTAGAACCAACTAGCCTGCAGCATAAAACCCTAAGCCTGCAAAGAATCTCGCATTCCAACTTCCTGGATCTAGGGTTGATGTTTCAATGGACTAGCTCTGATACCATGTTGGGATTATGGATTGCACAGCCCCTGAAGCTCCAGAATCTTCAATGCAGGACTTTAGCCATGAAAGATAATCAACCACAAAAGAAGTGTTGCAACAATGGAATGCTTGATTAAAGATTCTATATTGATATGATATCTGATTGATATCTTGATATATAAGATTTGATTAATTACAAATGTACAAGATGCCTGATTATATAGGCAAGAGCTAAACCCTAATATGCATGAGATGTTGACATGTGTCTTGATCTAACAACATGTGACAACATGTGAACCCTAATGGTAACGATCATTAAAAGAGGGGATAAGTCTAGAAGGACAACTCATCTTCTAGATGGAATCTTATCTCCTACAAATAAGGAAGGGAATATTATCCCATTTATTAAATGATTTATCTAATAATGCAACCTAGGACTTAATGATTAAATGCAAGACCTAAGTAAACTTATGCTAGTGTAATAATTAATTAATTAATTACACCAACACCATAAACCAAAACATAAATCCCTCAAATCCTTCTCGACTCCCAAAAAGTAAATCTAATCCTGAACCTTAACCTATTCTCTAGTCATCAAAATCAAACCTTATCCCACATCCACATCAAAAAAAGAGTCCACCCAATATTTTTAATCCATCTTTAGACATCCCAATAATCTGAACCATTTTGGAACATTGATTATAATAGTCACATATAATCCTTATAAACAACCCATTACTAAAATACCTTTTCTTCGATCATCCCATCTAATCCCATAAAAACCTTTTTAACCTTAGATCATCCTTGGAAATCAAAATAATTCATTCTAATTCATCTATCCAATATTAGCCGTCATCATCCAAACTCACCATCCTAGAATAAAATTCGTGAAATTTTTTAAGTTCATCTTTGGAACCCTTCTATCAAAACATCTTGTCAAATTAATAATTATAACCCTTAGTCATCTTTAGGGTGTAGAATATTATTCTTGGGACCCTTAGTCATCATGGGGCCAAAGTCCATCCATTGTAACTCTACAACTATTTATAGATTCTAAATAACTAATCAATCAAACTCTCTTTAGGATCCAAGAGCTTGAATCATTCAATCATAGAAGTGTAGAAATATATCCACATCAAATCCTTTATCCATATATCCAAATTATTCACTTCCATCATAACCTATCCAAATTAATCTATACATCCAAAAAATCCATGTCCATATTTAGATCTAGTATCCTACTTGAATGTCCAAGGTCACCTGCTAAAATTCACTAGAAAAATCATTTAAATATTTCCTAAGGTTATTGACCCCTTTTCCAACAACCCTTTTAACATCCACTAATACCAACCTTTGAGTCTAGAAATATTACCCTTTGAGACTCATCTCATCCAATATAACCTTTTTCCTTAAGAATCATAATCAATCTCAATCCTAGGGTTATTCTATATCAAAATTATTCAAATACAAAGTCAAATAATCCAATTATTAGTGAAAAATCATTACCTAACAATGGAAATTATCCATCCATTTTAATTTTATGATCTCTCATATTACAACTAATTTTCTAATTCCTAAAATGATTATGATGATGATGATGGTAACTTCTTCAACAAGCAGAATATGATACTTATGATGATTATGCTAGTATTGATCAATATTTCAGTAACAAGATCATTATGGGAATAATTGATTTCCTATTCAGACCATTGACACCTGTACCCTCAAAAAATAGGACCTACCTAACACTATCTACCCTTTGAGATCACACTAAACATCCCTCAATCATCCTTATTCTATCTTTGCTAAGGAAGACACCATTCTAGGATAGTAGAACTCAAAACCTATAAAAAACTCATCATCCCATGTAATTCAACTATGTAAGCCTTCACAACCCAATCTAAAATCCTATAAACCATCTAATAACAAAGCTATAACCCTCCTCTAGAAATAGTTAATCCAAATAATAATAGAAAATGATATTAATAAAAATTGCACAAGTAAATGTAAATGGTCTTCAAACACCCCCAAGTCAATACCATTATGCAATCCATTAGCTAGAAATACCATTAAAGATTTCCTATCCACAATGCATTATTTATTGATTCCATTTGAGAATCCCCCATCCTTATCCAAATTTTAATCTCATTATTTGAACCATTATATTTATTTCAAGAAAAAAGTCCAAAGAATAAAAATAAAGCTTACATGAATCGAGGTTAAGCTACCCAAACAAACCCTATAGAGGGTTTTTAAATCCAAGATTATCCAATATTTGATCAAAATTCTATGACCAAGAATTTTAAAATGATCCCCGCATCCACCTTTATCCCATCCATGACCATTGAATCAAAATTGATCCTCTCCATCATCATATAATCTCCATTCCCTAGTTGCTTTCCTCCATTGGCTGCATAGATGATCAATAAATGACATGGACACCTCAAATATATTGACAAACAAGCTAATACATATCACATTAATATTCTAAATGATCAAGATACCACAATCATGGAAAAGTAGACCACACAAACATATTATTAGTTGCTTCCACTACCTTTGTCAAATTTTTCCTTCTTATAGGTGATAAATTTCCATCTCCAATGAGTCATGGTTGTCCCAAGATGGACATGCATCTTGTTTTGAGACTAACAAATATGTTGCCACACATAAAAAAATTAAATCATGTGATACAATGTTTTAATAAGGTAATCAATCAAAATTCTTGCAGTGGACACAATAGGTGTACACCATCTTCATAATTATTATCAACCACAAAATACAAATATTCATAATTTAAAATAATTATTTTTCCTAATCATAACACTAATCCTAAATCTAAATTTTTACTTCCAAAATCTAACTCCACATTCTAGTCTAAACATCTCTCATCCAAATTCAAAATTTGTAAATCCAAAATTCCTATATCCAAACACCCAAATAAAAAATTTAGCTCTCAAATATCTAATCCAAAACCAAACATACTCATCCTCAATCCACCAACCTAAAGCCTTGAATTCATTCTATCCTAGTAGTTATGCTTTACTATAATATGTATAAAGACACTCTATCAATATGCCTACATTTAATAAGGTCAACCAAGTTATGAAAAAACATCATCATTGTTGCATATTATATAAGAGTAGAGTGATCTTGGTGTGACAATTATGAAAAGGAGACTACTATTGGCACATCATAACAAAAGTATCTAGATCAGATACATAAAAAAAAAAAATTGAACTTGACACTAGAAGTTGTAGATTTTCAAAGTAATCTAAAAAGTTAGAAAAATAAAATAAAAAAATAGTAAAGAAAAATCAATGTATCCAATTGTGAAAGAAACTTCTTTGGATACCTTGGGAAAATACCATAATGAAAACCAATTCATCAATTTTATGTTTAAATCATTTATTTATGTTAACCATACACTTATGGGAAAAAAATTATTTCATTCTACTTATCTCTACTAGCATGTGATTTTATCCTACCATCCTATCAACTATTTGATCCACTCCATCCTCCCCCTTTCCTTGATAAGGAAATGGAAAAAAGTTAAGAATATTCTTTGCACACTTCTTGATTGTATCCCATATTTTTCTACCAACCCTACCACACCATGTCTTACTTTCATAAGCATTACGAATCATGATCATAAGTAAAATACATCAAGTAAGGGCATTTTTTACTATGTAGTTTTGTCTGTGGAAACCTCCTCTTCAATCCCTCCCTTAATCCATATCCCATCCTATCCATCCTACCCCTTCCTACCTTCATATTTCGATCCTTTCCCATCCATTCCCCTCATATCTTATCCATTAGGTCCACCTATATATTTGTGAATAAATTTATATAAATGATCAAATGAATTCAAATAATAGTAATTAATAACAGTAATCAACAAACCAATTCAATTAATCAAAAATACCTAATATTAATGAAGATGAAACATGTGGATAAATAAAATATGAAATAAAATAATGTAAATCAATCTAATTACTTCACCTCCACCAAAAATGCCTAGCCTTACTCTATTATAAAATATAAAATTATACTATTTGAATGGTATGTGGATTGATCAAATATTGAGTGTAACCTTATTAGAAAAAGTGATATAAAAGGTAATTATAGTTTAGATGCAAATTAGAGGAGAGATTGAATGGATAAATGATGGATGTTTTATAACTTTTAGAGATATTAGATCAATGGTGTAGGATGTGAGATGAGATAGATGGATGAGAAGTGTTGGGAGATCATGAGGAATGTGCTTGCAACATGTGGAAGGATGAGGGTCTATGATGAAGAATTAAGTTAATGCATGAATCATAAGACTAATTGCATGAGAGATGAAGTGGAGTGAATGAGAGTCAACTGAGGTTTCTTTTCTGTCAATCACTAAATCTAGAAATGGTCACTAAATTTAGAGGTGGTCACTAAATTTAAGATTAGAAGAATAAAGATAAAATTATTTTTTTTAGGAAATAAATGAAATATTGATTTTACTTATTTTTATAGGAATGTGCAAAGTCAAATAAATAAACTAAATAATTCATTTAATTTTGGAGATATAATTAGCTAATTAAATAATTAAAATTGCGTAATTATGAGGTTGAGAAGAATGCATGAAATTAATTAATTAAAAATTACTTAATTTTGTGCATAGAGGAATAATTAATGATTTAATTAAATAATTAAAATTATTAAATTATGTGGATGTAAGAATAATTCAGCATTTTATTAAATAATTAAAATTTACTTATTTAATGTGGATGAGTAAAATTGAAGAAATAATTACATAATTAAAACTTATTTAATTAAATTGGTTGGAGTGAGAATGATTAAATAATTAAATAATTTAAAATTATTTGATTAAAGTGTGAAAAGTATTATCTTAGTCAAAAATAAAAAAATATTTAGTTAATAGTGATGCAAGGGGTTGACTTGAGATATGACAACAAGAAATGATGTTTAATTTAGAAGAACGTGTTAGACATTTTTATGTGTTGATATTTTTTCTCTTTGAGACAATGTATCATATTGCATTGTTTGAAAGACATGTTATTGGTATGAAAAATCTAGGTGATAGTGTGCCCTAGTGGACCAAGGGATGAAGGTTGGATGACAAGTTGCCCCCTTCATAGATTGGCTAGAAATAATTAATTTGAGTTGAGCTCACAATAGGGAAACATGTTAGGTTTAGTGAAGAAATGTATGAATAATGAGTTTAGGTTGGCTAAGAAATGAGTTCAAGGGTAATAGGGTATGATGAAAACTGATTGAGGGTGTGTGGGATGGAGGGAATCAGGGTTTGGTTAGCTATATATAGACCATGAGAGGTCATTTTCAATTTATTTGCACACTCCTAATTTGAGAGATTGAGATCCCTCTGTGAGTTTTGAGCTCATAATTGCTATAGAAATGGTTGGTATTTTGAAGCAATTACACCGAGTAGAGTGAGTCTATTAGCACTAGTGGATAGTTGGAGCACCCTAAGTAGTACATATCTAACCATTAGGTTTGTGCATCAAGTAAGTTGCATTAATTGCTAGCTAAAGGTAAGACATAAATGTGCAAAAATTCAGAATGACATTATTCAAACCTGCTATGGCACATTTGCTATGTGAAATGGTGTATAATTTGATAGTAGTGGGTTACAATTGAAAAAGTGGGTCACATTTGTTTAGGGTAGGGCCACATGTATTTTTTGTGCATTTGATGTCAAACTGACACATTTGAAAATCATGTCACAATTAATTTCTAAAGTGGCACATTTGAACAATTCTCTCATGAAGTCCCTAAATTAATTTTGATGTCTTATCTCCCACAAAAAAATGAAAGCCTTCATAATCAAATTTAGTATTCAATATTACCCTCTTCATGAGGAGATAAGTAAATTTTTAGTGAGCTAAATAACTAACATAATGTATTATGGAATAGATGCCAACATGACTGAGTTAGTTTCAGCTCATGGGATTTTCTACCACCTTAGGAGAATCTAGCTTCATTAGATCCCTTTTAAGTTAACACCCAGGTGATTATATGTTTCAAGTACAAGAGAAATATTCTACTTCACCCTTTATGGATAAAAATGAATTTGTATGATCTAGTAAACCTTGAAATGAAAATTATCCCAATTAACCTCAATAGGGAAGATATACAATATTTCTACCTCTCTTGTGTCAACTATGAAGTCATATTAGGTGTCTTGCTTAAGTATATCTTCAATGGAGTCTTATTAATATGTCACTTTCTTAAGAAAAGTAATAAACATGTGTGTTAATTTCATGAATCCATTCTCATTGTGCACTATCCAATGGAAATGGCATCTATATAGATAATATGTATAGATACTTTTGGTCCACCAAATTTTCTGATGTAAGTCAATCTAAACATGTAAACCTTGAAAATGCTTCATTCAATGAAAAATAATGCTACCTTTCCATTGAATTCCATTTCGGTAGATGACCCCTTCTACTAATGGGGACTTTATTTTATTAGCATGATAAACCTTCTCTAACAATGAACACAAGTGGATCCTAACTACTATGGATTATAAATTTCACTTTGAAAACTAAAGCAATTCCTTTGAAATGTGTTGAGGATCAATTCAAAGATTTCCTTGAGGAAATTGTAACTCACTTCAGTGCCTCTAATAGCATCATCATGAAAAATCTGAAAGCATTTATGGGATATTATTTTTATTAAATTTTCTTTAAGGTTTGATATATACCTTGATATTTCATCCAATTATTAATCCTAAGATAAAAAATTGGTAGATTCAACTAATAAAATCTTCTAGAAATTAATTGGCTAGATTATAAAAAATAATTCATGTATTTGGATTTCCCTTATTTATTATACATTATGTGTTGACTACATCACAAAGACAAACCATAGGCACTTTTCCCTATGCACTTGTCTACAATATAAAAGTTAGATTGTCTATTTATACATAAATCCCTTTTCTAGAAATATTGAGGGAAAAAGTGTTGGAGTTAAAATGACACTAAGAGGGGGGGGTGAATCGGTGTCTTAACAGATTTGACCAATTTTCATTAATTCAAAAACATAGCTTAGATTTGATCTCAATATTACTCTGATTAAAGCATTCATGAGTTGAATGTAATCATTCATAAACAAAATTGAGAAAAGTAATAATCCCAACAGTGAACTGAAACAACAATAACACATTTTAGCATAGAGCACACAAAAGAACAAAGAGACACAAGATTTTGTCGAGTGGAAAACCCTCATGGGGTATAAAAACCACTCCCAAAATGCCTTGCAGGCTTAATATTTTTAACCAGCTGTTCAAAATGCCTTATAGGCTGATTTTTGAGCACCAACTCAAGGAGCACCAGCCCCTCATTTTGAGACACCCATCTCAAGGAGTACCAACTCCTCAAATTATGATTTGAATAATAATAATGACTCAGAGGATTTCTCTGTTTTCAGTTAACCACATATCTCTCTGTTTTCTCGTCTACAGAATACCCTAAGGATTCGATAATTGAATCCTTAACATACTATATAGAGAAGAAATTTTTATATTAGAGTTTATTCATACATTTCCATACAGACAAGGAAAGATATTCTCAGAATTACAACCAGAGAACTACTACTGTTTTCAACACTAGTTTTTATATACATTTCAAGTATGTCTGTCAATAAGAAGGTCTTCATAGAATACGTTTTTCACCAGAATCTAAAACTCACTTGCTAATTTTAGCTGAATAATGACAGTCTGTAGATGATGGTAAAAATCAAAAGTAATGCTTATCCAGAGAGCTGCAAATCATCCATTATTTCAAAAATGCAACTTCTCAAAAAGGAAACTCAATGAATATTTTGCCATGTAACGGTTCTGAGATTCGATGCCAATCAATGATTTCGGCCACAGTGTTTGAGTCTTCATTAACCATTTGCTGAGACATCCAGATAGTTCTGTCGAAGGCAATTAAATTGCCAGAAATTCCTCTTAGTTATCGCTTTCGCCATGACCCATCAGAGTCGGGGAGAAGTCATAACAAATATCCTATGTTACGCCGAGAGCCATGTAATGTTCTTCATTTTTCGCTATGACCTAGTGATGTCGGGAAGACCTCTCACCGAAAGCCATTCATTAGACTTTGTCGCCAAGACTTGACAAGTTCGCTGAGACTCTACATCGAAACTCATGAGTCTTACCGAAATGTATTTCATTATCAGTGGTCGGCAAGACACAACAGTTCTCTCACCGAAAAGTAACCTTCATTCTCATGTGGGTCGCCATGAAAAATTGTTATTCGGGAGACCTTATGTAGATTTCATTATGTTTCACCGAAAGACTTTATCCATTATGAGTCACTAAGACAATACCAACCTCTCACTGATGAGCACCCTTTGTTGCCGGTCGGGGAGACATGATGAGTTCGATAAGACATTATATCGATTCTGCAACTCTTGCCGATATGATCTTTCTATTCAACCTCCGGTCGGTGAGACATAACAATCTCGCTATGACCCTATACCGACGGTATAACTTATTCCAATATGATCCTTTTCTGTCGTCAAAACAAAAGAGAAGTCCTACCGAAAGCTGCCTATGAAAGTCCATGTGTAATGTCGGCGAGACTGAAGGTCACTCACCGAGACCTCACGCCGAAAACCCTAACTCTTACCGATGTATCTTCCCGCCACCGGTCGGTGTGACAATGTACAATCGCTATGACTTCACACCGAAAGCAATATGTCTGGCCGAAGTGAATCTTTAATGTGCCAGTCGATCGATGTAACAAGTCAAACTCGCCAAGACACAATGTCGATGGGGATTTCTTACGCCGATGAACCACCTCATGTATTAGTCAGTGAGACCCGACTCATTCGGTAAGACCTCTCAGCGGTGAGAAAAACTCATGCCGATAGACCTTTCCACTGTTGCCAAGACCACGTGAATGACATGTCGATAGAACTTTCTTCTGTCACCAAGACCACTTGAATGTCATACCAATATGATACCCAAAGGTGAATTTTGTCATCAAGGACAAACCAACCAGAACACAACTGAGAACCAACAAACTCCCCCTTTTTCCTTGATGGAAAAACACAAATGACTCTCCCCCTTTTTGCCTCAATGACAGAGATAGAAGAGAAGAATGTGCATTGCCATGAAAACATAACTGAGAATCCAACCAAAATAACATGAGAAACAACTGCAAAAAAGAGAGTACCAGTGCAACAACCAAGATTGTAGGAGAGCTGTAAGTGAATCAAAATATATAACATGCTCCCCCTAAGTTGAAGCTTGGTGAATTAGAGAAGTATCGATTGAGAGATAACTCCCAATCGAAGTCTCAGCCTTTCAAATAACTCTTTTGCTAAGGGCTTAGTAAAAATATTAGCTACGTGATCTTGTGATCCAACAAAATGTAAACATACTTCATTAGCCAGTACCTTTTCTCGCAGAAAATGAAACTTGATAGCAATATGTTTAGTGCGAGAGTGCATAACATGATTTTTGGAGATATTTATCACACTTGTGTTATCACAGAGAATTGGAACAGGTTTAGGAACGTCAATACCCATATTAGATAGAGTTTGACTCATCCAAAGAACTTGAGTACAACATGAAGTGGCAGCAATGTATTCTGCTTCAGCAGTAGAAAGAGAAACAGATACTTGTTTCTTGCTGTGCCATGCCACTAAACGATCACCAAGAAAGAATGCATCACCACTGGTGCTTTTCCTATCATCCAAACAACTAGCCCAGTCAGCATTGGTATAAGCAATCAAAGAGAAATCATTGCTTCTAGGGTACCAAAGACCATAATCAAGAGTGCCCTTAATGTATTTAAAAATCCTTTTAACAGTAGTGACATGGGATTCTTTAGGTGATGCCTGAAACTATGCAATAGTGCAAACTGCATGCATGATGTCGGGTCTAGAAGCAGTTAAATATAACAGACTGCCAATCATTGATCTATATTCAGTTTGGTTTGTATCAGGAGAATCATCAACCTTAGTAAGTTTGCATCCAATAACTATTGGAGTGCTAACTGGATGACATTCATCCATCTGAAATTTCTTAAGCATCTCTCTAGCATACTTGGTTTGAGAAAGAAATATTCCATTTTCGCGTTGAGAGATTTGAAGAACCAAGAAAAAATTTAATTCTCCTAATAATGACATTTCAAATTCAGATTCCATTAGCTAAGAGAATTTTTTACTCAATGTAACATTGTTGCAACCAAAGATAGTGTCATCAACGTAAATTTCAACAACCAAAATATCAGAACCTTCAGTTTTGACATAAAGATTGCTATCTACACCTCCTCTAACAAAACCATTTGAAAGCAAATGACTGTCTAGCCTAGAGTACCAAGCTCTAGGTGCTTGTTTTAAGCCATAGAGGGCCTTTTTCAATCTACAAACATGATCAGGCTTATCTTTGCACATAAATCCTTCAAGCTGTTCAACATAGACCTCTTCATCTAAATAGCCATTTAAAAAATTAGTTTTGACATCCATTTGATAAACAGTAAAGTCTTTATAAACAGAATAAGCCAAGAATATTCTGATAGATTCTACTCTAGCAACGGGTGCAAAGGTTTCACCAAAATCAATACCTTCTTGTTGAGCATAGCCTTTGCAGACAAATCTTGCTTTGTTGCGAATAACATTACCATTTTCATCAAGCTTGTTTCTGTATATCCATTTGCCTCCAATGACATTCTTGTCATCTGGTCTTGGGACTAACTCCCAAGTCTGAATTTTCTCAATTTGATCAATTTCTTCCTGCATAGCATTAAGCCAACATGAGTTTGTGAGAGCTTCATTAAAATTTTTAGGCTCAAATTGAGTAACTAAACAGAAAGCTATTTGTGCCTTTTCATCAAATTCTACAACCTTTCTTCTAGTTTGAACTCCTACATTTTTATCCCCAATAATATGATCTTTGGGGTGATATTTAGCTAGAGCTTTGATGCAACCTTTTCAGGACTTGCTGTTTCATTTCTAGGGCTTACTGAATTAGTATTAGGCTTTGCTGTTTCAGCTCCTTCTGAAATTATTTCTAGTTCAAGTTCTTCTTCCTCATTATCCTGCAAAGATTCAACATACAAATGTGGTCTTTCATCAAATTTTACATTAACAACTTCAACAATCTTATTAAGCCTTTTGTTAAGGCATTTATAAGCTTTGTTGTGAGTTGAGTATCCCAAAAAGATACCCTCATCACTCTTTGATTGAAAGCTCCCAAGGTTATCATCATCTTTCTTCATAAAACACTTACTTCCAAAAAATTTGAAGTGTTTGACAGAAGCAGTTTTTCCATACCAAAGTTCATAAGGAGTGTGTTTAGATTTCACCCTAAGCTGCACTCTATTCAAAATGTATACAGCTGTATGAACAACTTCTTTCCAATACATATCAGACAACTTAGCTTCATCTAGCATGGTTCTAGCCATTTCTTTTACAGTTCTATTCTTACATTCAACTACCCCATTTTGTTGAGGTATTTTTGTTGTAGCATACTGTCTTTTAATGCCATGCTGTTCATAGTAATCAATAAACTCTTGAGAAGTGAACTCACCTCCTTTGTCAGATCGCAAACATTTAAGTTTCAAATCAGATTCCTTCTCAACCAATTTACGAAAGATTTTAAATCTTTCAAAGGCTTCTGATTTGTGCTTAAGAAATGTGACCCAAACCATTCTAGTATAATCATCCACAAACAACATAAAGTACATTTCACCATTAATAGACCTTGTCTGGTTGGTCCACATAAATCAATATGCACAAGCTGTAAAGGTTTTGAAGAAGAATGTTCTTTTGTCTTGAAGCTGATTTTAGTTTGTTTACCAATTAAACATTCTTTGCACACAAAATTTTCTGGCTTGTTAAGGATTGGTAAACCTCTAACATTCTGATTCTTACTGATTCTAACCAGATTTTCAAAGTTTATGTGTCCTAATCTTTTATGCCATAACCAACTCTCTTCAATTTGGCCCATTAAACACATACCTTGATTATTGTCATTGCTTGATGTGTCGAGAAGATTGTACACATTTCCTTTTGTCCTCCTAGCTGCAATGGCCTTTCCAAGCTTGTTCTTAATCTCACATCCTTGCAAAGTGAAAAGAACATGATAACCACTATCACAGATTTGACTAACACTTAGAAGATTGTGCTTGAGACCTTCCACATAGTACAAATTATAGATAGGAGTGTCTTCATTCAGAAGAAGTGAACCTCTACCTTTAATTTGAATACCAGAGTTATCACCAAACTTAACATATCCACCTACACAATCTTCAAGATTTATAAACTTATCTTTGTCGCCAGTCATATGGTTAGAACATCCACTGTCCAGGACCCATAAGTCCTTTTTCTTGGAATGAAAAGTTGTTTGAACCAACATAGTTTGCTCAATGTTGTTGACAGTCTTAGGTTTCCAAACCTTTTTAATTTTCTGCTATTTAGATTGTAGATCAGTTCTGCACTGTTTGACAAAATGTCCCAAAGTATTGCATTTAAAACATCTGATCTGTCTTACAAAACCATAGTGTTGCCTAAGACCAAACCTGGGTATTCTAGGATTCATAAGTCTGCAAGTGCTCATCTTGTGACCAAATTTGTTGCAGAAAAAACAATAGCCATAGAAGAAAGGATTGACTCTGTATGAAGATCTATTACCTCTAAAAAACTAAACATGATCCTTACCAGATTCTGAGTGATTTGAACCTGAACCTTTGACTTCAGAAGAGGGGTTTTGTTTTGCATTGTCAATTGAGCATTCACCCTTTTCAAAACCAACACCAGTTTTATCTTTATATATCTTCTGCTTGTTGAGCATCTCATTCAGTTTTAGAGTGCTTTCATATTTTTCAACTTCGTTCCTAAGAAAGACTACTTCTTGTTCCAGTTTTTGAATTTCTTGATCTTTGTAGCTTACAGTCTCTCGAAGACAGTCTTCAACTCTTTTAGCTTCTTCAAGCTGAGTTTTCAGAGAGACCATTTCTTGATCTGGTTTATGTTCTTGAGCAAGAACTTGTTTTCTGAGTTTTCCGATCTCTTGTAAAGAACATTTCAGCTCACTTTCAAGATCTACTTCACCTTCTTCAATGTCAATGGTGTTTGCATCATTTTGCTGAGTAATTTCAGCCATGAAAAAAGTTTCATCTTCTTCAACTGATGAATCTTCAGACTCAATATCAGATTCATCCTTACTAAGTAGACTTTTCTTCTTTTTGAAATAGAAGTTTCGATTAGGTTTGAAGGCCTTCTTCTTAGGTAGTTTTTCAGTTGTCTCATTGTCACAGATTTGATCATCATAGGGACACTTTGCAGCAAAGTGACCTATTTTGCCACAGTTAAAACATTTAAAGGGAAGTTTTTCCTTATATTTTCTTGATCCCTTTTTAAATCTTCTAACAAAATGGGATTCTTTAGAATCAGACAACTCTGATTCACTGACTTTGACTTTTTCTCTCTTTTCAGTGTTAAAGGCAATTTCTTTTCCTGTTGAATTGTTTTTGCTAGTTCTCATTTCATAGGCAGTAAGTATTCCTTGCAGGTTGTCTAAGGTAAGTTTATCAAAGTGTTTCTTTTCTTCTAGGGCTGAAACCTTAGATTCAAATTTGGATGGTAAGGTTCTAACAACCTTTGTGACCACATCAAATTCATTAATCTCTTGACCTAGACCTTTCATTGCATTGACAACTTCATCAACTCTTAGGGAATATTCAACCACTTTTTCATCATCCTTCATTTTCAACTCCTCAAACTAATGTTTGAGTGTAATGATTTTTGACAGTTTGATTTTCTCATTCCCTTGATATATAGTTTCAAGTTTTTCCCAGATTTCATGAGCATATTTGCAATGCATGACTTTAATGAACACATCTTTAGTTAACCCACACAAGATGGCATGTTTAGCTCTAGCATTTGTTTCATAGCTCTTCTTTTCAGCAGGATCATTGGGAATAGTGGCTGGTACATTGTAATCATTTAAAACAATGCTCCAAACATCAACATCAAAAGAAACAAGAAAAGCTTCCATTCTGATTTTCCAGAACACATAATCTATTCCATCAAACAACGGAGCTCTGGTTACAGAGGCACCGTTTTGAGAATGTGCCATTGAAAAAAACTCCAAGACCAAGATCAATCCAAGGTAATTAAAACCTATCAGAGGACCCTATGCTCTGATACCAATTGTTGGAGTTAAAATGACACTAAGAGGGGGGGTGAATCTGTGTCTTAACAAATTTGACCAATTTTCATTAATTCAAAAACATAGCTCGGATTTGATCTCAATATTACTCTGATTAAAGCATTCATGAGTTGAATGTAATCATTCATAAACAAAATTGAGAAAAGTAATAATCCCAATAGTGAATTGAAACAACAACAACACAGTAAAGCAGAGAGCACATAGAATAACAAAGAGACACAAGATTTTTCCGAGTGGAAAACCCTCCTGGGGTATAAAAACCACTCCCAAAATGCTTTGCAAGCTTAATCTTTTTAACCAGCTATTCAGAATGCCTTATAGGCTGATTTTTGAGCACCAACTCAAGGAGCACCAACCCCTCATTTTGAGACACCCATCTTAAGGAGTACCAACTCAAATTATGATTTGAACAATAATAATGACTCAGAGGATTTCTTTGTTTTCATTTAAGCACATATCTCTCTATTTTCTCATCTACAGAATACCCTAAGGATTTGATAATTGAATCCTTAACATACTAAATAGAGAAGAAATTTTCATATCAGAGTTTATTCATACATTTCCATACAGACAAGGAAAGATATTCTCAGAATTACAACCAGAGAACTACTACTGTTTTCAACACTGGTTTTTATATATATTTCAAGTATGTCTGTCAATAAGAAGGTCTTCAGAGAATGCATTTTTCACCAGAATCTGAAACTCACTTGCTAATTTTAGCTGAATAATGACAGTCTGTAGAGGATGGTAAAAATCAAAAGTAATGCTTATCTAGAGAGCTGCAAATCATCCATTATTTCAAAAACGCAATTGCTCAAAAATGAAACTCAATGAATATTCTGCCATGTAACGGTTTTGAGATTCGATGCCAATCAATGATGTCGGCCACAGTGTTTGAGTCTTCGTTAACCATTCGCTGAGACATCCAGATAGTTCTGCTGAAGGCAATTCAATCACCAGACATTCCTCTTAGTTATCGCTTTCGCCATGACCCATCAAAGTTGGGGAGAAGTCATAACGAATATCCTATGTTACGCCGAGAGCCATGTAACATTCTTCATTTTTCACTATGACCTAGTGATGTCGGGAAGACCTCTCACCGAAAGCCATTCATTAGACTTTGTCGCCAAGACTTGACAAGTTCGCTGAGACTCTACATCGAAACTCATGAGTCTTACTGAAATGTATTTCATTATCAGCGGTCGGCAAGACACAACAGTTCTCTCACCAAAAAGTAACCTTCATTCTCATGTGGGTCACCGTGACAAATTGTTATCGGGGAGACCTTATGTAGATTTCATTATGTTTCACCGAAAGACTTTATCCATTCTGAGTCGCTGAGACAATACCAACCTCTCGCCGATGAGCACCCTTTGTTGCCGGTCGGGGAGACATGATGAGTTCGCTAAGACATCATATCGATGCCACAACTCTTGCCGATATGATCTTTCTATTCAACCTCCGGTCGGTGAGACATAACAATCTCGCTGTGACCCTATACCGACGGTATAACTTATGCCGATATGATCCTTTTCTGTCGTCGAAATGAAAGAGAAGTCCCACCAAAAGCTGCCTGTGAAAGTCCATGTGTAATGTCAGCGAGACCGAAGGTCACTCGCCGAGACCTCACGCCGAAAACCCTAACTCTTACCGATGTATCTTCCCGCCACCGGTCGGTGTGACAATGTACAATCACTATGACTTCACACCGAAAGCAATACGTCTGGCCGAAGTGAATCTTTAATGTGCCAGTTGGTCGATGTAACAAGTCAAACTCGCCAAGACACAATGCCGATGGGGATTTCTTACGCCGATGAACCACCTCATGTATTAGTCGGTGAGACCCGACTCATTCGGTAAGA
The DNA here is from genome assembly GCA_007258455.2 of Sequoia sempervirens. NCBI lineage: Eukaryota > Viridiplantae > Streptophyta > Pinopsida > Cupressales > Cupressaceae > Sequoia > Sequoia sempervirens. Next base: position 117,848,479 of record VDFB02281492.1, read on the forward strand.
CCTCTTAGCGGTGAACAAAACTCATGCCGATAGACCTTTCCATTGTCGCCAAGACCACGTGAATGACATGCTGATAAAACTTTCTTCTGTCGCCAAGACCACTTGAATGTCATGCCGATATGATACCCAAAGGTGAATTTTGTCATCAAGGACAAACCAACTAGAACACAACTGAGAACCAACAAAAAGAACTCATTATAGCTTTCCCCATGGAAGTTAGGCTTCTAAAGTTCCTTCAACTACAAGAGGCAACAAATACAAGAACTAATTGATATGAAAAACATCAATAAATCATGAAAAGATGGTTTGATTAACACACTAATCTATAGAGCTTTAGAGTTGACAACTTAATTCTAAACTAGAATGATAATCAAGCTAAGTTGGGTTTCCATTCCAAGATTAAGCAAGTATAAAGCAGTCCTCACTAGATCACTACATCCTATAAATGTAATAATTTGAGCCATCCAACCTATCTAGATTTGTGCTTCCTATCTGAATAAATGGTATGTACCTCAAGTCTTATTCATAGCAACACAATCCTTATATATGACATCTATACTTTGGGATTCCCTTTTTTTCCCACTTCTTAACATTCAACAAAGACGTGATGTTATGGTGAAATAGGTTTGCATTAGTCTATTGTCAATAGGGCCATTCCCATAGGTAAGAGATTATTTTTGTGCATTAGGACATTCACATAATAGGTAGGATCAATTCCATATGGTACAAATTTATATTTTAGATAATTTAAAATTTGCTTTGATCTCAAATCATATATTTGACTAAAGACGCTCGTTTTAAATACCAAAATTAATATAAATTTATACTTCATAAAATTTATTTCTTCACTATTTTTTCTAAAACAAATTACTTTAATTTATCTCATTTACTTTTGTAAAATAAAATATTTAAATTTTCTATTCCCAGCTATTAAAAATTTATTAGATTAAGGATTGATAGAGCAGGTAATTCCAATTTTCCAACATGACATGACCATTGAAGGAAAATGTTACTTTACAAAAGACTAGTGGATTTATGCCTGATGGGGACTACGTTGACAATGAGATGGAGCGTGTGTTGAAATTGGGTGTCCTGTGGCCCAAGTTTCCCTCCCATTCTTTCTCTCGCCCCCTTTCTATTTTGAAGAAATTTAGTGCGCGTTCCCTTCAATGGTCTTGTCTCATTTTGGAAAAATGCACTTACCTGCTCTACCAAACCTTTTTGACTAAATATCAAATCTTACATTCTTTATTCTTATAATAAATTTATGATAACGATGTTTGTCCCTTGAATTCTTGACTATATTGTATAATTGATAAATAACTGATTGCACAATGTTACTTGCCGTTTTACATTCTTAAAGTCAGGTAAAGCGTAGGCATCAAAGCCAAAAATTGTAGCCCTCTCGACATCGGAATTCATTACATAGCTTTATTTTCTCAATGAATTTGTGATTTGAACCCATTATTGGCATTGAAGAAAATCATTTTTTTAATTTAATTGAAAAGTTGTAAAAATGTATTTAATCGTGTATTATATGGAATCGTAATTAAAATTGTAAATTTGTTCCTAGAGAAAATATATAGTAAATGTCTTAAATTCATTTGAGTGAATGAAATTTATGAAGAAAAAGAGTGTAAATTTTAAAATTCAAACTATGTATTTGTATATTTTGAGAATTTGTAAAATTAATGATTGCAATGTTTGATTTGGATCAAGTTAAAGATTTGGTCAAATTATGTAATATATGAAATTGTAATTGAATGTTTCTTTGATTAAAAAACAAGGGTAAGGGCTCTAATCCCAAACAAAACAATAACAAAAAAACAAGGCCCACCAAACCGTCAGTTCAAGCCAAAACAAGGCCAACATGCCAACTCGAGAACAATACCAATAAATGGTAAATTAAATTTGTTAACTTATTCATGTTATTCAATTTTAGAGAAAATAAATGGTAAATATGTTTAATATATTTAAGTGAATGTAAATATTTATGGACTTTATGAAGAGAACGATTTCTAAAATTTAGTTCAAATTATTTATTTGTATGTTTTGAAAATTTGTGAAATTAATGATTGTAAAGTTTGACTTGGATCAAGTTAAAGGTGTTAGGAAAATGAAGGTGTCTCAACCTTTGATTTTTCTTAATGTTGATAATTATCTCAAGTTCTAGGTAGTTCAATGTATGCTATGGTTTGTACAAGGACAAACATTGCCCAAGTAGTTGGAGTCCTAAGTCGCTTTATGGCTAATCTTGGACAGGTATATTGGGATGCAGCTAAGAGAGTGTTCAGATACTTGGGTACATCTGAGTATTCCCTATATTTTCATGGTTATCCCAGTAGACCTCGACATTCAGTTTGTATTCATGGGTTTGTGGATTTTGATTGGGCATGAGATATTGACAGTAGAAGATCCACCAATGGATATGTATTCACAATGTTTGGTGGTTCCATTAGTTGGATAAGTAAGCAACAAGATATAGTCGCTTTGTCTAGGACAAAATAAAAGTACATGGTAGCTACTCATGCTTGTAAGAAAGTCATTTGGCTTAAGCATTTGTGTTTAGATGTTGGGCTTGATGCAAGATAAATTACTATCTGTTGTGACTATCAGATAGCCATTTTCTTGGCAAAGAATCCTACTTTCCATGCTAGAACAAAGCACATTGATGTTCAATTTTATTTTTATCATGATACAGTAAAATATGGAAACGTGAAGTTGGAGAAGGTTGATACTTTGACAAATGTTGTAGATGCATTGGCAAAGCTAGTGAGCATAGAGAAGTTTAGATGTTGTTCAAAGTCTTTGGGCCTCACAGCCTCTAGCAATTAAATCCGATTACTTCCATTGACTCTTTAAAGGTGTTTGACAAGTGGGAGAATGTTAGGAAAATGAAGGTGTCTCAACCTTTGATTTTTCTTAGTATTGATTATTTAATTATTTAATGTTGATAATTATTTTATGTTGTCTTGTGAATTACAACTCACAATTTCTATTTCTGAGGAGGAGCCAAGTTGGAAGTTACAATTTATAGGTGGAGTTGTGCATGAAGGCATTTTCTATTTTCATGTTGAGTTTAAACGGAATGTGAGTTTTGGAGGTGTAATTATCTTTGGTAGGTGCAAGATTTGCATGTGTAGGTTTAGTGACAATTGGTAGTTGCAATATTGCAAGTGGTGACAATTGGAAACTTACCATATTTATGCATGTGTAGTGGTTTTGGCACTTTCCATGTTGCATCTTTAGCCTATGGCATTCAATTTTAGAAATGTATAATTAATGCATTATAAGCTCCTATATATTGAGCGCTTGTATTTTAGAGTTGTAGGTTGTTGTTGTTGACATACCATTATGTTGTTACAAGTATGGAGGCGTTTTCATTGATGTCAACAAGAAGTCTACTGATTGGTGTTGTCATTGATGTCAACTATGTGTTAAGGAAGTTGTTGCATAATGAATATGTCAAAGATATTGAGAAAATTGTGAAAAAGAGAAGAATAGGTTGTTCCAGGTTGTGCATGTCTAGTTGAGATATTGAGGAAGTGTTGTGAATACATGGAGCTATCTTTTTACTGTAGTCTCTGGAGATGAGTTGGAATGATGTAATGAGTTGAGATGATGTCTCTTGTACTTGGTTTCTAAGTTCTTTTGAAAAAAAATGATAAATAGAGAAAATAGTGTTATGCAAGTGTTTAGAATGTGCTATGAATTGTGCTCCGCATTTCTTCTATGTTGAGACTATGTGTTGATGGTGTTTTCTGCATAGCAACAACTCATACAAAATATAATATCCTATCTCTCTTGAAAGGTAAATCTCTATCAGCAAGCCTCAAGAGATAACCCAAAGGTCTCTAATGTCAGGTCTTGACAATGCAACAAACAACTCAGTGATAAATGTGAAAGTGCTAGTAATCACAAGGGGCCTTACAAATTAACAATGTTGGAAGTACTTTATCAGATGTAACAATATGGTGATGCTTTCAATCCTAAAACTAACCCAAATATTAAAGAAAGATCAAAAGAGATAAGGTTTCAAGAGATATTCTAAACTAACTCCTAAGATCAATCACAATAATGATGAAAGTTGTAAATGGACATTAAAATTAGTCTCTGCTTGATCAAGGACAAACCCACAACTACACAGAAACGGTGCAATCTTCTAAGGAAGTTAGAAGATTTATAGACTATGAAAATTCATTCACATACCCAATAATTGGCACAATGTAAACAAGCATCCACAGTTGAACTTAGTACACAATAAGGCCTAGAATAAATTTACACAACAACCCACAATCAACAAATTGATAAAAGTATGGACCAAAGATTGATCAACATCATTCACATTTCACCATCATTGCAAAAGAACTGAAATCTAATATCTAACATCTAATATTGAGAATCAAGAACAAGAAACCATAAGGCTATCAAAGTTGAAAGTAAAGTTTGCCAAATCAACAACTAAATTGCATTAGCTTCTCCAAAATCTACATAACAGTCTTCCTACTCTCTCCTCTCCTACAACGACTGCCTTCTCCTAACTTAGCCAATTCTGGCCTTCTAACTCAATTCTAACCTCTCTCTTACAAAATGAGAAGGAAGTCATTTTATAGATATTACATTTCAATTTCAAAGGCTAGGATTAAATCAATCCAAGGGTTCATATCGACCCTTTAGAAACATTGGGGAGGTTGCATTAGGTTTGAAAAATATGGTACATCATCATCCAATGAGATAATTCTGTTACATTGTGGTCCAATGACATTAAGCTTGAGAAAATCTTCATTGGAGAATAAATATAGTTTCACATGTCTCTCCTTGTCAAAGGCACTTCTCCATTTGGCATACAACTGGTGGCACAAATTTTTAGTCAGGCTCCAATTACAATTTAAAATCCTTCTGGCAGCTTAAGAGCCTATCACACATTCATAGGAAAAATTTTAAGAAATTTGAATTATCCTCCCCCTTGGCACATTTTCATATGTTGCTACTGATGTGGAGATTCCATCAATTTAAATTTATAATAAAATATTATGAGGTCAACCTCAAAAGTCAATCTAATACATTTCCTAACACAAAATTCAAGGTGCAATTGACATGTATACCTTTGTAAGTTCAATGTAGATGACACTCCTTTCAAGATTGTCTATACTGGTTGTCCCCTTTGTCCTTTTTCCCTTCCTTTCTTCTAGAAATTTCTTTAACCTTTTCAAGCACTGGGTCTAGGTCGGCCAAATTTCCTCCTTCTAGTGACAATCTGTTGATGGGAATTTGGAGGAGAAGGGTGTGAAATGAATGGAGCAATATCTTTGTTCTTCCCTAGTATGAGGTTCCTCATGACTAGCTTTTGATGATTTTGCCTTAGATCCCTTTGTTGGGATAGTTTCAACCTGCATAATTCATTAAAGATTAGCAATAATTACCAAAATATCAAGTATGATAAAGCATTAAAATCATATTATGAAAATCCATGATAATGACATAATTAACCTTTAAAACATCATGAAAACCATAAAATCCCATCACCAAACCTTAGAATAAAACATTACAAAACTTTGAAATTTTCAAATCCTCAGGGATTTTGGTCACTGATGGATTTCGGGGAATCCGCCCCTAGGCAGATTCTCTGAAGGTTCAAACACTCGAGGAATCCAGAAGGTGAAGGATTATCTAAAAGTTTCAATGAAGCTCAATCCAAGTCAAAGCACCCTTACAATCATTATAAAATCATTTATACTCTTATGTAAAGGTCAAACTCAAGCACCCATCACATTAGTCAGAAGTTTAGGTTTCAGGGGTCATAAAGGATTTCGGAGAATTGAGAGGCAAGAAGATTTTCTGAAAGTCAATACTCTCATAGAATCTGGAGCATGAGGGACTTTCCAAAAAGTGTCAATTCATCCCAAAATTAAGTCATCACCCATGTGCTAACTTCATGGAATCACCTTATTCAAATAGTCAATGTCACATTCACGCACTCACCTCCCGCCATTCACAAAGTTTGGAGATTTCAAGTGCTAGAGTATTTTAAGAGAATCTAGGGGCATGCAGATTTTCTGAAGATTTGAACACTTGGAGAATCTGCAACCTAATGAAATTTCTAAAGAATGGGAGACCTAACCATGATCTTACTTGCAATGCTTTGTTGATGTCCTGAGATCATTCCTAAACAAACCTTGAAGTCACCCTTACACATTAACCAAACTTAGCACCTTTTCGGGTTTTTGGAGGGTTGACATACTCAAAGAATCCATGAGGATGTGGATTTTCCAAAGGAACTAGCTTTCAGAGAATCTACCTAGGGGCGGATTTTCTAAAGTTCTTCATTAGTCTTTGTTTCTTCAATTTTTTGAAAAACCTAAGTCTCGATTCATGCCTCTTAGTTTAAATAATGATTGAAATGCAAACCCTAAATAATAATCTAAGCACTAACTCACAATACCTAAAGATACGCCCATACCAACCTTTGAGGCGTGCAAAGAGTTCTCAAACTTGTAAGTGAATAATGATAAAATGTAATGCTAAAAAACTCAAATAGCAATAAATGTGCTCCAAAAGTGGTGACTAATGAGCAATAAATGCGGTGACATGACTCCTGAAAGTTTAGAAATGCGACAGGTGGAAGGATTCAGAAAAACCAGCAAGGGTCGGATTCTTCGAGAGGACTAACCTTCGGGGAATCTGCTTGGTTATAGATTCTCCGAATGGACAAACTTTTAGGGAATCCACCTGGTGGTGGAATCTCTAAAAGAACATCCCTTTGGAAAATCCAACAAGAGATGGATTTCCTGAAACTTCCCTAACTTGCAGAGTTTCAAGAGCTTAATCAAATTTGCTCAAATAGTTGAAGTCCAAGGCATCATCTAAGATCAAAATGTTTCAAATGAAAGCACCAAAAGTGCAAATAGGTCATGAATTCACCCTGGTGAAGCAGACCCAAAACTGGAGGAACTTATCCCTTAAGTGGAAAAGTTCAAACCTAAAGTAAAACTGGAAGAAAAAGCAAGCAAAATAGGGTCCCTGCCTCTAGTGGGGCATGTGTGCAAAATGTGCACATCAAGTTATGCATGTGTGGATTTGGTGTTCAAGGATGTTAGAGGTTTCCATATTTAGAATTTTTGTGTTCTAGATCATTAATAAGAGGAATTGGTGTTCACTAGTATGCAAACCAATTTTGTAGTTTTGTACAGAGGTGTTAGGGAGAAATGTATTTGCTCCACATTTCTTAGTAGTTTATTTTTAGGACTTGTGGCTTTGTAGGAGAGCTAATTGTGTTTTTCTCTTGCTTGTGTCAAGATAATTTGTGGTTAGGCATATTGGAAGCTTCAAAAGCATGTACTTAATGTTAAATGTGTTTTCATGGGTAATGATTGACCTAGTGTCCACACTACATTAAAAAATGTTTAGGTATTAATGGAAGCCTAGCATGGCGTGTGAGATTTAATTTTGGATCTCAATTAAGTGTTGTTTTGGTCCCCTTTCATTCCTATCCACCACGAGGATGTTTATCTGTTGACCTAATTTGAATTTGTAAAGTATAACAGATAGTTTTTGACCTTGGAGAATGTGTTTGAGGTTGAGGTTGATATAATAATATTGATGATATTGTGAGTTACAAGAAATAAAGAATCAAGAGAGAAGCAAGATAGATGTGAGATCAATGCAGGTGACGTGTGATGCAAATTTGAGCAGAGTAGTACGAATTTCAAATGTTTGGATTCCTGAAAGCATTTAGCTATAGGTGTTTGAAATCATCTAGGAAAGGCTACAAAATTGTTGGAACATTGTGGTGGATACTTTGTTGCATTGAGAAAGTGTTGTCAATGTAACATTTCTCTTATATCTTCTTGTATTTCTTTCTGTGCCAATGAGCCTTGGCAGTGAGCCCTTTTGGATAGTGTGTCCTATTCTAGAAGTGAGCCATTTTGTTAAAAAATTGCAATTACTTATATTGTGAGCTAATCCTCACCGTGGTTTTTTCCTCATTGGGTTTTCCATGTAAATTTGTTGTTATCTTGTGTATGTTGTCATTTCAATTTCTATTATTTGCATTTCATGTTTATTCATTATAGTAGAATAATGGTTTAATGAATGCATGTGGAGCTAATTTCTATTGAGGGTTTGGATGTTTTGATTAGATACAACTGATTCACCCCTCCTCTCAGTTTTTTTGTTCATTCAAAAATTCCTATCATAGCTAGGTTCCTTGGAAAAGGCTTAACTGCTTGAGGTAGATCCAAGATGGTGAACAAGGTTTCTTTAAAATTTCCTAGATTCAATGGCATAGATTATGCATTCTGGAAGACAAGTATGGAAGGATATCTGGTAGCTCATCGATATGAAATTGAAATGGTAGTAAAGAATAGATATACTCCACTTGCAAATGGTCCAAGTACAACTACATAAATCAAGTTGCATGAGATCAATGCTAAGGAAAGATGTATCATTGTGAATAGTCTTTCAAAAACTAAATTAGTAAAAGTGCTAAAGAGGTTTGGGATAAGCTAGAAAGCATTTATGAAGGAGATAAAAAATCCAAACAAGAAAAACTCCAAAATTTGAAGGCACAAATTGAGACCCTACATATGTCTGAAGATGAAGCAATCAAAATCTACATGTAGAGAGTTGATGAGTTGGTGGGCACAATGAGAAGTCTTGGTGTACAAGTCAAAGAATCTAAAGTGGTAAAGAAATTTCTCAGATCTCTCCCTGATTCTTATAGTGAAAAGGTATTTGTTGTTGAGGAAATTGCAGATCTTGATACTTATTCTAGAGATCAAATGATTGGTACACTAACTTCTTTTGAAATAAGAAAAAAAGGGCTTGAAAAATTGTATATTTATGTAGAAACTACTTTCAAGGCTAGAGTATTGGAAAAGGTTGAAGATTCAAATAAGGAAAATCTTGATGATGTGGAAGCTAACTTTGTGAGAAAGATAAAAAAGGACACTGATAAGTATAAAGGTAAATTACCTTTCAAATGTTCTAGTTGTGCTGATATAGGTCATTATGCTTCAAGATGTCTAAAAAGAGCCATAAACAATAAGAGTAAGAGAATAAAGGAAAAATGATTAAGAAATTTTACTATGTTAGAGAAGATGTTGGTCTTTCTCATGATGAATTTGATTATGGAGACTTTGATGACAATGAATGCTTGTTCCTGGCTATAAAAGATGAATCTAGTTTCGCTTACTCCAAAAGTTGTGTGAAGGAAAGTGATTCAGAGAAAAAGGAGAAAGTTAAAGGTTCTTTGGTATCTGCATTTCATGTTAAAGAAGATAAGAATTACTAGGTTGTTGATAGTGGTTGCTCTAATCACATGTATGGAGACAAAATTAAGTTTGTTAAACTTGAAAAATATAGAGTATTAGTTAAATTTGGAGATGATTTAGGAGCTAAGATTTGTGGAATAGGTTCAAACAGTTTTGATGGCAAGCATAATGCTGAAAGTGTTTACTATGTTAAGGGTTTAAGGCATAAAATTTTGAGTCTTGGACAAATGTGTAGCAAGGGATATAATCTTGTGTTTAAGGATGAAACATGTGAGATCAAAAGAGGGTCCGAAATAGTGATTGTTGCTGGTAAAAGGATAGATGGAAACATTTATTAGCTTAAGGGTGTTGATGAACATTTATTTATGTCTCAAATTAGTGACAGTTGGTTATGACACTGGAGGATGTGTCACATGAATTTTGATAATCTAGCAAGTATAAATTTGTTTCATGCAATGAGAGACCTACCAAGAATCACAAAGCCTATGAATGTTGTTTGTGAGAATTGTCAATTTGGAAAAGAAGCAAGGAGTAGTTTCAAGGGAAAGGATCAATCTACTACCAGACTACTAGAATTAGTACATACAATGAGAGACCTACCAAGAATCACAAAGCCTATGAATGTTGTTTGTGAGAATTGTCAATTTGGAAAAGAAGCAAGGAGTAGTTTCAAGGGAAAGGATCAATCTACTACCAGACTACTAGAATTAGTACATATAGATCTTTGTGGTCCTACGAGAGTGAGAAGTCTACAAGGTGATATGTATTTCATGATTTTGATTGATTATTATTCTAGAATGACATGGGTTACCTTTCTTAGAGCAAAATGTGATGCACTATATAAATTCAAGGAATTTAAGGCTATGGTTGAGAATGAAATGGATTTGAAAATTATATTTTTGAGATCTAAAAAAGGTGGTGAATTCACCTCCAATGAGTTTAACATGTTTTGTGAAGTTCATGGAATAAAAATGCATTTTTTTGCTCCTAGAACTCCTTGGAAAAATGGAGTTGTTGAAAAGAAAACAAGATTGTTCAAGAAGCTGCTAGGACTATGATGAGAGAAACAAATCCACCAGAAGTCTACTGGAGAGAAGCAATTCATATTTTTTTTTACATACTTAACAGAGTATAAGCCAAATCTAGCAACACAAAGAATCCCTATGAGTTATGGTATGGAAGGATTCCTATTATCAAGTAGTTTAGAGTATTTGGAAGAAAATGTTATATCAAAAGGGAAGAAGAAAAATTAGGAAAGTTTGATGCAAGGTCTGATGAAGTTATCTTCCCTGGATATTCTACTAAAAGAAAATCTTACAATGTTACAACAAAAAGCTGAAAAGATAGTTGAAAGTGCAAATGTTAAGTTCAATGAGAATTTGCAGAATTCAATTGCAGTAGATGGGTATGTGTCAGATGAAATTGATTGCATACAAGTAGAAGAAGAAAAAGTTGATGAAAAATAGGTGAAGAATGAAGAGGAAGAAGCTCTAGAGAAGACCCCTAAAATCCCTAAGTATGTGCAAAAGAATCATTCTGGAGAACAAATCATTGGAGATAAGAGGAAAGGAGTACTAACAAGAAGCAAAGGTATTGAAGTTGAAGTAAATTTTTGTTTACTTTCTAAAGTTGAACCTTAAATAGTGAGTGAAGTTTGTAGAGATGAACATTGGATGAAGGTAATGAAAGAATAAATTATTCAAATTGAGAAAAATTAGACTTGAGAATTGGTACCTAGACCAAAAAATAAGAACATAATTAGAACTAAATGTGTATTCAAAATAAGTTGAATGATAATGAAGAAGTGGTAATCTAAAATAAAGGAAGGCTTATGTGTAAGGGTTACTCACAAGTGGAAGGAATAGAATTTGAGGAGACGTTTTCTCCTATGGCTAGGATGGAAACTCTCTGAATGTTTTTGGAATTTGCAACACTTAAGGACTTTAAAGTTTATCAGATGGATGTGAAGTATTCTTTTCTAAATGGTGAATTGGAAAAAGATGATTACATGGAACAACTGAAAGGATTTAAGTTGTCAGATCAACGAAATATGGTATGCAAATTGAAGAAGGAACTATATGGATTAAAGCAATCTCCCACAACTTGGTTTGCAAGATTGGATAGGTATTTGATGCATCAAGGATTCAGTAAAGGCACTATAGATAGTAATATTTACTTCAAAATTAAGGAAGAAAAAATATTGATAGTGGTTGTGTATGTGGATGATATCATCTTTGGAGAAAGTAAAGCTATGTGTAAGAAATTTACTAAAGAAATGCAGAAAGAGTTTGAAATGTCAATGTTTGGGGAGATGATTTTCTTCCTTGGACTACAAATCAATCAAACAGATAAAGGGATTTTCATTTCACAATCTAAGTATGTCAAAGAGATGTTGAATAATTTTGGAATGGATGAATCCAAATTGGTATGCACTCCTATTGTGACTAGTTGTAAATTGAGCAAGGATGATGATTCACCTAAGGAAAATCATAGCAAATATAGATCTATGACTAGTGGACGACTATATCTAATTGCTACTAGACCGAATATCTAGCATACATTTTGTCCTGTGGATAGATTTCAAGAAGAACCTAAAGAAACACATGTTTTAGTTGTGAAGAGGATATTTAGATACTTAAAAGGCACTTCAAATCATGGCTTGTGTTATTCTAAGGATACTGATTTCACATTAAGTGCTTACACAGATGCAGATTGGGCTGATTGTGTTGATGGCATGAATTATTTCTTGAATTTAGATTGGTGTCATGGTTAAGTAAGAAGTAAGATTCAGTTTCTTTATCTACTGTAGAAGCCGAGTATGTTGGAGCAACATCATGTAACTGTACACAAGTTTTATGGATGAGACAAACATTGAAGGATATTAGAATAATGCATGATGATCCTATATCTATCTTTTGTGACAATACAAGTGCAATTAACAATTCAAAGAATCTAGTGATGCATTCAATGACAAAGCATATATCTATCAAGTATCAATTTTGGAGAGAGAAGGTTATCGAGAACGAAGTGAAGCTTGAGTATGTACCTACAAAGGATTATATTGTAGGCATATTTACTAAGGCTATTCCTATGGATAATTTTGAGTATCTTTAAGAGAGGTTTGGGGTTATTGCCCCTCATTCACTGAACTAGGTGTATATGGAGATGCATCAGTCTAGTGGATCTATGTGTCTATCTCTTTTCTGGACTAGTGATTAGTGGCTACCTCTTAGAGGGAGTAGGTAGTGTCATGTGTTGTCATTGTTATAGAGTTACTGATTTGGTTGGGTGTACTCCTAAGCGGGAGTATTCAGAGTAGATGTCGCAGATTAGTGTCAAAGCGGGAGAATAATGCAAAAAAATTATCCTTTACCATTGATGTGAAAGGGGGAGAAAGTATCATGTGATAAAGTTCAAGAGAAAGTTGTGTATATTTTCAAATCATTCAAAGGGAGAAAATAAAGTGTGTTCAAAACTATTATGTTGTCATTGATGGTTTTTCACATCTTGTGTTGTCATCAATGACAAAGGGGGAGATTGTTGCAAGTATGAAGGTGTTGTCATTGATGTAAACATGAATTCTACTTACTGGTGTTGGCATTGATGTCAACTATATGTTAAGGAATTTGTTGCATAATCAAGATTTCGAGGATATTGAGAAAATTGTGAAAAAGAGAAGAACAGGTTGTTGCAGGTTGTACATGTGTAGTTCAAATATTGAGGAAGTGTTGTGAGTACATGGAGCTATGTTTTTATTGAAATTTTTAGAGATGAGTTGGAATGATGTAATGAGTTGAGATGATGTCTCTAGCACTTGGTTTCCAAGCTCTTTTTGGGTATGTGCAGGATCATTAATCATTGAAAAAACAAGCCCTTAAGTGGTGAAAAATTCAAAAAAATTAGAGTTAGGCAACTTGAAGTAAAAAATTGAATAAGTTATCTTTATTATTTCAAAAATATGTAAGAATAGAATCTGTAGCAAATTGAATGTAGTTTCTAAACTACTAGGTTTTGTTTTTAAAAATCTATTTGGTGAAAATTTGAAATTTCAATGTAGTACTTAAATTTGGGAAAAAATAAGAAGTAGGTGTCTGTCGACCACCTAACCACAATAAAATTATAATATTTTAGATATAAGTAGAGGACTCATGTCTCGATGTGATGCATATTTTTTTTTGTAAGTGTTTTCCAAGTAAATAATTAATTATGAATTTTTATTACAACTTTTAAAAATATAAAAACTTGTATGTCTAACCACCTTAACTTGGTAAAACTTAATGAAATTCAATTTTCCTTTTTAATCCTATAGTATGCAAAGCATAGAATGTGACTCAAGTTTTGGATTCAAAAATGTGATACCGTTTGAAAGCTATAAATGTTTTCAATCGACCTATCAATCGGAATTTAGTCGTAATTCAAATAGAAAATGAATAATAATTATTTATTAAATTCAAAGTAAAGCATAATTTATATTGGTGGAAAGTGAGAAACTCATTTAAAAACCCTTTTCATTTCATTAATTTTGGGTAAAAAAAAAGTCATCAGCCACATGGGCCATCATATCACTTACATATTGCCACTTTTTGGCCCATCATGATCCTGCACATACCCTTTGAGAAAATTTGATAAACAAAGAAAATAGTGTTCTGCAAGTGTTCAAAATGTGCTCCAGGTTGTTCTCTATGTTTCTTATATGTTGAGACTCTTCCTGTGTAAATTTGATATGGTGTTTGAGGTTGTTAGATGTTTCCATATTCAAAATTTTGGGTTCTCGATTAGAGGAATTGGTGTTCACTAGTATGCGAACTGGTTCTGTAGTGTTGTACAGAGGTGTTAGGGAGAAATATATTTTCTTCACATTTCTCTGTAGTTGATTTTCAAGACTTGTGGCTTTGAAGGAGAGTTAATGGTGTTGTTCTCTTTTGTGTGTCAAGATAAGTTTTGGTTAGGTGTATGAAAAGCTTCAAAAGCATGCATTTAATGTTTAATGTGTTTTCATGGGTGACAATCGCCCTGGTGTCTACACTACATTTAGAAATGCTCAAGTATTAATGGAAGCATAGTGTGGTGTGTGAGATTTAATTTTGGATCTCAGTTAAATGTTGTTTTGGTCCCCTTTCATTCCAATCCATCATTGGAATGTTTAAGTGTCATCCTAATTTGAATTTGTAAAGTATAATTGATAGTTGTTGACTTTGGAGAAGGTGTTTGGGGTTGAGATTAATACAAACAAGAGTGGTGATGTTGTGAGTTGCAAGAAAGAAAGAATCAAGAGAGAAGCAAGATAGATGCAATATCAATGAAAGTGATGTTTATGATGTGTGTGATGTGAATTTGAGTAGAGCAATGTAAATTTCAAGTGTTTGGATTCTTGAAAGCAGTGAACTAGAGGTGTTCGAAATAGTTCAAGAAATGAGACAAGATTTTTGGAGCATTGTGGTGGATACTTTGTTGCATTAAGAAAGTGCTCTCTATGTAACATTTCTCTTCTATCTTCTTATATTTCTTTTTGTGGCAGTGAGCCCTTTTGGATAGTGTGTCCTATTTTGACAGTGAGCCCTTTTGTATCAATTTTCCAATTACTTATATTGTGAGCTAATCCTCATCATGCTTTTTTCCTCATTGGGTTTTCCATGTAAATCTAGTGTTCTCTTGTGTATGGTGTTGTCATTTCAGTTTATGTTATTTGTATTTCATGTTTAATCATTATAAAAAAATAAGAGTTTAATGAATACATGTGGAGCTGATTGCTATTGAGGGTTATGATGTTTTGATTAGATACAGCTGATTCACCCCCACTCTCTCAGTTGTCTTGTTCATTCAACATATGTTGTCAGAATGACTTCAGAATTGTAACACAAGAAAACTCTTGTAGAGGCTTGCACGACAAGTGTATTGTAACTGTTGGTTTATAGATAATACATTGTTCAAGCTTTGGAGTGTGGGGTTTTCCCCATGTATATTTGGTGTTATATTCTTTTCTTATATCTCTAATATTGTCTATCTTTACTTGTTATATGCATCTTCTTTATATTGTAACTGAATAAGGCTTTGAAACTATTAAAATTTGTACATTCTTTCCTCTAATAGATTGGTATTGGAAGCTTTTCAACGTACCTGCCTTCCTTTCAAAAGGTTTGGTTACATTATGTATTATATAGATTTGTAATTGATTTTGTAAACTTATTCATGTTATTCAATTTTGAATAAAATAAATGGTAAATGTGTTAATTCTACTTGAGTGAATATAAATAGTGATGGATTTTATGAAGAAAACACTTCTAATCATGAAAATTCAAATTATGTATTTGTATATTAAAATTTATAAAATTGATTGTAAAGTTTAATATGGATCAGTTTGAAGGTCTAGTGTGTCAATGGTATATGTAAGGCCTTATTTATAATTTTCCACTTAGTGGAAAAGTGAGTTTTTAATACCAGTATATGGGAATGTAGGGTGAATCTCAATGATCTATCCTAATTAAAAATAGTGAAAAACATTTTAAAGATGAAATGTCTATAAGAATGTGAAGATGGAGAAATAGATGTTAATGTTGTCACTTAGGATTTCACCCTAGTTTAGTATGCACTCAACAATTGTGTGAAACATGGAAACATCTTCAAGCTATGGGTTGCTTATAGCGAGGATGAATCTCTAGAGTGGGATAGTTTCCTTGAAGAACCTCCTAAAACTACCAACTTGATAAGGAAAAGGGGTAGAAATATTTGCTTGAAACTAAAAACTAACTCCTAGGAGTTGATGTAGCAAAATCTCTATATTGAACTGTTGTAACCATATCACAATATGACCCAACAAAGTTATGACTTTCTCACAACTCAAATCAAACCATGAAGCACATAAATATTTCATATGAAGGTGTGTTTGTTTCAACATTTTGCCTGAAGGAAAATAGGCTTCACAACTACAATATTTTGAAATGGCTACACAACATATAACATGCACTTAAACATACATCGTTTTCCTTAACATTACTTGAAAAGAGAAAACGAAGGACTAAAAACTCAAATCACAAAAATTACATCTACAAATTCATTTGTAATATGAGGAAAAGTAAAAATGATAAGGAACTATTTTCATTTATTCATTGAATCAAAAAGAATGTTTACAATGAATCTCATAATGAGTTACAAGGACAATTTTTCTGTTGTAAGCATGAAAAGAAAGCAAGAACTAAAAAATGAAAGGACTAAGAGATGCCTTTATAAAGAAAACCCTCAAATCATAACTTCCATAAAAAAGGGCTATTGATTGCTCACAATCTACTACAAAATCTTTAGAATTAGCTCCTAAACTAAAGGAAACATATTATTTTCCAATCTGGGCACCCTCCTTTAATATTGAAGATGACTATTTTGTTTCCTATTTGCATTCTAAAATCTACCCTTGCTATAAATCACTACCAAAATCCCTAAAAAATTAGGTCATTTAGTTAGTGCTTCTGATTTAGAAAGACTACTAGTTTGGAAAGATAATTAGTCCTTGACATCAAATTTCTAAAAACTGCCTCCAAATCAGGTAATCCCATCCCCGAAAAAATCCTCACTAAGCATAAAATCTGCATCTTTGTATCTGATAACTATTTTCCATACATTTCCATTTCAACATCAATGTAAGCAGTCTTTTAGATTTTTTAGTTCTAGTGACTATCATTCTCATACTTGTATCTCATTAAAACCCTACCCCCTTGCATCATTTTTGTGGTAGTGAAGAATGGTTTGACTGAAAACTTATACATTGCCACAGTATAAAATATATTTGGGTCTAAAGACTACCTCCTTGAAGAATGTCACATGTATTTGACCAAGTAATGTAACCTTAAAACTATTGGAAAGCAAGGGTGTAGCAAAAAAATATTACTACTATTAGTAGATGAGAATAACAAAAAAAACAAAAAACATAAAGACAATAGAATCTAGACACACAAAAAATACATTTATATATATTTCTTTGCTTTCTAAAATTACAAAAATACAGATTACTAGCTCTATTTTACATTACAAAACATTCCATATTATATTTTGACTATTGTCCAATACTTGGTGTTGTACACACACCTAAACAGAAGCTAATTTCAGTGTTGTAACTACTTGCTATTCATTTGTTTCTTTTGCTGCAAATTCCTTTTTGTCTCTGATGTCTCCTTGTTCTCAGTTGAACATTCTCTTCTGCTGATGTAGGGTCTCCTTGCTCTTAGTTGAACATTTCCTTCTACTATTGTAGGGTCTTCTCAAAAATTCCAAAAAATAAAACTAACTCCAAAAACCTATGGTTACATTCCATTTGTTTTATTTTTAAGCTCAAAAGTGAGTGCTCAAACTTACCTACCATATTAATTTTTGGTAGGTTAAATAATGCCAACACTCCCCCTTAATCTAAAGTCATATGTCATTCTACAATTTTATTTCAGAGTTGACCTCCAATACTGTATCCTTTTTGGGGTTGCACACTTCCAGTGCTATCTACAATGCCAATCCTATCTCTTAGGCATTCAAATCAATCTTTTGGTAATGCCCTGATGAAGATATTGTAGACATGCAAAATTGACATCATACATCTAATCCGGATTCACTAATTCCATATCATCCTTAATCATCCCTTTATCATCATTTTCCCTCTTTAATTAAATAAATCATCTTTTATTTGATTAAATCTCTAAAGTCATTGCATTAAATTAAATAAATAAAAATCTTTATTTAATTAAATCTAAATCACATTCTGCTCATCTTTTGATTTAATCAATCCATAAATCTAAATCAAATAGTCATATCACCTAATCTCCTATTAATTTAGTCAAATCCTGATTAATTTTATCCTAATCACCCGAATCCTCTAGATTTTGCAACTTGCACCAATAAATCATTTCTTGGATTTAATAATTCCCTAATTACTTTCAACATGGCATCAAAAAAGGGAATTTTCCCTCCCACATGACTTGTCCATCCAACAAAGCATTTAAGAGCTCTTACATGTCTCTTACACAAGTCAAACCTGGCATTTAAGACTCTTCTCCCTCCAACAAGCCATCTTTTGAATTTCAAATCTCCCCCTCTTTAGCACATTGACCAAAATGTGCACAACCTTCCTCCATTAGCATCTTGAAAAGTGGCATCTTGTCATTGGATCATGTTTCGTCCCACATCCTCCATGTCTTGTATTCTTCCATCCTTTTCTCCTATAAATGAAGAGCTCTTTTACTAATTTAAGGGACACAAAAAGTTTATGCATTTGCATCCACAATCCATAGAAATTTCATTATAGTCATGAATCACACATCTCCATCATCAAGAGCTTATCAAGGGATTGGGAAAGGGCTTCTTTTGACATCAAAGTAGCACCAATCCCCCTATAAGATGTTGGTTTGATCATTTGAATAATGTTTCATTGTGTTTTGCTTACTTTTGTGCTTTGTTTCCATTATTCTTGTGTTCAAATTAATTTTATAGGGAGTGGTTTATTTCAGTTTACTAAAAATGGATAATGTGGTATGTTTTATGTATTGTTAGTGATTGTAGGTTTACCTCACATATTGGTGCCCATCGTGGGGCTCAAACCCGCGATTGTTTCATGTAGTAGATGGAAATATAAAGTTTCTATTTTTTTATATAATATCGATTCATGCAAGACTGTAAAAAAATTGTTTTTTTTTTTCTAGATGGGGCTATAAAGTATTTGATTCTTAACACATGTTTTACAAATGAATTTAACTTACTTTGACTATTGGATTAACTATCTTTGTGAAATGCAAATCAAGGAAAAAGAAACAGGCGTGACAAGTGCAATTGTTGAAAGATTCGGTTGGTTTAAGAAAAAATCTCTTGTTAGGTTCATTAAATAGCAATCTAAAGTCCTTATTTCTATTCACATAAACTTCAGGTTTCTTTCATTTTTCAAATTTGCACTTGTTCTTTGTTGAATGATATACAAACCATTCAATAAATTCATTTTGAACATTCTTTGTATAGTTGTGCGACTTCTATCTATGCGTCGAGATTTCCAAAGCTTCTTAAGAAAAATCATTATAATCATTTCGGTGCTCTATCTATGCTTCCACACAAATGCAGTTTCATGGGTGACTGCATCTGCAACACCTGATAGGAATCCTTTAGCCATCACTACTTGATGGATGTTCATCCATGTATTTGGGGACTACGAATAAGGTAAATCTAGAAAATGGAATCATTTTCTCCATTAATCTTGGCATACATTGGCTTCTATTAACATCCATTATCTTTTGCAAATCTATTCTATAGGACATTAATTATTTGCAAGAACATTGTCAATGCAACTGAATGCCCCATATTTGAAAGTGTGGTTCAAGAAAAGAAGACTTTGATCATTGTATTTAGTGGAGCAATGTCTGCTACCTTAGGCCACTCGAATAGTTATTAGCTACCTGTGGACACATTACACACTCACGAGGTTGTAGCTTAGTAACAACAGAACGTTGGCTTTTATCACCAAGTAAAGATCCTTAATGAATTAGATCGGTAACAAAGAGGAGTGGGTTTGTTGTGAAAATATCAATGAGATTTCCAAAAGTAGAATCTTTTAATACAGATGTTAAGCTTTCTTCAAAAGTGAAGGATATTCATTTTATCTTGATCGATCTCTGTGCAATATTGAATTTATCAAGTCTACTGCTAACTGGGTTCTTGTCAAGCCTCAACATTAATGTTGAAATGTGCATTTATTAATTTTGAAACTATTGGTCGAGCCTTTTTAACATTACGTTTCTTATTTTGAAGTGTGGAAAAGGAATTTATCTAATAATCAATGTAGCAGGCGTTTCCTTGTCTATATTCATTTCGCACTAAAGACGCACCATTCACGAGATTTGAAGATTTCAAATGTTTCCTATGGACCATTCCAGAGGAAGAAAAATGTGCATTTCCCAATCCTAGATCCACGCCTTTATCTCACATGTGCGCATTGCGGGCATAGGTCAAAGGAATTTTTCTTTACACCCACTAATTGCTTTTCCTTGAAAGTTTCTTTATTTCTGGAGGGATTGAATCATCATCATGTGGCGTATAATTTTCTCTAGCACTCAACCAGGTTTGTATTTATCATACTTTTTATTCACATACTTATTTCTAGGCACAAAAGCTACCACATCATTGTCGGATAACACTCTGTTATACAAAAAATACTAGCATTAAAATTAGTAATACAGTCTAGGCACTGGTATTTGCAAATCGTGGATTGATTTTTCATGTTAGATAAGAGAGCCATCCTGTAAATAGGCCGTTGTTGATACATATATAATCATGCCTGGTTGTTGTGATTAAATGATTTCTCTGATAGGTTTTTCCAAATGATGGAATGTAGGCCTTTGTACTTCCGAGTTCACTATTGATAGTTAGATAGAAGTATATTGTTGGTAGATTTCAACGTGGTATGTGGTCCACAAAGTGTCCTATGTGAGATTCAAATGGTATGCACCATTAAATAGGCATAAAGTCATATCAAAGGGTATTCATTGGCCAATCTCCCTCATGACTCACTCTCACAGCCTATTCTCTGGCTACCTCATTTATGGCTGCTATGTACGCTACTTGAGTCTAACTCGTTGGATCCAATAAGCGAGAAAACCAACGTGCATTCCCTAGCACATGTATTATCTATGCTTCTAAGCTCCCATTTCAATGCAGGCTAGAAGGGCAGCTAGCAAAGGTTGTGTAATGAAGCTTTACACCTACCAAATGCATTTGCTTGAAATTTTTTAAAAGAATTTATTCATTGCACGACCTGCTAATAGCATTTACTTGAAACTTTATTAAACTCCTTTTTAACAAATCCTTGTGCAGGTCCTGCAATCATTGAAGAATGCGGCTTTACACCTACCAAATGTGTTTTCTTGAAAAAATTTAAAAGCCTTTTCAAGCTTTACACCTGTGAATTGCACTGGCTTTAACATTTTTTTCAAAAAAAGAAGTTTGGGCGCGCCTTTACGCCTATTAATTGCATTAGCTTTGAAAGTTTTAAAGGAAGCCTCATCTCTACATTTTGAATGCCTTTGCCTTCTATTTTAGACTTCTTTGACTGCTCATGACAAAAACTTGTGGAGGCAAAGTAAATGAATGCATCCTCTTTTTATTACTTGTGGAATAAGGCATGATTACATTTTTTTTATTACTAATTGCATGAAATGAGTGTTATAACTTGCTTTCCAAGTAAAGGTGAGAGACAACTGCCTCCGTACTCCAACTTTGGTGCTAAACGACAGGTATTGAATCAGTGTTAGATATTATAAATGTGGAAATTGTGTCCCTTGTTTGATGCTATAATTCTCACTTCATATTAATGCACTTTTTTTCTATAAAAAGGTGTGTTGTCTGTCAACTTCTAGTGTAGGACAATTAATTTATTCTCTGCCATTTTATCGATGTTGTTGTTCATAACTATTGATTTGTTGTTAGAGTGTTGAATATTGGTACTAATATCTTATCTTTGAGGCTACACTGGGAAAATGCATTGATAGTACTTCTCAATGTCAATACATTGTAATCACACCCATATTACTATGCAATTGAATTAAAAGTGGTCCATGCTTCTCAATATGGACATTACTATCTCATCAATATTGCATTGGAAATCAAAATCTTAGATTGCAAGTGGTT
This sequence comes from Sequoia sempervirens, assembly GCA_007258455.2. Lineage (NCBI taxonomy): Eukaryota > Viridiplantae > Streptophyta > Pinopsida > Cupressales > Cupressaceae > Sequoia > Sequoia sempervirens. Next base: position 117,870,393 of record VDFB02281492.1, read on the forward strand.
CGTGTCTCATTTATTATGACAGTTGGAATGCATTTAAGTTTAAAACTATTAACTCATAGGCATTGAATTTGTATCCTAGCTATCCAAGTTATGAGATTTGATGCGGAATTTGACTTTGCATAAAAATGATTTGAGTATGGGCAATGCATATTTTCTTTTTTTTAAAGAAAACAATAATTATTAAAACAAGTGAATCATAAAATCAGCCTTGAATCTGTTTTGAACAATTATACTCACAGGCTAAAAGTGGATTTAGAATTTTTTTTTTAAATAACTAATTGAAATATTTTCCTTTTTATCTCTCAAACACTTGTTTCTAAGGATTGTTTTCTTATTTTGACAAGTTTGGAAGTTCATTATGCTTGAAACTATATTTATCATATTAAGTTATTATTGATTTCTTGAAATGAATCTTATTTGCCATGGTTTTGTAATGTTTGTAGGTTAAGGTTGACATTGGAATCAAGCCAAAACAAGCAAATTCAAGTTGAAGAAAATCAGGCTTTAAAACCTAAAATCAACAAAGCATTTTTAAATGCTTAGAGCTTCCATTTTATGCTTTAGTTTTCTATTTTAGGTCAACTCATGTCCTTTTGGGCTCTAAAACGAGCATTACAAAAGCTTTCATTTTTGCTACAAATGGCTTAAAAAGAACTTTAGATAAACTTACTAGATTTTGTTTAAGGATAACAATTAAACAAAGCAACTTTCATCTTTTATTTTGGTGCTCTCAAAAGAATGAAATCATTGCTTTGAGGATTTAAGATGAACATGTGCATCTTTTTTTTTGTAATCACTTGCCCAAAATAATATCATCAAATAGATGTATGCGCTTCTCTTGCACCTCACAACAATCTTGAGAATCAAAAGGATTTTGGTGATATTAGGTTGTGTAAGTGATTGCTTCCACACTTCAATTCGGATCCTAAAATTGAACAAGTCTTGTGAGTGTGAGTGAAACATATTGTGTGTGTTCTCTCTTTGTTTCTAAAAAAAGATCAATCAAACTACAAATTTTTTTGCTCACTTTTGTGTTATCTTACAGGTCCTGCCTTGTGGGAAAAAGTAATCACCCAAGGGAATGACCCAACCGGGAACACGCTAAATCCAAGCAACTTCCACCCAGGATATAAGTGTGGATATTGGAACAAAGGCCAATATCATGAGGATTATTTTGATGAGAAGGGAAGCAATGGTCTCTCGCCGCATGGATGGTCCCCCGCGAATGGAATGCCCACATTAAAACCCTTGTTTAGGAAAGGCAAAAATTCTTGATATATTTGTTGGTGCAAGAATGGTTCTTTTGAAGCTGCCCCACACTTTTACTAATTTTAGTAGAAATGGAAAGTATTCCATGGGAGTTTCATGGGTATTGATGCTTTTCTGACCTAAGAAGTGAGTGCACTATAAGGGGGAGCCTGTGTGGTCAAGCATCTAACCAATCACTGAAAGTAGGTGTAGCTGGACTTGTCCAAGTGGGGATTCAACAAATACAGTCTTTCATATCCATAGGGTTGTGATTGTTCTTGAAATAAAACACTTTTCTTGTTCGTAAACATTGGGAAAGCAAACATTCAACATGAGCATCAAATCCCAAACCCTTTAGGAGAAGCAAATATCCTTGAACAAATTCGCATGCTATTGCTTTCCCTTGGGATTCTCATCCTTAGAGGTTTCTAGGAATTTGGATTTCATCTCAATTTTCTGCTACTAAAGTCAACATTAGGTAACTTTTTCCTTGATTTATTTGATTTCCACATAATGCACTTTGTGGGATAAGAAGAAGTTAGGACATTGGACATCTAGTTTCAAAAGCTAACCAAAAGTGTGTTTGTGGTAAAAAGAACTCATTAAGCAAAGTTAAGAAAAAATTTGCCCCCACACATGTGCTTGGAATCTTTTGGTCATATGGTTTTTATGCTTGAACATTGGTCTTTTTGTTTTGAACTACTCTTAGACAAAATCATGTTCTTCACTATCTTGGTCTTGTAAAAAAGGTCCCTATTAAGTTCATTTAGAATCAAATCAAACACCTCATTCATCCAAGAATTTATCATCTCCATCTCATAAACAACTTTAGAGCTTTGGAAACATCATTATCTAGACTTGGGTACATCCTTAAACCAAATCAAAACCACTTGTTTAGTTAGGTGTGTTTGGATGAATCCTTCCTCACACACTTAGTTAGATTATCACCTCTTTGAACTAGTTTATCCTAAGGATTACATCTAACATCTTAAGGTTTACAATTTCATTATCCAATCAAACCAATGGAAATCAAACCCTGAGTCTAGCATTGATCCAAAGTTCCTAAAAAGTTTGACACCCATATCACTCACCCCTTTCATCCTTCATCTCATCATTGGTCCTAAATTCCTTAGGGGTTCAATTTTGCAACAAGGTCAAAACACAAGAAGAACATGGAATATAAACTTGATCCATACATCATGAGAGGTCTAAACCAACCAAACTATCAAAGCCTTGCAATGTCAATTGATTATCAAAAATCTCATTTATACAATCCATACTTGGGATCATTATCTCCTCCAAAACTCAATGGTACAACAAATGTGAGTTTTCCCAATAAAAATTTGGAACACCTTTCCCAATGGTAGATTTTAATCTGAGTCCAAACCTACAAATCTATCAACCAAACACCCAATGCATGAGTCTTCCACAAACGAACAACATTATCCCACCAAATCCATACATGCCAAATGTGAATATACCAAGTACAAATTTTCCAAACATGAACATTTCAAATCGACACTTGGAAAAATTTGGGATAAATATGTTTGTGAATGATACAAATGATGTTCAAAGTTCAAAAAAAATGTTAACGACTCCATGTTTTGATCCAAGTCAAGGTAACACCATGCAAAATCAAGGCAATATGATTCCCAACCACAAAAATGTTCAATTTCAACCTATAATGCCAAATCTGAACATCATCCCAAATCAGAACACTATCCAAAATCAATTTGTCCATGGTCCCATACAAACACCACAAGTACACATTCCAAATCTGCTTGAACAAAATAATCAACTATATCAAGGGAATCAAAATCAAAATCAGGATCAAACTTCACTAGATCAACTTGCTTCACTTGCCAAACTAATTGACTTATTGAGCCAAGAGACCTCTTCACTCCAAAATCAATACACTCTTCCATTGGTTGAACCATTTCATCAAAGGATTGAGTTGTGTCCACAACCATGTCAAGAACAATATCTCCAATATCAAGAAGTTGGATATCAAGATCAACAACATCAACAAAAAACCAACCTCCACATCTTGGAGATCAATCACCACATCTCAAAGATCAGTCACCACATCTCCAAAATCAATCACTACAAGGTCAATTTAAAGTACAAGTCTTATAGGGTAACAAACGAAAATACACACCACTTGGGAAGCCAGTCGAGTCAGTCATGCAACAGTTGGTGTAGGAAAATATCATTAAAATACTCCTCTATGAGAACTATCAAGAACCCTTAGTGAAACTGCCATGGTACAATAAAAATCACCTTTGTGATTTTCACAAAATAAAGGGAAACACAACATTAGATTGTATTTGACTCAAGAATCTCATCCAAAACCTTATTGATCAAAAGATAATCACTATTGGGGACAATGATGAAGATTCAACCACTGGTGATAACATTGACAATCTTTCCACCACAATTTTTGAAAACAATGATCAAAACCTATCCATCAATGAGCACATTAAAGATGTTTCTACCTAACTCGATGACCAACTCACCATACATCAAGATCCGCTTTTTAGTCATCTATTTCAAGGATTGTTAGAATTATTTGATCCTATTGACATAATCCATGATCCATCTACAAATGATCATGTTTCAAATGTCTTTGCATCACCTAATGAGTTAGAGATCATATCTCAAGAATTTATTCCAAAGCATGATCAATATCTTTCACCAAGGTCTAGCAATGGTCCTTTCCAAGACATTTTGACACCCTTTGACCTCATGGTTATAGATACTAAAGGAATCCTTAGCTCAACATTTGACCTAAGTCCACCCAAATATCAAGAGGATATTGAGCCACTTCCCATGAATAATGATGATGTCCAAGAACCCTTTGTAAGCAATCCGTCCTTTGAAACTGACCCATGTCAATAACTTGATCCAAAGCATGTCAAAAGCAATTTTGAAGTCATTCAAGATCAAGAATTCATATCTCCAAGATAATACAATGATCTAATGGATACTCTCCTATCTATACAAGATGATCATATCCACATAGCACATACTCCTCCATCTACCCATGAGATGCTTTCTTTGTATGGACACATAGATGATCTTCATTTAGAATAGGATTCCTTTACTCCTAATATTATTACACAAAAAGAGTTGATTATTGATTCCTATAGTCAAACTGAATTATCAATAGCAGGATCCTTTATATCCCAAATTCAGACATAGGACATCATATATGAAGATATCTAGCATTATCGACTCAAGGAAACAAGTTAGACAAAACAATACATTCTAGAGTAAGCAGAGTAGCAAATTGAAACAACATCATCTGCAGTAGTTATTTATCATAGAGTGCTTACTAAAAAAGACATCTTGAAATAGGTAGAATCATGGAAAAAAGGTTCTACTACCACCATACTGGGGGAAACTATGTGTCCAAAAAACATCAACATACGGAGCATGAAGAATCCTTATGATGAAACCAATGTCAATACTACAACCAGCCATGCCATGAATCTTCATCCACCCATCACCTCATCCACAAATTTGGACCAACATCAAAAGAAAGATTTGAATCAAATTACAAAGAATGTTATCAATGAAAAAGAAGTTTGAAAGCATAATGGAAAAATCAAATACAAGTGGATACCAAAGAAAAATTATCCCTATCAAACTCCATCAGTCAAAGAAACTATGGGGAAAAATAAATAAGGGAAGAGTATCCATCAAAGATGTTCGCACAAGAAAAAGTAGGCTTCCCAAGTGATGTACAAAGTATATCAAGTAGTTGGTCCTAATTCCATGCACACTTTTGTATCCACCCATCATTGCTCATCTTCCCAAGTTTGGAGATTCAAAGGTTCCAAGCTATCAACCAATCCATCTTATATTCCTAAACACACTCCATCCATGCCTCCACACATTATATCCAATTCTCACATTGACCATGTCTTGGCAATGACCCTTCATCACAAGGATTCAGAAGGCACTCCATCACGATGTGTGAACAAAGACAAAGTTAACTCCAGCATCAAAAAAGCAGATCATGAATCTCAAAAGTTGTATTCAAGTGCATGTATCTTGGAAAAGCAGCTTCTTCAAGCAGGATATTGATGGCACATTATGAAAAAAGCATCTATATCGACACCACCAGGTGGTTTAGCATGAGCTTAAAGTCTTTCAAGAAATAAAAAAAATAAAAAAAGGATTGAAAATAGTAAAAATAAAAATCATCCTCCAGTGAAAACCACTACGGTGGCGCTTTGGACAAGTACCATGATGAAAACATGGAAAACGGGCATCATGTGTAGAATTAAAAATCTACGTGTGCCATTTTAGGTGGAAGAATCTCATCCCATCCATAATAAATTCTAGAATTTCATCCATCTTATCCATAACAAATCCATTCGTCCATGAACCATTTATCCAATCCGTTTTCATCCATCTGCATCCATAGTCCAAGTTATCTTGATCTTTGTAAAAAGTTTTGTGCACACTTTATGCTTGCTTATGATAAACATCTTGACATGGGTCATTGTCATTGATCCTATCCTATCCAACATTATCTAAGCCATGAAACATTATCCAAATGAGAATTCTTTATTTGAACACTGTATCTTATCGCAAGATAATCCTTGGCATCCTTTGCGTGCTTACCATATCCATCCATTCCATACATTTCTACACTGTTAGAAATGTGTGCCCCAATTCCATAGGTTGAAACCTCTAAGAGAGCCAAGTCGGTGTGACATCTCTTGTGTCTGGCTGACTAGCAGTTGGAATCTTGTTGAACAGTTCAGGTCACTGTGACCTTGCTTCAGTCTCACCGAATGATCCTATCACTATGACCTTTTGTGTTCGGTATGACCTCCTACCAAGTGGAAATCTCTTATCGATGGTTGGTGTTTATTAGATATTGGGGAGAGTCTTGGATGTTTGCTATGAGCTCTCAGCAATGAAGGAATGTCTCGCTGATAGCGTTTTCTATTGAAGCCTTCGGGGAGAGTCTTGGGTTTTTCGTAAGAAGTCTTACCGATAGGAATGTCTCACCGACAGTATTCACTCGGGGTAACACAAAGGTCTCGGGAAGATCTCTTAGTGACTAAGTGAAGTCTTGCTGAAGGTGGAGGTTTCAGTATGAAGTCCCAGCGACTGATGAAGGTCTCGCTAATGGGGATACACTTGGAGTCTTCGTGGTGACAAAAAGATTTTGGTATGAAGTCTTAGCGATTGATGGAGAGTCTCGCCGATAGTAAATGGTCCTCGAGGTGACATGAAGTATTCGCTGTGATGTCTTGGCGAAAGATGATTGTCTTACCGATGTGAACACTCATGTCTATGTGACTTATGGAGCTTCGGTATGACGTCTCACTAGTAGTGATGAGTCTTGGCGATAGCGATACATGTTAAGAACTTCGGTATGAGGTCTTGGCGACATGAGGAAGTCTTAGCAATAGTCTTCTGGACTCGGTATGACATCTTGCTAATAGGATGAACTCTTGGCGATATCGAATGTTGGTTGTGTGGCATCGGAGAGACACAGTTAGTGTCTCACCGACATGCCAACATAGATTGAAGCATTTTGACTGTGTGAAGACTATCCTATGTGGCTTGTAGTCAACCAATTAGAGAATCCGAATGGGAACCGTTGGAAGACAGTTCACTGTGGCAGTTCTGTGAGGAAGTTCAACAGATAAGAATGACATGAATATAGTCTAGAATAGCAAATGATATCTGGTTTGGATCAACGGATTGGTGTGTGGTTGTATGATCAGTGGTTGAATTCTATTCTGTGAAGACTGTAATGTGAATGTTCTGTAACAAGGTTGTTCATAGTGAATGCTGCTGTAAACTAACATCAGAAAGATAAGTCTGTACTCTGTATGTAATCTTTATTACCGTAATACAAAGTGACTTCTCTTGGTATGGTGGGTTTTTCTCCCGTAAGGGTTTTCCCACGTAAATTTGGTGTTCATACGTGTTTGTCAAATACTCTATTTTTGTTATTGCTTTCAAGTGCATCTTAATTGGACTATAATTGTAAAATTTAAAAGTGTCTCTGCATTCTTCCTTGAGGTTTTGACGTTAGGAGAGTTGTTTCCACATCTAGCTTTCCTTATAAGTGGTATCAGAGCCTGGCTAGTTGTGTTATCCTTGTGGGTACGTTGGGCTTTTTGAGTCAATTTTGTTCAGTGGGAGTCATGTAGAAGTTTGTTAATTCGAATTGCAGATTGAGATGGATAGCACGTTAGGAAAGATTGAAATAGAGAAGTTCAATGGCAACAATTTTGAGTTGTGGAAAATCAAAATGGAGGATCTCTTAGTGGATTGTGATATGTGGCTTGTTGTGTCTAGAACTAAACCTATAGGAATGAAGCAAGAAGATTGGGACCTTGTAGATAGAAAGTCTAAGGGGTTGATAAGGCTCTGTTTGGCAGACTTCGTTCTTCTGAATGTGCATGAAGAGAAGACTGCATCTTCCTTGTGGAAGATACTGGCATCTATTTATTAGGGGAATTCCTTGGTGAATAAACTATTCCTGAGGAAGAAGCTGTACACTTTGAGAATGCATAAAGGAGGGTCTGTAGCTGATCATTTGAACACATTCAACATGCTGATTGCACAGTTAACTTATGTTGGTGTAAAGAATGATGAAGAGGATCGATGTATGCTTCTATTGTGTTCTTTGCCAGACTCTTGGGATCATCTGGTGATGGCTATTGGGAGTACAACATAAAATTTCAAGATGGAAGATGTTGTTGCTTCTTTGTTATCAGAAGAGATGAGAAGAAAATTTTCTGAGATGGCGAAGGAGGCTCTTGCTATTAGAGGAAGATCGAAAGAGAAAGGAAAGAAGAAGGAAAAGAAATCTAAATCAAAATTAGAGGGGAGATCAAAGTCTCCTGGCAAGAAGTCCAAGGTGAAGTGCTAGAACTATGGGAAACCTGGTCATGTCTGAAAGGATTGTAAAGAGGAGAAAAAGAAGAAGAAGATTTTTTCTGATAATGATTCTTCTCAGAGTAATGCAGACACCTTCATTGCAACCTTGGCTACACAGGCATCAGATGATGTCTGGCTGATTGATTCAGGTGCATCTTTCCACATGACATCTCATAGAGACTAGTTTACGAGGTATAAAGAATACGATGGTGGAAAGGTGTACTTAGCAAGTGATTCAACTTTGGAGATTGTTGGCCATGGAAGAGTCAGAATCCAATTCCCTGATGGAAGAGTGAAGGGAATCAAGGATGGTATGCATATACCAGGTCTGGCTTGAAATCTGCTATCTGTCAGTAAGCTGAATGATATTGGAGTGCAAGTCACGTTCTCTAGAAATGGCTGGAAGATGACTAGAGGCTCAATGGTGCTAGCAAGTGGTGCTCATATTGGTACCTTGTACAAGTTAGATGCACATGCTGTTCAATGTAACAGTGTCTTTGTAAAGTCATAGAAAGCTACTCATGGAGGTAAAGAGGGAAATGTTCCTAATTGTGTAAACTCTATGGAAGTTAAACTTCCAATAGAAAAGACTGTGCTCTGGCATCATAGGCTAGGCCACATTGGAGAGAAAGGTTTAAAAACCTTGAAGAATAAAACCTAGTTGAGGGGTTTGAAGATTGTAACCTTGAATTTGAATTATGTGAACATTGTATATATGGAAAACAACACCGTGTTTTGTTTTATTCAAGTCCTCATAAATCTTCTAGTTTGCTAGATTATATTCATTTTGATGTATTTGGTCCAGTGAATGTTCCTTCTTTGTCTAAGTCAAGGTACTATGTATCATTCATTGATGATTATTCGAGAAGAACATTTGTTTATTTTTTGAAAAGTAAATCAAAAGTATTCAGTCGGTTTAAGGAATTTAAGAACCTTGTAGAAAATTAGATTGGAAGAAAAATAAAATGTTTAAGGACTGATAATGCCGGTGAATTTTTTTCTGATGATTTTGAGAGGTATTGTAAAGACCATGGGATTAAAAGACATAAGACTACACCTTATACTCCACGGTAAAATGGAGTTGCAAAAAGGTTCAATAGGATAGTGATGGAGAGAGCACGAAGTATGCTGAGTAGTGTCGGCTTGGAGGAGAAGTTCTAGACTGAGGCAGTTGCTACAACATGTTACTTAATAAATTGTTCTCCAAATTCTGCTCTTGTTGAGAAAACACCTTTGGAAGCGTGGTCTGGCAAGAAGCCCTCTTTAAGACATATTCATGTTTTTGGCTGTGAGGAATATGCACATGTGCCGTATGAGAAAAGATCTAAATTGGAGAACAAGGATTTTAAATGTATTTTTATTGGCTATAGTGCTGGCATAAAAGGATACAAGCTTTGGAATCCTGATATAGAGAAGGTTCTATATAGTAGAAGTGTAATATTTTGTGAGCTAAAGCCTTCTACCTTGGATCTGCAGTCAAAGACAAAGTCAGAAAACAATAAGGATGTAGTTAAAATTCCTCCTATACTAGAGAAAGAGGAATTGAAAATTCAAAATGTACCTAAAACTGAGGAGAGGTCAAGCATTTCTGAAAGTTCTGAAGAAGAAGAAGAACCTTAGCCTCAACAATTAAGGGGGTCAACTCATGAAAGAAAGCAACCTGATAGGTATGGGTTTTCTTTGATAGATTCTACTTGTGCCTATCCTTTAATTTCTAGCACTGATGAGCCTAGGACTGTGAAAGAGGCATTTAGAATGTCTGATTCAGACTCTTGGCTGGAAGCCATGAATGAAGAAATGGCATCATTAGAAAAGAATGACACTTGGAGTTTGGTGCCCTTGCCTAAAGGTAGAAAAGTTGTTGGCTGCAAATGGGTATTTAAAAAGAAGATTGGTATGGATAGCAGTGTGGAAAAATACAAGGCAAGATTGGTTGCAAAGGGTTATTCCCAGGTAGAGGGAATTGATTATGGGGAGATTTTTTCTCCTGTAGCTAAGCTGACATCCATTAGATTTCTTTTGTCACTTGCAATAGTGTATGAATTAGAGTTCGAATAGATGGATGTGAAGACAACATTTCTTCATGGTGATCTTGAAGAAGAAATCTATATGTCCCAACCTGAGCACTTTGTTGAAAAAGGTAAAGAAAAATTGGTTTGCAAGTTAAAGAAGTCTCTGTATGGGTTAAACCAGTCACCTAGGATGTGGTACCAGAAGTTTGATACTTTTGTATTGTCCTTGGGATTTGTGAGATCAAAATCTAATCATTGTGTCTATTATAAAGTTGAAAGTGATCGAGTGCTTATTGTTGCTCTCTATGTTGATGATATGTTGTTCACAGGAAATAGTAAGCTAATGATTTCTGATCTTAAGTCTCAGTTGTCTGCTAAGTTCAAAATGAAAGATCTTGGTGCAGCTAGGTATATTCTAGGGATGGAGATAACCAGGGACAGGAAGAATAGAAAACTTTGGCTCAGTCAGAGTAAGTATATCAAGACTGTTCTAGAGAGATTTTTTATTAATGATTGCAAGCAACTAGTTGTTCTAGTTTTGCAGGGAACGAAGCTATCTGTTGAAGATTGTACAAAATCTCCTACTCAGACGGAGGACATGACCAGTGTACTTTATGCTAGTGTGGTTGGTAGTCTCATGTATGTAATGGTCTGTACAAGGCCAAACATTGCCCAAGCAGTGGGAGTTCTTAGTCGGTTTATGACTAATCCTAGAAGAACACATTGGGATGCTGTGAAGAGAGTGTTTAAATATTTGAAGGGGACTTCAAAATATGCTTTGTGTTACCATGGGAACTTGGTTGAATCATAGAGGACTCTCAAAATTCAAGGATATGTGGATTCTGATTGGGTAGGGGACATTGATAGCAGGAGGTCCACCAGTGGATATATTTTCATGTTGAATGGTGGTGCAGTGAGTTGGATGAGTAAGCGGCAGGCGTTAGTCGCTTTGTCCACTATAGAGGCTAAATACATGGAAGCTACACATGCTTGTAAAGAAGCAGTTTGGTTAAAATGTTTGTGTTCTAACATTGGTTTTGATGCAGTGAAAATAACTATTTTTTGTGACAGTTAGAGTGCAATTTGTCTTGCAAAGAATCCTACTTTCCATGCCAGGACAACATATAGATGTACAGTACCACTTTGTACGAGATATGGTGGAGGATGGAAATGTTAGTTTGGAAAAATTTGACACTACAGAGAATGTTACAGATGCATTGACGAAGCCAGTGAGCACAGACAAGTTCAGGTGTTGTGCCAATTCAATGGGCCTTAGTGCCCATGAAAGTCAGTAGTTTTGTTGTGCTCTGGAGGTGCCTTTGTGATCTTTGTCAAGTGGGAGATTGTTACAAATGTGTGCCTCAATTCCACAAGCTGAAACCTCTAAGAGAGCCAAGTCGGTGTGACACCTTTTGTGTTTGGCTGACTAGCAGTTGGAATCTTGTTGAATAGTTCAGGTCGCTGTGACCTTGCTTCAGTCTCACTGAATAATCCTATCGCTATGACCTGTTGTGTTCAGTATGATCTCCTACCAAGTGGAAATCTCTTACCGATGGTTGGTGTTTATCGAATATCGGGAGAGTCTTGGATGTTCGCTATGAGCTCTCAGCGATGAAGGAATGTCTCACCGACAACATTTTATGTTGAAGCCTTCGGGGAGAGTCTTGGGTGTTCGGTAAGAAGTCTTACCGATAGGAATGTCTCACCGACAGTATTCACTCGGGGTAACACAAAGGTCTCAGGAAGATCTCTCAACGACTAAGTGAAGTCTCACCAAAGGTGGGGGTTTCAGTATGAAGTCCCAGTGATTGATGAAGGTCTTGCCGACGGGGATACACTTGGAGTCTTTGTGGTGACACAAAGATTTCAGTATGAAGTCTTAGCAAATGATGGAGAGTCTCGCTAATAGTAAATGGTCCTCGAGGTGACATGAAGTATTTGCTGTGATGTCTTGGTGATAGAAGTATGTCTTGCTGACTGCTCAACACTTCAGAATACCTTGTAAAGAGCTCGGTGTGATGTATTGGCGAAAGACAATTGTCTTGCCGATGTGAACACTCATGTCTATGTGACTTATGGAGCTTCGGTATGACATCTCACTGGTAGTGATGAGTCTTGGCGATAGCAATACATGTGAAGAACTTCGGTATGAGGTCTTGGTGAAGCAAGGAAGTCTTAGCGATAGTCTTCTGGACTCGGTATGACATCTTTCCGAAAGGATGAACTCTTGGCAATATCGAATGCTGGCTGTGTGGCATAAAGGAGACACGGTTAGTGTCTCACCGACATGCCAACATAGATTGAATCCTTTTGACCGAGTGAAGACTATCCTATGTGGCTTGTAGTTGACCAATCATAGAAGCCAAATGGGAACCGTTGGAAGATAGTTCACTGTGGTAGTTCTATGAGGAAGTTTGATAGACAGGAATGACATGAATATAGTCTAGAATAGTAGATGATGTCTAGTTCAGATCAACGGATTGGTGTGTGGTTGTATGATTAGTGGTTGAATTCTATTCTGTGAAGACTGTAACGTGAATGTTCTGTAACAAGGTTTTTCATAGTGAATGCTGCTATAAACTAACATCAGAAAGATAAGTCTATACTCTGTATGTAATCTTTATTACTGTAATACAAAGTGACTTCTCTTGGTGTGGTGGGTTTTTCTCCCGTAAGGGTTTTCCCACGTAAATCTGGTGTTCATATGGGTTTGTCAAATACTTTATTTCTATTATTGCTTTCAAGTGTATCTTAATTGGACTGTAATTGTAAAATTTAAAAGTTTCTCTGTGTTCTTCCTTGAGGTTTTGACGTTAGGAGAGTTGTTTCCGCATCTAGTCCAAGTTATCTTGATCTTTGTAAAAATTTTGGTGCACACTTTATGCTTGCTTACGATAAACATCTTGACATGGGTCATTGTCATTGATCCTATCCTATCCAACATTATCTGAGCCATGAAACATTATCCAAATGAGAATTCTTTATTTGAACACTATATCTTATCGCAAGATAATCCTTGGCATCCTTTGTGTGCTTACCATATCCATCCATCCATACACCTATCCAAGCATCCATTCATGACATTCCATACATTTCTAGAAACTGGGGAAAATATTTACATCTTGCTTCAGAAATAAATCTTGATCTATATCGTCCAACTTATGTGGTGATCGAAACATTGGGAAACATGAAATCAAATTGGTCAAGCATTTGTGAGCCAAAATCCAAATCACTAGCCCATGGCACATTTTGACGAGAAGACATTACTTATCAAGCTTCATCTTTCATTGAACATCAATCCAAACAATCAATATCAGTCGCACCTAATTAGCACTTTAGCATCACATCAAATCATTCAAACAATTTTTTTTCCAAATCAAGCTTCAAAATCCTGATCAATCAAATCCAATCAATCCATCATCATCTTGGGATATTCTTCCCAATCCTTGTGTTTCTTAACACTATCCTTGCATTGTTGTGCATCCTCAACAATGTTATCATCAACAACCTTGATCAATCAAATCCAATTATTCACTCATCATCTTGGGATATCCTTCCTAGTCCTTGTGTTGCTTAACACTATCCTTGCACTGTTGTGTATCCTCAACAATGTTATCATCATCAATCCATTGATCCAATAAATAAACCTTAGCTTGGTTTTCAACAAAATCCCAAAATAGATCACTGAAATCATCACATATCCATATCCAAAATTTCAAAATCATGCAAAAATCCAAAAACATCCAAAACATATCAAAAATCCAAAAAACACTCAAAAAGTCAGAAAAACATCAAAAACATGAAATCTGGACTACGTCGTCTCTGAGCTTAAACGTAGGCAAGGCTAATCTTTGATTAGCTCCTCAAACACAAAATCCAAAAAAATTCATAAAATCTCATAAAAACACAAAAAACATTTGAAAATTTGAAAATCAAAACATTTGTAAAACATCTTGAAAATACCAAAAATAGCCTCAAAACATTTCAAAACATCAAAAACATCCAAATACTTGAAAAAATCCATCTGTCCCATTTCGCTTTCACCTGCAATAATCTCATCCATAATAAAAAAATCATCACACTCACCCTTTGGAAAAACAAATAGAAACAAGCATAACAATCAACAAAAGCAAACTTCAAACACAAAATCAAAATCGAAGCAACAAACCTTTAAATCCAAAATCAAACTCTTGATCATTCACAAACATGCCAATCAACCTTATATCAATAGCCTTTTTGAACAACCTATCAACTTGCCACCATCCACTAACATGTCCTAGGATGCATCCTTCCTACAATGGGCATTATCTATTGGAAAAACACTTTGGATAAACAAAACAACGTGCCACCATCCACTAACATGTCCTAGGATGTATCCTTCCTACAATGGGAATTATTTATTGGAAATCATTTCAATTCTTATCCTAAACAAAAAAAATCCCTTTGGTTAGAGGTATGAAGTACATTGACTTGTTTGTGTTCTTGATCTTTTCTTTTTTATTTATCTTATTGCACGCATTCCGATGACCTCTCAATGATGTCTAATCAAAGCAATTTAGAGAGAAAGGAATGGGGCATCGATCATTATCTTTTTGTTTGTTGTGCTTGTTGGACGTTCTTGTAATATAACTTGGTGAATACTTTCCTTGTTAGGTTCATCCTATCAAGGTTTATGTATGTCAAGTGTGAACAAGAATACTCCTATCTATTTGTTGATTCAAAGTCCATCGCACTAAGTACAATGCCATCCTGGTTCTTTATACCTTGATGCATCATGCCTATGTGTGTTATCAAACATAAGGTAAGTAGCCCTTTTAAATTCCCAATTCCTAATAAGCTCATCATCCATCTCTCATCACAAAGTTGTCTTGTTGAATCCTCTTGTCATCATCTCATTTCTTTTTTTCCGCACTAATATCATACCAGGATAGTTAATCATCATTTCCAATGCATCCATCCTACATCCACAAACCATCAACATACTGCACATCATATCATATCATATTGATCATCATCATAATATAGATCTGTTAGTCTAAGCATCTCATAAATCATAAATTTGCATAAAAAGTCCATTACATAATTATATAGGCATTATCGCACCATCCATCTCAAATGCATTCCATCATCATTTAAGTTGTTTAGGATAATATAGATTGTTTATTCTAAGAATCTTAAAACCATCTCATTTGCATCATTATCATAACCATCTATACATCCATCTTAAACCTCTTTTTCGTGAGATCTGTTAGAAACCAAGATTTGATTGCAAACCAGAAAAATCACCTTCCATAGAAGAGAAAAATGAAAAAGAAGAGATTTGTAAAAGATGTGCAAATTGATATATTCAAAGTACAAAATATTACAAGAGATAATTTGCTTTATAAAAGCAAAGATGCATAAACCTAATCTTATCTTGAGCAACAAGATAGCTCAAATAAGATAAAGATGAAAACCTATAACTTAGGAATTAAATATGCCTAAGTAAACTTATGCAAAGTGTAATTAATAATTAATTACACCAAAACCCCCCCATAAGTGTAACTTAGGGAGAAGTAGATTATTATGCAACTATGAGTCCCAACAACAAGGCCTGATCAGGTACTCATGTACAAATGCAAAGACAGAGAAAACCCAGTGGGAAAAACCCCCCCTCAGTAAGATGAACTGCTGCAAAGAATCACTGGAAGAATTCTGAAGAAGCAACACTAGAACCCCAAATCCAGCAAGCAAGGAAATATACTTCTATTTGCAAAATACCATATTAGAATCACAAATGCAACAATAGACCCGATGCCAAGGAACACTAGAAACTCACATACTGGATCAACCCTGGAATCTGTGAACAATAGTAGATGAAAGGATGAAAGGACCCATAATGATGACGAATCTGTAAGTTGTGTCTCTCAAAGCCATTGCCAAACTGAAACTAAAACTGCCCATAGGATGAGTACCATCAAGACTTTGGAACATTAACCATAAAAACATGGCCCTCAAATGAGAAAGATCTAAACCAATGAGGATCAAGAACTATAAAATCCCAATGTGAAGTGTAAACCAAAGCAAACCAATGATGTGTCCAGCTAAGCAAGAAAGAAGCTAAAAGGAGACAATAGGAAACTAGAAAAACTCATGTGAGTTGTCACCAATATGAAAGATGGATGCAAGAACCCCCCTCAATGGAACTTTATATCAGTTTGTTATTACAATACCCAATGGTTGCAGGAGAGAATGCAAAACTACAGAAACATAAGCGAAAATGCAAACCTAATGCATGAAACAAAAAAAAATGCATTCATAAAATAAGGTACAAATATTCTTTAAATGACCTTAGATCTACATAGAGGTTGAAACCAGCTTTCCGACATCGCTCACGAAAAATGGATAAGCGAGTCAAAATATATGCTTCCCAGAGTGAAAACGGAAATATATGACTTCCGAGGCTGAAGAAGACATCAAAAACGAAAAACCAAAAAATTAGACCTATACCATTGTGTAGAGCTCGGAAATAGCTTTCCGGCAATATCTCGTTTACAAAAAAATGACGCCGTATGTGAAAGTTATGCTTGTTTCCATGAAACTGCTCCAAAAAGGTCCGATTTGGCCATGTGAAGCCCTCAGGAGCTAAAATAAATTGGCCCCTGGTCGCATGCAAGACCAGGGGCTGGTGCACAGAGCGCTGGGCCAAATTCCTTAGTCACTGATATGACCAGGGCTAGGGCTGTAGATCTGACAGGGGCAGGACCCGTCCGCAGTGTTTTAAGCCCACGGGGGCTGCACTCCTATCGGTGACGACTTGAGCTCAAGGTTTGGTTGCCCAAAAGACCTTGGATTTAGAAACGGAGCCCTTAGGGGCTAAGCGCTAAGATGCTACTGCCGGTGGAGAGATGGTCGCCGGGCGGTGACCCAAATAACACTAGCCGCGCAAAAAACTTGGTGAATTTTTGATTTTTTTTAATATATTTTTTATTTTTTTTGAAATCTGTGCCTCAAAGACTATGCCTGGGGGCTGTACAGCCCTTGGACAAATTTTTTTTGCCTCTCTAGACTATTTTTCCCAAATCAGAAATTTTTTATATCAAAATAGGGGTTTTTGGGCGTTGCAAATCCAACGGCGATGTCTGTTTGGGCCCAATGTGCTCCGAAAATCAGGTGATCCCCAGATCTATCAAAGAACTCACCAAGCTTAAAACCCTCACAGATCTGGCAAACGGTGACGAAAATGAATGAAATAAAAGTCATTTCTGACTTTTTCCAGCGCTCTAAATCCAACAAAAAATCTTGATCTGATCCAAGACGCTGCATAAAGATGCTCAAAAAATGGAAACCCTCGAGGAACCTCGAACGAGCTCTGCAATGAATTCCTTTGAAAAGGCTAAGACGGGGCTGCAAATCGAGGCTCTGATACCATGTTAGAAACCAAGATCTGATTGCAAACCAGAAAAATCACCTTCCACAAAAGAGAAAAATGAAAAAGCAGAGATTTGCAAAAGATGTGCAAATTGATATATTCGAAGTACAAAATATTACAAGAGATAATTTGCTTGATAAAAGCAAAGATGCATAAACCTAATCTTATCTTGAGCAACAAGATAGCTCAAATAAGATAAAGATGAAAACCTATAACTTAGGAATTAAATATGCCTAAGTAAACTTATGCAAAGTGTAATTAATAATTAATTACACCAACAAAGTCAACCTTCAAATCAAAATTTTCGCTCGATCTCTCAAGGGGGCAGTGTACCAGTATACTTCTTTTTGCTGGGGCATCCGAAAAAATCAATTTTTTTTTTTAAATTTGATCACGGCAAGATTATTCTTTGAACCAACATAACAAGTACATTGCTTCAAAGAGGGGCAAAATTTAGACATGCAAAATTGACATGATGCATCTAATCCGGATTCACTAATTCCATATTTTCCTTAATCATCCCTTTATCATCATTTTCCCTCTTTAATTAAATAAATCATCTTTTATTTTATTAAATCTCTAAAGTCATTCCATTAAATTAAATAAATCAAAATCTTTATTTAATTAAATCTAAATCACATTTTTCTCATCTTTTGATTTAAATCAACCCATAAATCTAAATCAAATAGTCACATCACCTAATCTCTTATTAAATTAATCAAATCTTGATTAATTTAATCATAATCACCTAAATCCTCTAGATTTTGCAACTTGCACCAATAAATCATTTCTTGGATTTAATAATTCCCTAAGTACTTTCAACGTGGTATCAAAAAAGGGAATTTTCCCTCCCACATGACTTGTCCATCCAACAAAGCATTTAAGAGCTCTTACATGTCTCTTACACAAGTCAAACTTGGCATTTAAGACTCTTTCTTCTCCCTCCAACAAGCCATCTTTTGAATTTCAAATCTCCCCCACTTTGGCACATTGACCAAAATGTGCACAACCTTCCTCCAGTAACATCTTGACAAGTGGCATATTGTCATTGGCTCATGTTTTGTCCCACATCCTTTTCTCCTATAAATGGAGAGCTCTTTTACTAATTTGAGGGACACAAAAAGTTTATGCATTTGTATCCACAATCCATAGCAATTTCATTATAGTCAAGAATCACACATCCTTAGCATCAAGAGCTTATCAAGGGATTGGGAAAAGGGCTTCTTTCCACATTAAAGAAGCACCAATCCCCCTATAAGATGTTGGTTTGATCATTTGAATAATGTTTCATTGTGTTTTTCTTGCTTTCGTGCTTTGTTTCCCTTATTCTTGTGTTCAAATTAATTTTATAGGGAGTGGTTTATTTTAGTTTACTAACAATGGCTAATGTGGTATGTTTTATCTATTGTTAGTGATTGCAGGTTTACCTCTCTTAGATATCAACGAGTTGATGCTTGGATCTACAATATTGGAGTTCAATCTCACCTTGTTCTACCAACTCCCTTATGAAACAATAATAAATATCAATGTGTTTACTTTGTCCATGGAAGACTAGATTATTTTTCAAGGCTACTAAAGACACATTATCACAATGAATGGCTATACCATCTTCTTGTTATTCCTTCAAATCCATAAGGATTCTTCTCAACTAAATAGCTTGGCATGTTGTGTTTTTTGCAATGTACTCAGCTTCTGCTATGGAAAGAGAGACAATGGAATGATTCTTTGATGGCTATGAAATTGTACCTAAACCCATGTGGAATACATATCCCGATGTGATCTTCCTATCATCTACATTACCTACCTAATCACTATCTATGAAACCAGAAAACTTAAACTCATTAGATGTAGTATGCATACAAAATTCCATAACCTACTAAAACATTCACATATCTCAAAATGCTCTTTCCTGCTTACCAATGTGTGTCCATAGGTTTCTCCATGAACCTAGAAATTAAGCTTACTACATGCATCAAATCAGGCTTGGTAGATGTCAAGTACATCAAACTTACAACCATGCTCTTGTAGAGGGTTGGGTTCACTTCATTGTTCTTATAGTCCTCTTTGCTCAGTTTTAGACCTATTGTTGTTGGTGTTAATATAGGTTTGTTTTTTTCCATTTTAAATGTCCTCAAAATACGTGCTTCCTCTTTCAACACTCCATTCAAGAAGATTGACTTCACATCCATTTGAAACACCTTTTGGAATTATGTTGGGCTGCAATTGCTATGATTTCCTGAACTATTTCCATCCTTGCAACTAGTGCATATGTCTCATCATAATCATTTTCAAGTTTTTGTTTGTATCCTTTTTAACAACTAGCCTTTCCTTATACCTTTTAATGTTACCTTCAAATATACACTTAGAATTGTAGACCCACTCAACTCTAATCACTTGTTTACCTTTGGGTAAATTAGTTAGTTGCCATGTTTTATTCCTTTCTATAGCATCCAAATCTTCATCCATGTCCTTACACCACTTCTCTTCTTTAACAACTTCCTCAAAGTGTGTTAGATCACAATAGGAAAATAAAGAAAAATCAAAATTCTAATCAAAATCAACACAACTTGTGTTGTCATAAATCTCCCTCACACTCCTTGTCCTTCATTCCATCAATAATGCAAGTGTAGGGTCTAAATTACCTTAGGAGTTGCTACTACTATAACCATCAGAGTTGTTCTATTGTTGACTATTGGAGCTACTACTTTTTTGAATTCTGGAGTTGTTTCTCTACTATATGTTTCTAGATTTTTCATTTTGATGAATACCCCCAGAGTTGGTTTGTTAATTACTGCCAAAGTTGTTTTTCAAAGCTTTGTAGTAGTTTCTACCTAAATTGCTATTTTTTGGAGCTTCTTCAAGGTTGGTGTCTTCCTGAAATTCTTCATCTTTAAGAGGTATTGTAAGTGAAATACTCATGGTGATGTCTAACATTCCATCCCATGCTTCATTTTCAACAAACTCAATATCCTTGGTGATCATTGTAGACATGCAAAATATACTGATTGACATTGTGCATCTGATCCTGACTTATTAACATCGTTTCTTCTTAAATCATCCCTCGGTCTAACCATTTAATCAAATCCCCCTATCTGATTAAAGTCATCAATATTCATCTCTTAATTAAATAAATCATTTTATCTGATTAAGTCAATTCCTTCTGTTAATTAAATCAACCCATCTGATCTAATTATCCCTATTTAATTAAATAATCAATTTATCTGATTAAATCTCTAAAGTTTATCCATTAAATTAAATAAATTAAAACCTTATTTGATTTAATCTAACACCACCCTTTTTTATTAAATAAATCAAAATCTTTATTTAATTAGCCTCTTATCATATTCTTCTCTTATTTGATTTAAATAAACCCATAAATCTAAGTCAAATAAGTCACATCATCAAATCTCCTGTTAAATTAATTAACCCTTGATTAATTTAATCTAATCTCCTATCACATCCTCTAGATAATGCAAGTTGCACATGTAAATAGATTTAATTCATTTATTAAATCAATATTTTCCCTCACATGGCATCTTTTGGAATATTCCCTTAATTTGAATTCAAAAATTCCAAGTCAACATGTACATCCAACAAGGCAATAAATTCATCTTACATGTCCTTTGCCTTGAGCCAAGTGGCATTTATTGCATTTTCCCTTCCCTCTTACATGTCATTTCAACAAATTTGAATTTCAAATATTGGCATTTATTGGCACAAATCCCAAATCTTGCACAACCATCATCCATTCATAGCTTGACAAGTGGCACCATATCATTGGATGAAAGTTAGTCCCACATTGCTCAAATTTGGACTTTCATCCATCTTGAAATCCTATAAATGAAAGGCTCATATCTTCATTTTATCATCCACAATCCAAGTAAAGTTACCATGCTAAAATACTTACTCATTCTCATCCATCATTTGAATTTTTAGCTAGGATTTTTGCAGATTTGGCTTGGAGTTCTCATCTTTCATCAAAGTGGATCACTCTTCATCATCAATCAACAAAGCTTGCATCTTAGGGATTGGGAAAGGGCCAATTTTCACATCAAATGGGCACCAATTTCCCCATAGGATCATGAGTTTGCACATCTAATTAGGATTTTAACCTTGTTTTTGGCATTTGCATTGTGTTCTTCACTATTTTCATTCCTAGTTTGATTTGTAAATGGATTTCATGGGGAATCCTTCTTTTAGCTTGTAATTCCTTGTCTAACTCATTTATTCATGTTGTTTTGTAGGTACTAGGAAAAGGGTTCGCACATTTGGTGCTAGAAGGAGGGCTGGATAGCATTAATTCTAACTTTTCTTTGAAATTTCTACATTTTTCTTCACACACAAGAAATTCCAACACGGGCTCGTTAGCGTTGCTGTTTCATCACCGTGGGCTCGTCAGCGTCGCTATTTTAGTGCTGCAGACTCGTCAGCGTCACTATATTCCACCACTGGAAACATAAACTGCGCCGCTAGGCTCGTCCCACCAAAAACATTCAAATTTCTAACAGCACCGCTGGACTCGTTGACTTACAGGTCTCTGTGAAAATTTTGAAAAGTGTGACACTGTTGAAAACTGCGATGCTGGACGAAATAGCGATGCAATCGTGCTCTCTATCCTGACACAGAGCGCTGCTGACTGGTAAGCGGCGCTGTAAGAGCACATCTGGGAGAGAAAAATAGTGACGCCTTCACGAGTTGCGACGCTGGGAGATAGTAAAAGGGAGAATTTAACTTCTTAGCACGTGTTTTTCATTTATTATTTATTTGTCTTCTATTTTCTATTTTTTTTATTCCCTGTGTTTTTCTAGAATCTGACTTCTTTCTGCTTTGTAGGTTGAAAATTGAAAAACGAAGGAAGGAGGAGCATGGTGATGATTTTTTCTTCAATCAAAGTGTTTTTAAACACTTAAGTGTTTGTTTAACACCTTTTTAAAGAATTTGTCATCTTTTCATCCTTAGGACACTAGCTTTCATTTGGGCTTAAAAAGATCATTTGGGCTTAAAAAGAACCTTTCAATTTTTTTCTTTTTTTTGCAAAGGTTAAAACGAACAATAGGATCAACAACTTACTAGATTTCATTTATGGGATTAAAAAATTGAACAAAATTTCTTTCACTTGTGATTTGGTGCTTTAAAATGCACTCACATATTGCTTTGAGGATTTAAAAAGAACAAGTGTAGCTTTGTTTTTGTGAGGGCTTACTTAGACTAAAGCCATCGAAAAAGGACGTATGCACTTCTCTCGCGCTTTATAGCGATCTTGAGAATCAAAAGGCCTTTTTCATGACTTTGGGATGAGACAAAGCTATCACCTCCACACTTCGATTTGGGCTTAAAATTGAACAAGATCTTGTGCGAGTGTGAGTAGGGGCATTTTCACGTACATTTCTCTCTTTGTTGCTATCAAAGATTGATCGAGTTACGGATTTTGTTCTTCATTCGCTTTTGTTTATCTTAGAGGGCCTGCCTTGTGGGAAAAAGTACTCACCCAAGGGAACGACTCAATCGGTAACACTCTAAAGCCAAGAGTATTTCCATGAGATATAAATGTGGATATTGGACGAAACGCCAATATCACGCAGTTGACTCCGACAAGATGGATCCGAAAGGGGACTCTTGCCACGTTGGGTCAACTCCTACGAACAGAAAGTCCTTACTAAAACCCATGTGCTAGAATTTTCCAAAATCCTTTTATCTATTTGTTGGTGCAAGAACGGTCATTCTAAAGTCGCCCCACTCTTTTACGGTCTTCTAGTAGAAATGGAAAAAATGCCATGGGAGTTTCATGGGTGTTGATGCTTGGCTGCCCCGTATAAGTGAGTGTCGTGGAGGGGAGCCAGTGGGGTCAAGAATCTAACCATTCGCTAGAGATAAGCGTAGTTGGACTTGTCCAAGTGGGAATCCAACAAATATTGTCTTACACATCCATAGGATTGCACTTATTCTTGGGTTACAAAATGCATTGCTTGATCGAAAACATCTCAAAAATAAACATTTAACATCATCCAAATTTCAAACCCTTTTGGAGACAAATACCATTGGCTCAATCCATATGTTATTGCTTTCCCTTGGGGCTCATGTCCTTAGAGGTTTCTAAACATTAGGTTACATCTTGATTTGTCTCCTTAAGTAAACAATAGGAAAACCATTGCCTTAAGTTCATTAAATTTCCACATAATATATCTTGTGGGGTTTGAAGAAATTGAGACATTGGACATCTTAGTTTGAAACTTTAATCAAAGAGAGTGTTTTTTGATAAAATAAAGACATTAAGCAAATCTAAAAAAAATGAACTTTCATATGTGTTGAAGACTCACAAACCCAAAAGAAAAAATCATTGAAAATGAATGTTCAAATGAAATCAATCTGTGGTTACAAAGGTCTTTAGGAAGCATTTGCATACTCTTGAATACCTAGATATAGGCAAACAAAGTGTTCTTTTTAGGTTCATATAGGGATCAAAACATATCAAAATCTTTTTCATCCATCCCCCAAAACATCAAAACAATGTCATCTCACAAATCACCTTTTGAAAAATCTTGAAAATTATCCTTAAAAGTACTAGGCTTTGTGGCAAAAATCAAAAACACCAAAATCATTGAGACCAAAGTCCTTGAAAACATTTATCAAAACACCTTTTCCTAGGCATGTGTAGATGCATCCTTTTGCATATACTTAGTCAAAGTTATCAAAAACATCTTGTCTAGCTTAGTGTATGTAGATGAATCCTTCTCCATATACTTAGTGAAACAATCATCTTGTTTGGATAGGTGTGGGTAGATGCATCCTTCTCCTCACACATACCCAAATCATCATCCTTTCAACAAAGCTATCCCTTAGATCATCATCCAACATCTTAGGGTCTTTTTGTTCAAAATCAAAAGCAAATCAAAAATCAAGATCAAGGACAAAATCTCAAATCCAAAGTCAAATCACAAAATAAAAAAAAATCAAAATCCAAAGTCCTAAAAAGCCTAGTATTTCATTCAAGATTTATCAAAAGCCAAAAACATCCATAACATTCATCCTTAAATATCATCATCATATCATCATCACCTTTGATCCTAAAAGCATCCTAGAAATTTCTACTTTGGGGCATAAGATAAAGGTCAATCCAAAGAATCAAAAGAGATTCATCTCCCATATTCTTGAAGATTGATCCTTGTTTTATGGTTCTTACTAGATCTCAACACAAGAAGAGTATGGAAGCCAACAAAGAAACACCCGCTTCAAGCGATCTTAGCCAAACAAACACAAAAATGAATCCTGCCAAATCAAGTAATCTGTTGACCCTCTCATGATCCCAAAATCCACAAGAAGAAAATCAAGGGGAGGACGTTACCTTTGGAATGTCTCGCGAGGAAATGACTGAAATGCTAGAAAATCCAGACAACCATAGAATCATCAACATCATGATGAGACTTAACCCTTCGTTGTACATGCTTGAACTAGCAAAACAAGGGGCCAAGTTGCCTTCAGATTTTGATGTGAGTACTATAGTAGATACATCATTTCCTCCCATTCTATCCACCATCCCCATTTCATCTACACCTCCATCCCAAAATATCACACAAAACATTCCGCAAATCACAACATCGTTTGCTCCAACACAACCCAATGTCAACAAGGGAAGCACATTCCTTAATGCTCTTCAATCACATCCCCTTGTTAATAATCAAAAATTTGACGCAAACACCACCCTGGAACAAAACATACTCAACAACCCATTACATAAGAACGTTCCTCTCACTTTACATTATGAACCATCATCAACATCATTTTACGGAGCACCACAAACACCTCTTCTCGCAAATTCACAAGAAGAGGGAGATATGTTCGGACCAGGTGGCATATTCGACACCACACAACAACTAATGCTCCTTACATTTCCACCTATCCCACCATTGCCATTATCATCTGCACCACTTCTTGGTTTAGGGCTTCCCCCTCTACCAAGTATCAATCAAACCGCTATCCCAACCATCAATCAAAGCATCACACCGAATGCTTAAAATTTGTCGTTGATATTGCAACAAAAAATGACAAACACACAAGCAATGGCAACAACATCAAACATCCCTTTAACATCGCAAATCATGGTCTCTCAAGGGACAATCACATCAATAACACTATCCAACACCCAAAACATCAACACAACATCATCATCCACCACCATTCCAAATCCACTACCACCACCACCACCACCAATGTTCACCACATCAAACCAATTCGACGCAGCATTGCAAGCCGCTTTCCAAAGAGGATACCAACAAGTGAAGAAAAAAAAGGCTGTACATCTAGCTACTCAACAGGCTACTCAAGCTGCATAAGCCACATTACAAGTGCAACAAGCACAACAAGCACAACAAGCTCAAGCGTTATTACAATAACAACAAGCTGCCCAAGCTGTGCAAGCATTACAAGCACAAAGGACCACTGAAGCACAACTTCTATTGCAGCAACAAGCCGCACAAGCACAAGTGAAAGCTCAAGCCCAAGCTTAATCACAAGCTCAATATTAGGCACATCAAGCACAAGCACAAGCACAACTTCTTGCACAAGCAGCGCAAATGCAAGCATATTAGCAAGCACTAAAGCAATACCAAGAGCAACAAGAAGCAACATAAATGGCAGCCCAACAACAAGTGTTGTGGGAATAATAGCAAGCATAACAACAAGTGTTGTGGGAACAATAGAAAGCACAACAACAAGCGTTGTTGGAACAACAACAAACACAACAACAAGCACAAATACTAGCGCAACAACAACAAGATCAACAACATGCATCATTCATTCAAAAGCAGGTAGAAGCCTACCTCGCTCACCAGAACATACAGATACCATCAAACAACACACCGACCAACCCACCCATGCAAACGATGATCACAACACCCCAAAACACCTTCATCCCACCCCCTGATCCGCAAGATGATGTGACGACACAAATCCGGTTGCTCTCGCAACAAGTGCTCGACCTTTAGTCAGGGCGAACAACCAAAACACCAAGCAACTTGTGTCCCTATCCATTTGATAGGAGCTTAGAGATGAAACCATTCCCCAAGGGATTTGAGATCCCTAAATTTGACAAATATCGAGGGATGGGAAACCCTAAAGATCACATCAGGGAATTCCAGGTTCATTGCATGGAGGTCACATATGACGATACTTATTTGATGTGGCTATTTCCTAGAAGCTTGGTAGGTCCTGCTATAGAATGGTTCTCTCTCTTACCTTCAGGAATTAGAACCTTCCAAGAAATAAGGGATGGATTCATTAAAAACTATGCATGTAACATTGCAATGGATGTTAGTCTTGAAGAATTATACGCTCTAAAACAAGGAAAGAATGAATCTTTTGCTTCATTCCTTCAATGATGGTAATCCAAGGCCAAACAGAGCAAGTGGACCATGCTAGAAGAACAACAAGTCTGCACCATCATAGCCAACCTTGAAAGCCGCTTGTCATTTCATCTCAATGTTCAGGGCATCACCACATATGATCAATTGATTTCCAAGGCGCTTAGCATCGAAAGAGCCCTTGTGACTCAACCCGTGGAATCAACATCATATCATGAACATCAAAACAATCACCCACCATCCAATTATAATGATAAACCTCGTACGTGGGCAAGGAATAAAAACTTTACTAATGATGGTGTCGTAGATGCCAAGGTGGTCATTAGTGGTCCACACCAAAATACACCCACACCACAAATCCAAAATCAACACCAAAACACTCATCACACAACATATCAACCCAAAAACAATCCAACCATCAATAACCTCAATGATCAAAGAGGACCACCCCAACGCAAGAATTATCCCAAGTGAAAGTACACTGCTTTGGGGGAACCCTTGGAAGTCATCATGAAAAAGTTGATTGAAAAAAAACTCATCAAGCCTCCTACATTCGAGAATTACCAAGAACCTGATGTCAAACCCCCTTGGTATAACAAAAATCAACTTTGTGAATTTCATAAAATAAAATGCCACATCACAAACAGCTGCATGAGACTCAAAAATATCATCCAAGATCTCATTGACAAGAAAATCATAAATGTGGAACAACCTACGGGAAATCAAGATCTTAAAATCTACACGAATCCGATGTCAAATCATGGTAACAAAGGGAATAAAAATGATAAAGGGAAGGCCAGTGTCAACCATGTGTATGAAATAGTCATTACCTCCCTAAATGAAGACTGCATGGTCATCACCATTAAGGGCGCCCATGCCGAAGATTGTGGAGTCGCCACAAGAGGCGATAAAGTCACCATCGCAGGGTCATCTCAACCAAATAGGGTCCCTTCATCTAGATCCAATGGCTATAGTGTCGTAGAACAAATCAAAAGAACACCAACACACATCTCCATCATGGAGTTGTTAAAAATATCATTAGCCCATAAAAAGATCCTTGAAGAAGCATTAGCCTCATCTACCATCCCAGTAGATCTTGATGTGGAGAAATTCCAAGCTATGGTCAAAAATATCATAACGCCTAATCTCCTTACATTCTCTAACCAAGATTTCCCCACCCAACCATCTCACAATCGTGCACTTCACTTGGAAGCCATCGTAAATAAGAGAAAAATCAAAAGGGTCTTGGTGGATGGAGGTGCGGGTTTGAACATCTGTTCTCTTAGCCTCATCAAGCAGTTAAAAATATCAGAAGATTCCATCGACAAAGGGAAAGGCATCACAATAAAAGCATATGATGACCAAGAAAGAGTGTCTCAAGACATGATTAAACTCCCTATTCAAGTAGGTTCGATGCTCATGGAAACCACTTGTTAGGTCCTGGACCTCGACTTGCCATACAATATCCTCCTGGGACACCCATGGATCCATGCGATGAAAGCCGTAGCATCAACCTTCCACCAATGTGTGAAATTCACACATAATGGACAAGACGTTACCATTCATGGAGATCCTGAACCATTCTCATATTGCAAAAATATTGAGGCAAAGTATTACAAAATCCCCCAAGTGCCAAAAAATGATGAGGGCCCATCCACATCATACGTTGACCCCGCCACCCTCACATCCACTTCTGAGACAGAGACACCCACCATCCCTACCATCTTTGACATCAAGCTCATCATCTAGGAGGATGGTTGTGGAAGCTATAGGCTCCCTAATAATGATTTTGTGATAGGAGAGTTACCGCAATCTCCCAGATCACGAGGACGTCCGCAAGAAAATCAATCTTCCACATCACAAAGATATCTTGAAGATTATCCTAAATTCACAAGCTGGGGAGACCTTGGTCAAGAGGTTATTGAAGTAGATCCATCCCACATGTTGTATCGAGATGAAAGACTGGTAGCTAACTTACCAATGGATGAAAGAAACAAGGGCCTACAAATGATGCTTGTAATGGGCTACGACAGAAACCAAAGACTAGGACAAAATGACAATGGGCTCATAATACCTATCATGCCAGAGACGCAACCCATAACAAATCTTGGTCTTAGATGTACCCCTCCGAGAATAACCATATGTGGCCAAAGACCTCCAGTTAGAACGGTTAATATTACTCCTCAGCTAGTACTAGCACAAGTGCACTCACCAATATCCATAGGGAGAGACATGCATAACTTTATAACTGAGCCCTATATTAGTAGCGATGATGAGGATCACTTGACCAATTTACCTAGGTTATTTGAGGATACCACCCTTTGCATGATTAGTACCTTATCTTTCGAATCCAATCATCAAAATCATGAGATCCGCTTAGTCTATCCCCAATTGATCGACTATGACCAATGAGGACCACCAGTTCTTGATACATTCGAAAATGATGAGGCACTCTCAGAATTCATGGGATTGAGGGATAACATTCCAGATGGAGATCACAAGGTAGGCTTTATAATGGAGCTAGACACACATGCCTATTACGGGGAAATGATTGAATCCTTCAGTCGCAAAAGTGAGAAACTAAGAATCATATCCAAGTCCTTGAGTGAAAACCACACTGTGGCACTCTCTAACAAGAAAATAGTAAAAAGAAAGGACGTATCCAACAGTGAAAACCTCTCTAAGGTGCCCGAGGATGAAGGATTCAATCTTCCTCTAAGAGCTATTCATCCAGAGAAGTCAGCAGTCTTGGCTGAAAAATGTAACCCTGTCAACTTAGGAACAGAGGAGACCTCGCATATCACATTCTATGCGGAATCACTATTATCAGAAGAGCAAGAACTCCTAGTAGCATTCCTAAAAGAAAGGCAAAGAAACTTCACATGGAGTTATGCCGATATGCCAGGCCTCGATCCAAAGACCGTGGTCCATCACTTAGCTGTGTATCCAAAAGCCAAACCGGTCAAACAAAAGATTTGAAAGATGCATCCTCAAATCACTTTGTTGATAAAAATGGAGCTCAAAAAGTTGTTAGATGCAGGATTTATCCGACCAACCGATTATCCACAATGGGTATCAAATCTGGTACCTGTTTCAAAGCCTGACAGAGCCATTAGAATCTGTACAGATGTTATGGATTTGAAAAAAGCATGTCCAAAGGATGATTTCCCACTTCCCAACATTGACATGATAGTAGATATGATGGCAGGACATGAGATGCTATCACTAATGGACGGATTTTCAAGATATAACTAGATCATGATAGCAAAAGAAGATCAACATAAGACAGCTTTTACTTGTCCATGGGGGACCTACTGCTGGAACATGATGCCATTTGGCCTAAAGAATGCAGGAGCAACCTATCAAAGGGCCATGACGTTGATATTCCATGATATGATTCATAAAACAGTCAAAGACTATGTCGACCACATTCTAGCTAAGTCAAGAAAAAGATAAGACCATATAGCAACCCCAAGTGCTATCTTTGACTGACTAGAGGAATACAAAGTCAGACTAAATCCCAAGAAGTGTGTCTTTGGCATACAATCAGGTAAATTGCTAGGATACATAGTCTCCATTAGGGGTATCGAGGTGGATCTGGAAAAAGTGAAAGCAATACTTGAGATGGAAGCACCAAAGACATTAAAAAAATTGAGAAGCCTCCAAGGCAGACTCCAATCCATCAAAAGATTCATAGCACAACAGACAGACAAGCATAACCCATATTTGTACCTACTCCACAAGGGGGTAGTATACAAATGGGATACAAAGTGCGAAGAGGCATTTAACAAAATCAAGGAATACCTATTGACACCACCAATTTTAATGCCACCCATCCCAAAGAAGCCATTGATCTTATATGTGTCAGCAACAACGGCAACCCTTGGAGCTCTCCTAGCTCAACATGATGAAAACAAAATAGAGAGGGCCGTCTACTATATCAGTAGGACAATGGTTAGTCATGAGCTAAATTAATCATTCATTGAGAAAGCTTTCCTCACAGTAGTGTTTGCATCCCAAAAATTTAGACATTACATGTTGGCACACAAGATAAAGCTCATTACGAAAATTGATCCCCTCAAGTATCTACTATCAAAGGCAATGCTCACAGGCAGAATGGAAAAATGGGTAATGATACTGTTGGAGTATGATATCGAGTATGTAGAGAGGAAAGCTATCAAGGGTCAAGTTATTGCAGATCAACTAGAAGAAGCACCCATTTATTCTGAGAACCTTCTTGTCTCAGAATTCCTAGATGAATCCATCTTTAACCTCAATGTAACTGACCATTGGAAACTATGCTTCGATGGTTCAAACACCCAACATGGATTAGGAGCTGGTGTCTTCTTCATCACCCCACAAGGGGATTGCATACTGAAGTCATACAAATTGGAATTTCCTTGTACTAACAACATCATAGAATACGAGGCTTTGACTATAGGCCTCAGGATAGCAGTGCAATGGAACATCATAGCTCTTAGGGTGTATGGAGACTCTTAGTTGATCATAAATCAGGTCAATAATGAATATCATACTAAGGATGACAAGCTCACTCCATACAAGAAATTGGTGGAGACTCTAAAGGAATCCTTCATTGACATAACATTTGAGTAGATTCCAAGAACCAACAACGGAGCAGCTGACACCATGGCTACAATTGGGTCACTATTAGACATCCCTCATAACATGCCAAAGTATGAATTTCTAATTGAGCAACTTCTCATCCCCACATTCAAGGTACCAGAATCAAAATATCTACGTGAAATCATTGGTCTGGGCGATCCTTGGTATCATGACATCTATACATATCTTCGCATAGGAGTTACACTCGTTGACCTCCCATCAAACCTAAAACGAACCTTTGTAAAAAAGGAATCCAGATTTGTCATCCTAGGTGATACCTTATACCGTAGAAGCATAGAAGGTACCTTACTACGTTGTCTAAATGCTGAGGAGACATTAACTGCCCTAACCAAAGTTCATAACGGTATCTGTGGCTCACACTCGAGTGGAATGACCATCACCAAGAAACTATTGAGGATGGGGTATTACTAGCCCACAATGGAAAGAGAAGCATATGATCATGCTAAAAGATGT
The DNA here is from genome assembly GCA_007258455.2 of Sequoia sempervirens. NCBI lineage: Eukaryota > Viridiplantae > Streptophyta > Pinopsida > Cupressales > Cupressaceae > Sequoia > Sequoia sempervirens. The sequence continues at coordinate 117,902,432 of VDFB02281492.1, forward strand.
TTACAATGTCAGCAGCATGGAGATATCATCCATGCTTCAGCTCAAGAGCTTCACCCTATCATTACACCATGGCCCTTTTCACAGTGGGGACTCGATCTCATTGGAAAAATCACACCTACCTCATCCAATGGCCATAAATTCATCATCACGGCAACTGAGTACTTCACAAAGTGGGTGGAGGCCATGCTTATGACCTATATCACTGGAAAGCAAATTGCAAAATTCATCCTAAACTATCTCATCTTTCATTACAGTGTCCCACAAGCCATCATCTCAGATAATGGGACACCCTTCAAGAACCAGGAGGTTCGCGACTTGTGTGAGAAATTCAAAATCCAGCATCACTTCTCCACCTCGTATTATCCCCAAGGCAATGGCCAAGTAGAAGCCACAAACAAAACCATCCTCAAAATCCTCAAGAAAATAGTCAATGACGTAGGTCGTGACTGGCACTTGCAGCTTAATCCTGCCCTCTGGGCTTATCAAACCAGCATCTGCACACCCACTAGCATCACCCCATTCTCCTTGGTCTACGGATCATAAGCTGTACTCCCCATTGAGATCAAGCTCCCATCCCTTAGAATATCACTGAAAAACCTCATCACGGATGAGGACTATTGGGTGTCAAGACTAAATGAGCTAGAGTTACTGGATGAGAAATGAATAGATGCTTTGAATTATCTACAAGTCTATCAAAATAGACTCAAATGGAGCTACAACAAGAAAATCAGAAGCAGGACGTTCCAAGTCGGAGAACTGGTCTTAAAAGAAAATTAGAAGAATGTCCTGAACCCCAGCAGCAAAGGCAAGTTCAAACGTAATTGGTTAGGACCTTTCATCATCACAACAAGTTATAAGTCAGGGGCATATCAGCTATCAACACCCGCAGGGGAACCTCTATAGGACACAATGAATAGCTCCCATCTCAAAAAGTTTTATGCCTAATTCTTTAAGGGTATAAAACCAAAAATCCAAAAAATCAGAAAAAGTCCTGAAAAAATGGTTACTTCGGCAAAAACCTAGCAAATAGGTGTCTTGGTGACAACAAAAAAATCAAAAAAGCAAAAAATCCAAAAAAAAAATCAGAAAAAGGATCAAAAAAATTGTCCTCTAGTGAAAACCACTTTGGTGGCACTTTGGGCAAGTACCTAGGTGAAAACCTGGCAAATAGGCGCCTTGTGTAAATAAGCATTATCCATCCACCAAGATCTTTATGACTTGATCTGCATCATCCATCCATTCCGCTTCCATCATCCATCGCATTCAGGTCTCCATCCATCACTCATCCACTCGCATCCGCACCATAGCTTGGTCCTGTTTTTGTATCATGATCCATCATAGTACTACTCGGCCCATCCTCAAGGTTAGTTTTTCTTGCCTTATCGGGGTAGTCTATTGCATCACACTGGGGGCATGTTCTTATCGGATTGGATTCATGTATGTTCTTAAAATCCTCAAATCAGAAAATCCAAAAACATTCAAAACATATCAAAATCCAAAAAAAAAAGTCATCTGGTTGAACTACATCATCTTTGAGCTTGAATGTAGGTAAGGTTGATCTTTGATCATCCCCCGAGACATTTAGGTCAGTCCTATAGGAGTCCGTCATAATAAAATTGACATTTCATCATGTATATCATCATTTGTAAATTGGTCAAGTCCAGTCGAACTACGTGGTCTCTGCGTATATAACATAGGCACGGCTTGTCTGTTGACCAGCCCTCGAGACCCCTAGGATAGGTCTTTAGGTTAGTCTCTTGGTCAAAATCTTGGAAAATCCCAAAACATTTGAAAAAATCAAAAAATCAAAACATTTGAAAATCTCGAAAAATACCAAAAACAGCCTCAAAACATTGCAAAACATCAAAAACATCCACATCTTTGAAAAAGTCCATCCACCTCATCTCGCTTACACCCGAAATAAGCACCATCCATAATAAACTGATCTTTATCATCAATCTTTTGTAAAATAATCAGAAACAAGTCTAGCAGATTAGAAGTAGAACTCCAAAACATCAAGTCTTAAGTCTAAGTCAGTACGTAAGAAAATTGGTCATCTCTTCATATCGATAACACATCATCTGAATTTGTCCCATATCAATCATCCCTTATAAATGAAATGACATGTCGCCATCCACTAACATGTCCTAAGATGAATCCTTCCTACAATGGGCATTATCTTTTGGCAATAATTTTCGCTTATCATCCTTAGAAAACACATCCTTTTCCATTAGCAGTATTGAAGAGCATTAGTTTGTTTATTTACTTGATCTTTATCTTTTGACTTATCTTATTTTGTGCTCATTCCAAGGACGTCTCGATGATATCCCAAAATAGAGGATTTAGAGAAATAGGAATGCGGCAATGATCATTATCTTTTTTCTGCTGTGCTTGTTGGACGTTCTTGTAATATAACCTCGGCGAATACTTGCTTTGTTAGGTATGCATGGAAGAGGTCTAGGGCAACTTGTTGACTATTACAAGGATAGGTTTACCTTTTCGTGTTTTGGTCTAAGGTGTCTGAAACTTCTAAAGTACATCCTAGCAAGGTTTCTGTATGTCAGGTGTGAACAAGAATGCTCCTATCTGATTGTCGAGTCAAAGTCCATCACACTAAGTACCACACCATCCTAGTTGTCTATACCTTGATGCACCGTACCATGTGTGTTATCAAACATAAGAAAATTTGGCCTTTTGAAAATCCCAATTCCTTGGAAAGTAATCATCATCATCATCATCATCATCATCATCATCATCATCATCTGCATTTGTGTCATCTTGTGTCTTGTTGAAATGACTTCTTCTTTTCCCACTAATCATGCTAACAAGGTACTATGATAGTTCACCATCATCGCCATCAATCTTGCATCCACACTTCATTAGCATATTGCATAAGCATAAGCATATCATATAGGGAACATACGCATTGCATTTAAATCATCATAAATAGGTTATCATAAACATTCTTCACAAATAGGTGCATCCATGTCATTGCATTCCACTCACTACACTGTCTCTCATGGCATTATATCAATCATGTCATAAACATTCATTTACATAACCATTTCACATTACCATCTAAATCATCACATAAGAATTTATAGAATCATTTCATAATCATTTATTGTATAATCATAAGCAATAGGCATATAAGCATTTAATTCATTAGACATATCATTGCATCACATACATCATCATTTAGGATAATAACATTTGTTATTCTAAATCATCTCATGAAACCATCTCATTGTGCATTAACACCATCTTATTAGCATCATATCACGACCATCGCATCATATCACATCCATCCATAAATCATCTCATATATATAAGTATTTTCTACACATCATTGCATAATACCATAAATCAAATCATTTCACATATTGCATTGGCATAAAATAAGTCATCATATAGTTAAACATCATTGCACATCATATCATAGATCATAATCAATTGCATAAACGTCATTAGAAATAAATGCATCCATAACATATAAAAGAAGAAGCATACATGCATAGATAAAGGTACACATTTCATCACATCAAAACTCAGCTCATATATATCATATCATCTGTCATAGTACAAAAAAATAATCGGATCACTGTACAAGTATGTCAACCAGTACAAAATGCCCATCGGGCTATCAAAAATGAGCCCATAAGGCACAAAATCATGTATCATTTGGATCACAGTCGATCTTCGTGAATGCTGCCCTTGCCCCTGTCGTTGTGACCCTCTAGTGGTCTCTGACTAGCCCGCTCTGAGTACTTCAGAACCCAGTCTGCTCTAGGAACGATGTCATGGTAGGCCCGAGGATAGTACTCTATCTCTTGGATGCAATCCCTTAAGATTGCATCGACACTGTACCCTAGGATGAGGTGGCTGTCATGCTCTCAATCTGCTATTTGCGGCCTAGCTCTGTAGTTTCCTGTACCTCTGTAGCCAATCTCTACTGCATAGCCTGATCTCTATCTGCTCTGAGCTGATCTCTCTCAGCCCTAGCCTAGTCCCTCTCAGCTGTCATTGCCTAGACCTACACCTGTAGCTGTAAAATCAAGGCATCCCGTGCGTCTACCTCCCCTGCTGGCTGTGCCCGTTGCTGCATGTGAGCCTGGTCCTCACCTTCGGCGCATGGTGGCGGGACTGGCGGATCCTACTGCTGGTCCTGCATAGGGACATCTCCCTGACCTGGTGGAACTGGGGGCACCAAGGGTGGATCCTGTCAAATCTCGATCCTTGCTCCCCGCCCTCATCCTCGTCCTCTCCCCTTGCCTTTGACCCTGTGTACCTCTAGATCCTCACCTAGAATAGTCAACCAAAGAGGAGGTCTAAACCAGTCTCTGTAGGCTTGTGTAGTCCCTGGGTCTACCAAGCCCTAATTATAGGTCCATAGTCGGGCTACCAACTGCCGAAAGTTGTCAACCACCTCCGCGGTGGGAATGCCAGGCCCCCATGCTGTCTGTGTCATGCTCCGTGCAAAGACGGCCACATAATCATCATCGGGCCGATCCTGGGGCTTTCCAAACTAACACTGTACGTGCTCGGGCAGGTATCTCTCAATCATCGTATGCTCCTGGCCCTGCATGTATCGATCCTGCCAATAGTAGAAGAGTTGAGTAGCATCATCGGCCCATCTGGGCCAACCAAGGTATGGACGCCAAGTAAACACAAGCATCTCATCCAGGACCCGCCTCCAGTAGGGGATCCCATGCTCGCTGGTGTGTGTGAAGGACACACCACCTCTATATAGTGCCACAAGGGAATTCTCTACCCCCATCAGAACTGGAACAACCTGTGGACGTAGCATAGAAATGTGCTCCCATGCCCAAATGTGAAGAAGAGTCACTCTAGCTCCTAGTGCTCTACCGTCCACGTAAACATACTCATGGAGATCCCTGTAGAGTGAAGCCAAAAGGACAGGTCCCCATGCAAACCGAACTGGTCTATCTCAGACCATCCTCTCCTAGTAGTATCCCCAACCCGAATTGAAATACCACCCTTGTCGGTCAGGGGCAACAAAACCTGAAATAATCACTACAATGGCCCAATGAAAGGGAGGTGCTATAACTCTGTACCTCTCCAGCTCGATCTGACCCTCGCAATAAATAATGTCACGCATAGCGAGGACTCTGACGTAGCACCGCGTCCCTCCTCCATGTCATAGATCACTTGGCGGCCATGAATGGGCAACCATAAAATATGCTAGACGTCCTCGAGGGTGACGGTCGCCTCGCTAGTGGGAAGATGAAACGACGATGTCTTGTTGTGCCACCTCTCGACCAACGCTGATAACATCCCAAGGTGTGTGTGCACAGGCGTTGCGTACGCAATGTGCCATAGGCCAGCGACTCTCAGTCGGTCTTGATCTTTGTCACTCAAGTCCTGTAGGACACTCGTCAAATCCCACGACTGGTGCTCCCGAGAGTAGAGCTCCCTCGGTCCATCCTGCATCAAAGAAAGTCAGCATGTTAAATTTTTTGAAAGAATCCTGGCCTAACGCTCCAAACTTGCATCCGACGGCATAGTTTGTGAAGGCATCTCAATTTGAGTTTCCTTAAACTCCGACGCTGGCCTCTAAATCGAGCTAAATAGAGCCGCCGCGGTGCATTTTATCCCTAGCGTTGCAATTTTCGCGAAAAGGGAACCACCGCGGTGCACTTTAATCAAACCGGATCATTAAAGTCTATCCATTAAATTAAATAAATTAAAACCTTATTTGATTTAATCTAACACCACCCCTTTTTATTAAATAAATCAAAATATTTATTTAATTAGCCTCTTATCATATTCTTCTCTTATTTGATTTAAATAAACCCATAAATCTAAGTCAAATAAGTCACATCATCAAATCTCCTATTAAATTAATTAACCCTTGATTAATTTAATCTAATCTCCTGTCACATCCTCTAGATAATGCAAGTTGCACATGAAAATAGATTTAATTCATTTATTAAATCCCTATTTTCCCTCACATGGCATCTTTTGGAATATTCCCTCAATTTGAATTCAAAAATTCCAAGTCAACATGTACATCCAACATGGCAATAAATTCATCTTACCTGTCCTTTGCCTTGAGCCAAGTGGCATTTATTGCATTTTCCCTTCCCTCTTACATATCATTTCAACAAATTTGAATTTCAAATATTGGCATTTATTGACACAAACCCCAAATCTTGCACAACCATCATCCATTCATAGCTTGACAAGTGGCACCATATCATTGGATGAAAGTTAGTCCCACATTGCTCAAATTTGGACTTTCATCCATCTTGAAATCCTATAAATGAAAGGCTCATATCTTCATTTTATCATCTGCAATCCAAGTAAAGTTACCATGCTAAAATACGTACTCATTCTCATCCATCATTTGAATTTTTAGCTAGGCTTTTTGGAGATTTGGCTTGGAGTTCTCATCTTTCATCAAAGTGGATCACTCTTCATCATCAATCAACAAAGCTTGCATCTTAGGGATTGGGAAAGGGCCAATTTTCACATCAAATTGGCATCAATTCCCCCATGGGATCGTGAGTTTGCACATCTAATTAGGATTTTAACCTTGTTTTTGGCATTTGCATTGTGTTCACTATTTTCATTCCTAGTTTGATTTGTAAATGGATTTCATGGGGAATCCTTCTTTTAGCTTGTAATTCCTTGTCTAACTCATTTATTCATGTTGTTTTGTAGGTACTAGGAAAAGGGTTCGCACAATCATTACCTCCTTGGTGATGGGATTATATAGTTTATAGGCTTTTTACTCTTCACTATAGCCTATGAAGATACATTTTTCACCTTTGTCATCAAATTTCTTCCTCTTCTCTTTTGGCATGAATTCATATGCCACACTAAAAAATTCTTAGATGTTCAACACTTCATTTTCTATTTTTCCATTCCTCTTGTGGAATCCTATCATGAACAACCTTCGTAGGACACCTATTCAATAGGTAAACTGTTGTTACTATGTCACCTCAAATAACATGTGACAATCCAATTATTTTCAAAATGCTTGTTTCCATCTCTTGAATGGTTTTATTTTTTCTTTTAACCACTCTATTTTATTGTGGAGTATACCTAGTTATGAATTGTTCAATTCAATGATTTCATTCCTATAAAAAAAAAAAATTATTTTCAGATATACTCTCCCCCTCTATCCATTCTTAAGGCTTTGATAAAGTGGTCACTTTTTTTTCAGCTGATGCCTTTAACCACTTGAACTTCTCAAAGGCTTATGATTTTATTTTTGAGAAATACACCCATATTTTTTTGATGTAATCATCTATGAATTCCATGAAATAATAATTTCCACCCACAGTTTGGGTTTTCATAGATCCACACAAATCTAAGTGCACCAATTCTAATGGTGCTTTTGTTCTCCTAGAATACCCTAATTGAAAGGGTTTTCTATGTTCTATTCCTAAAATACAAGCCTCACATTTTCCATTGGGTTTGAAAATGGATAGTAAACCTCTAACCATACCTTTCCTAGACAATAAACTCAAACAAGAAAAGCTTAAGTTCCCATACCTCAAATGACAAAGTTTAGATATGTCTTTGATGATTGTTCTAAAGGAAAACTATTGTTCCACTATTGTGAGCAATGGAGAGGATTTTTATCTTTCTTCTACGAGTGTTGCAGATACTATGTGCATCCTAATAGGAAACATTTTGTTCCTTGTCATCTACACTGCTACAATCACTTTCTTGTTTCCTCCTTTTGTCAAATATCATGCACTCTCCATTCTCCATCAAGATTTTGTAACCATTTGGGACCATTTTTCCAATGCTCAATAGGTTATGTTTTATGCTAGGGGCATAATAGACATCTTGAATCTTCCTCTTTTCACCATCCTTGGTTTGGTTGTTGACTACACCTCTTCCCATGATGAGAACTTTCTCATTATTTCCCATTTTGATTTCAATTTTTTATGCTATTATCTATGGAGGATTTTTTTTTTTTTACCACTCATGTGGTTGTTGAATCCACTATCTATGTACCATACTTCATCAGTGATGTGCTTAGCAAGGTTGTAAACAATAATAGTATTTGACTGTTTTTCATTTTTAGCTTTGTTCGCATTTGCTACATTAGCATTTTGACTCCCATGGTCACGGTGTTTCTTCCTACACTCACTAGCATAATGACCATACTTATGACAATAATAACATTGAAAATTTCTCTTGTCATACCTCTGATTGGAACTGTTGTTTTTCTTCTTTTCTTGGTAGGATGGCTACAAATTACTTGGCTCCTCTTGGATTTTTGTATCTCCTTGTACTAATGGAAAAAGTATCCCTTTTTCACCCATAATTTGGGAATAATTAATATTAAAATGAACCTAATATTTCCTTGATTCAGTGTTGTAATATGTTTTGCATATTCACATTATGTTTAGGGCCCTTTTAAAATAAATAGACTTAATTGTGCCTTATTTAGGGTGTTGTAAGGTGTATCTTTACACTTTCACACTAATCTAGGGATTTATTAGTTAATTGAGGTTATTTTTCTTAATTAGACCCTTTAATTCAAATCCAAGCCTAATTAAATGCAATTTCTGAGGGATAAAAGCCAACATTCATAAATACCATTACACAAACTAATTTTGGAAGATGTGTGTCCTAGGTAGGTGACTAGGATAGATTTTCCATGTGGAAAATGGGTCATCACTTAGTCCTAGTACCTTATTTTTACATGAAATTTCACCTTGTCTCATGTGTGTCCTAGGTAAGTGACTTAGGACCCATTCGCCACATGGTGAATGGGTCCCCACTTAGACCTAGGACCCCTCTTTGAAATTTGTTTTTGGCGGTATTTTAATGATTTCAAATCTATAATTCAATGTCAGCTTGTGATATTTGAATTTCGATAATTAATGATAAGATATATATAAATACAAGGCTATTTCACTTAGTTTCACCTAGAAATTTTGATTCAAGCATTTTAAGGTTTCACAAGAGTATTGATAGAGAATTCAAGAGCATTTCTAAGGCATTCAAGGGAGAATTTGTAGAAGATTATTGCAGCAATCAAGAGTCCAATTATCTAATCAAATATGTATTGCATCATGCATGCTGTTTAAGCTAATGAGTTGATGTAGTGTTAAAGATCTATCAAGCATTCAAGAAATTGTTTCAAATCAAGGTTCATGATCAAGATCTACATTCATTGAGGCCACTTCATGCTAGATTGTAGATTTATCCAAGGTTCAAATAAATATTGGTGAGTTGTGATACTGCATTTGTTCATTCATCATTCCTTTCATGCTTTTATTTATTTCAAGGTTTAATTACCAAAATAGGGTTTGACCAATTCAAACCCCTATTCCCTAATAGACAACATTCTTCTCTCTTTGATGTGTTATTATAGGTTTTAAGTTGAAGATATTTTGGAGAGAAAAATTAAATGAAATTGCAAAGTTTTCAAAGATGCAAGAAAAGTTGTCAAATCACAAAAAATGAGCCACGGGTTTTAGTTTTGGGATTTCAATAGTTGCTAACTAGAATCTAGGGGTGTAGACATAGAGGAATGAAACCCATAAATAGATTTTTCAGAGCCCTAGTTAGGACCCATTTGCCATAGGGTGAATGAGTCCTCAGTGAGGTTTGAAAAAGAACTTTTGGTGAAAGATACACAACATTTTACCCTTTCCAGATCTACATTTTGATTGTTATTTGGGGGTATGTGTAGGATCATCATGGAAACAATAGGCCCTTAACTGGCAAAAAATTCAAAAAAATCAGAGTTGGGCAACTTGATGTAAAAATTTGAATAAGTTATCTATATTATTTCAAAAATATGTAAGAATATAATCTGTAGTAAATTGAATGTAGTTTCTAAACTACTAGGTTTATTTTAAAAAAAATCTATTTGGTGAAAATTTGAAATTTCAATGCATTAGTACTTAAATTTCAGGGAAAAAATAAGAAGTAGGTGTCTGTCTAACCACCCTAACCACAATAAAATGATAATATATTTTTATAATATTTTAGATATAAGTAGAGCACTCATGTCTTGATGTGATGCCTTTTTTTTGTAATTTTTTTCAAAGTAAATAATTAATTATGATATTTTTATTACAACTTTTAAAACATATAAAAAATTGTATTTTTGGCCACCTTAACTTGGTCAAAACTTCATGAAATTCATTTTTCTTAATCCTATAGTATGTGAAGCATAGAATGTGACACATGTTTCAGATTCAAAAAATATGATACTGTTTGAAAGCTATAGATGTTTTTCAATCAACCTATCAATCAGGACTTTAGTCGTAATTCAAATAGAAAATGAATAATAATTATTTATTAAATTCGAAGTAAAGAATAATTTATATTGGTGGAAAGCTGAGAATCTCCTTTAAAAACCCTTTTCGTTTCATCAATTTTGGGTAAAAAAAGTCGTCAACCACATACCCTACACATACCCATCATATCACCACTTTTTGGCCCATCATGATCCTACACATACCCTTGGGTTAGATTTAATTTATGTTTCTCATTTGCACATTATCACACACATATTGAATGAAATTAGAGTGAAATAGGTGAATCATATGTTTCATTATGGTGAACCTATTTTCCTCCTTTTCATTTTGGTGAACCTGACCTTTTGAACTAGAGTTTGAGCATTGCAATTTTATGATTTTGGAGTCCTTTTCATCCTAGATTTAGATCTTGCATTCATTTGCATTGAATTAGGTCTCATTTAGGGTGTCTATTTTGTATTCAAATTTTCATCTCATTAAAGGTTTTAGGATTGCATATTTTGCATTCTTTAAATTTGAAAAATACAAAAAAATCAATCATCTTCCATATCATATACATCATATTAACTTGCATTTGAAAATTGAAAAAATTTGCATATCAATCTAGGTGTTATAGGTCATCATTTTGTCACATTTTGCACTTAAATTTCACATTGCATTGTACAAAAACTCAAACTAAAACTTGGTATAACAAACTAGAATCTAAAAACCACTTAAAAATTTGTAATTTTTTTTTTTCAAAAACCTCATCTAGGACCCATTCGCCCTAGGGAAAATGAGTCCTGAGAAAGTCATAATCTGAAAATGTGGGGATTAAAATCTTCATTTCTACAATTCTATTTGAAACTTTCAAATTTGTGTTACTGTTTACAAAATTTCTATTTCATTAATTTCATCAGATTTAGATTAATTTGGTAAATTTAGTGCATTATGTGATTTCAAAATTTCATCTACAAGAATTCATTTTCAGGTTTTACATAAGTGTAATTAGAAAATTGTCTTGTTTAGAATTTGAAAATTGCATTTACACATTGCATTCTAGGTCATTGTATTGTATTTTAAGCCTCTTTGCATTTTTGGGTTGGAATTGAGTTTGTGAAACTTGTATGATCTTTACAACTTGGTGTCCTATTAGCAATATTGTTTGAGACGTAGTTCAAGACTCATGCCATCCCACGATACACCATTCATCATGGAACTTGGGTTTTCTAACACTCTTTCTAATAGTGTTGATAATCAACCCCCTATGGATCATAGTATTCATACCTCATTTCCCAGGACTTTCCTTCCTACAAACAATGTGCATTATATTTCTAATATCCCACAAGACAACATAAGGAGTCTAGATGAAGAATTAAAGATTTTACAAAACTTTGTGAGAACCAAACCTATTGCTAGTAATGCCATTCCTCTCATAGGGAACATAAGAATGATGAATAAACATAAATAAAGGATATAATTCATGTTCTCATTGGTTCATATCATTCAATGGAATTTATGTCCTCCTTAATCACCTTCTAATACATCTACCATGCATAACAGAAAAGAAACCATAAGTTTAGATCACTTTACTAGTCCTAACATAACCTTCTCTAAAAAAGGAAAGGGTTTACAGTTAGAAGAAGAAAGTGATGACAACATAGTAATCAAACCTAAGAAAAGGAAGCCAAAGTTACATGCACACCAAAGACTTCAGCTGCAAAAGTTGTATGACACTCCTGCAACTTCCTATGATCTATTACAAATGTCCAAAATTGAGAACATCTTTTATACCCTTCTACATTGGAAATTGATTGAATTGTCACCTAAACATGAAAATCTAACTTAATTTCAAACTTATCAAAGTAGACCATATTGTGCTTATCATAGATTATTTAGACATCACACCAATAATTGTCATATTTTAGAGGGAATATTAGAGAAATGTAGATCCCCTAGGTATCCACCTTGACTTAAAGCATGCCCTTTTTCTCCTTTCCATGTAATAGTTGTAGGATCCTAAGTATTCTCACTATTACATGTTATAAATTCATTGAAAAATCATTTTCTTTATCGCAAGGAGCTCATTTTCATCACCTATCTTAGCTCATCATTGTCATGCATTCAGTGGGGGGGTGATCCCACAATACTGGTTTACAATTTTTGGGAGATCTTGATTTTTGCTGAAATCACATATTTTTAGAAAATGTAATGATTTAAGCCTGGAAAAGTTCCATTTAAAAGATTCCAATTGAAGAGGGTTTTATCAAACCACCTTAGATCAAACCCCCTTGGATAGAACCCCGCTAGTTTTAAACCATACCTAGAATGGAGTCTCCTTTACACCTATCAAAATGCTAATAAAAAGCCACTTTTTATTTACTTTTTGGGGGATAAAATGAATTCATTTAAAATTTATTTTTGTAAGTATTTAGTCCTTATTATAAGCTTCCCAAAAAGTATAATTTTAAATAAATTTAATTTTATTATTATATTTATTTTTTATTTCTTCTAAATGTAGGTTTTTCACTGAAAATCAAGCTCTCTATTCTACACATGTAGAAAAATAGCAGATTATAAAAAAAAATTTTTTTTTTTGAAAATATTAGTGCACTAGATATTGAAGTCCTTGATCAAACAAAAAAAATGAATTTCAATACATACAAAAAAAGGTTATGTTGTATATAGTCTACCAATGTCTGAATTGTAATTGGTTTGACTTCGAAACTTGATTAAGAAAAAAAAATTCAATAAAAACACTATGAAACCAAATAAAAGCACTAGATAGCGTAGTTACAAATCTAAATTAAAAAAAAATAGAATTTTGTCCTTCATGGAAAAAAAGTTATGTTGTATATGGTGAGCATCACTCCTTAAAAATGGTGTTTGCTGAAAAAAACTAGTTTTCAAAGCAGATGGAAAAAGAAGTACAATATGATTCCAAAAATTTTGAAAAAAATATATTTATAATCTACAGATAAAATTTCACAAATCACTAGTTTGCATCATCTTCAAATTCCTTGCAGTTTAGTCGTTATAGGTGCCCAAAAGTGAAGATTTAGTTAGAAAAAATCAGTTCAGTGTCTAGTTTGGCCAAAAATTGTAAACTAGTATTGTGGAATCACCCGGGGGAAAGGGGTTAGATAGTCTTGTTGTAGTCTGGGCACTTGATGTTGTCCCTTTGGCTAGTTTTCTATGTTTTGTATATACTAATCAAAATTAGGATGCAGATGACCTGCTAATATGTTGACTCTCATGTTCCTTACTAGTCCTTTGAATTTTTTTCATTTTCATGTTCCTTTATGTGATTGCATGTGCATAATGTGATCCCTTGTACTATTTTGTTTGATGTATCTATTTCTATTTTTGTTCATTTCTCTATATGAGGCCAACATTCTTCTATATGTCATAAGCATTTTATCTTTTCTACTTGTGTTTTCCTTTTGGGGATGATCCAAGGTATCAAGACATTTAGGTCTCTTCCATGTTGAATTGAAAGGATTTTTCTTTGATTTCACTCTCTCTATGTCAATCTTCCAATTCTATGAGTATTTGGGGAATGATGACATTTTCAAGCTTTATAACAATATTGTAGCAAATACATATTGACCCTGAATTCATGACATAACTTTATTTCAAAAACATATGATTTGGCATAGGGCTTTTTGACGAAGCTCTCATGTTAGGATTGAACATTGGCTACTTTAAAGCAATTTCTCACAACAATGGTGTTAGCAACCAATTTAAAGTGGGGGCATACATAAATAATATCTTTCAACATTTATCATGTTTCATGGTGTGATTTTATTTTTTCTTTTGATGCATATTGAGTTTGATGTCCTCCAAGAGTGTGTTATTTTATAGTGTATGACTTTCCCCTTAGTGGTGATGTTATGCACTACATTCCCTAAGTTGTAAAACTTTTACTCTTAAATTGTCCTCGCTTGGACACATTAGGCATGATGCCCCCTAAGAAGAAGACCTTACACGAACGAAGCAAGATCTCCTTGAACAAAAACCTATATATATATATATATAATGTTCATAAGTGTTTGGCATAATGCAACTTGCCAACCTTGTGAAGCTAGAACCCTAAATTTAAGGCCACCTAACATATCACACCTTGCTTTCTTGTGGAGCCTTTCCTTGCATTATGGTGCCTTATTAAAGTTTTTCAGGAGGATAGATTTGAAGCATTATGGGAGCCTAATATGATTCTATCATTTGCCACCCTTTATTGGAAGACTCACCTAGTGGATAGCCTAAAGTTCCGCTACCTCAGACTGAGCACAAAACTGATAGCTTAGATGTGTTCCACATCACATTGGACAATCTAGGCTTGATCTTCTTGGTCTTTGATTTTGTATCTTTTTCATTACTGCATACATAAGTTTCTTGAATGTATACTTTAGTGTGAGTTTGATATGGGGTCATACTCTCACTAAAGTGGGGGAAAAATGTAGTAATGGAAGAAGTATTCCCTTTTCAAACTTAATTTGGGAATTATTAATATTAAAATGAGCCTAATGTTTCCTTGAATTAGTGTTGTAATATGTTTTACATATTCACAATAAGTCTAGGGCCCTTGTAAACCAAATGTACTTAATTGCTCCTTATTTCAGGTGTTGCAAGGTGTATCTTTACACTTTCACACTAATCTAGGACTTTATTAATTGATTTAGGTTAATTTGCCTTAATTTTCCCATTTAATTCAAATCCAATCCAAATTAAATGCAATTTTTGAGGGATAAAACTTGAAATTCATAAATTCCATTACACAACACTTAAGTTTGGAAGATGTGTGTCCTAGGTAGGTGACCTAGGACCCATTTTCCACATGGAAAATGGGTCCTCACTAATTCCTAGGACTTTATTTTTACATGACATTTCTCCTTGTCCAATGTGTGTCCTAGGTAAGTGGCCTAGGACCCATTTTCCACATGGGGAATGGGTCCTCGCTTAGACTTAGGACCCCTCTTTGAAATGTGTTTTTGGTAGTATTTTAATGATTTCAAATCTATAATTCAATGTCAGCTTGTGATATTTGAATTTTGGGAATTAATTATAAGATATATATAAATACAAGAATATTTCACTTAGTTTCACCTAGCAATTTTCATTCAAGTATCCTAAGGTTTCACAAGAATATTGATAGAGCATTCAAGAGAATTTCTAAGGAATTCAAGGGTAGATTTGTAGAAGATTATTGCAGAAATCAATATTCCAATTTTGTCATGTCAAAGATGTATTGCATCATGTATGTTGTTTAAGCTAATGTGTTGATGTAGTGTTCAAGATCTATCAAGAATTCAAGGCATTGTTTCAAATCAAGGTTCATGATCAAGATCTACATTCATTGAGGCCACTTCATGCTAGATTGTAGGTTTATCCAAGGTTCAAATAAATATTGGTGAGTTGTGACATTGCATTTGTTAATTCATCATTCCTTTCATGCTTTTATTCATTTCAAGGTTTAATTACAAAAATAGGGTTTGACCAAGGAAAACCCCTATTCCCTAACAAACAAGATTTTTCTCTATTTGATGTGTCATTGTAGGTTTTAGGTTGAAGATATTTTGGAGAGAAAAATTGAAGAAAATTACAAAGTTGTCAAAGATGCAAGAAAAGTTGTCAAATCACATAAACTGAGCTGCAGGTTTTATTTCATTCTTTTTGATAATTTCTAACTCGAATCTCAAAGTGAAAGCATAGAAGAACATGACTGGAAATAGATTTTTTAGAGCCCTAGCCAAGACCCATTTGCGATAGGGTGAATGGGTCCTTAGTTAGGTTTGAAAAAACACTTTTGGTGAAGGGTACACAACATTTGACCCTTTCTAGATCTTCCTTTTGACTATTTTTTGGGTTATATTTAATTTTTTTTTCTCATTTGCACATTATAGCACACATTTTGAATGAAATTAGGAGAAATAGGTGCATAATTTTGTTTCATCTTGATAAACCTATTTTCTTCCTTTTCACGCATCTTCCAGAATTGTTTCTTCCTCTACCTTTGTGGCCTCTACCTCTATTGTTTCTTCCCTTCCCTAACCTCATGTATTGGTCTAAGCTTTGAACACTTGCTCTAGGGAAGGGGAAAATTTGTTCAATCACTTCTCATGGGTTTGAAGTGAACCCATCAACTCATCTATAGTAATTTTGGACAATTCCTCGGCCTCTTCAATGACAATGACTATAGGATCAAACCTAGAGGGTAGATTTCTTAGAATTTTCTCAATAATACTTTGTTCTTCCATTGTTTATCCATTAATTCTTAGCTGATTAATTAAGGTAGAAACCTTAGTTTGGAATTTTGAAATTGATTCACCATCCTTCATTTGTAGGATATCAAAATATCTCCTTAACAATTGTAGTTTTATCAATCTCAATTTAGCAGTTCCCTTATAGCTATTTTATAGAATTTCCCAAGCCTATTTTGACTAGTTTTCTACTCCAATGTGTGGGAAAATAGCCTCTATCAAGGCTGCCTCAATCAGACTGAGGGATTTCCAATCCTTCATTAAGGTTTCAATTAAATTATTTTTTTGTGCATTTGATAGAGCTACATAGGCTATTGGGTCTATAATATCAGTGAACCCATTAATGACCAACCCCCATAGGTCATTCGAAACCAAGATTGTATTCATCTTCGTATCCCAAATTTCATAGTTCTACCCATGAAAATTTGGTGGTTGTTGCCAACCTTTGCTGTCACCACCTACTATTCTACTCAGACTTGAGAAGATTTATTAATGCCTAGATAACCTAGGTCTTTTCCAAAACACCTAGAAGAAACAAGCTACCTAGAAAAATAGGGCTCTGATAGCACTTGTTGACAAGAAGTGGTGCAACAAAATAATATTGATGTTGTTACTAGATAAGAAGAATAGTCAAAAAAAAAAAAAAGACAATAGAATCTAGACACATAGAAAATGAATTTATATATATTCCTTTTCTTTCCAAAATTACCAAAATACAAAGTACTAGCTCTTTTTTAAGCTACCAAACATTCCATATTAGATTTGGATTGTTTTCCAATACCTAGTGTTGCACACACACCTAAACTGAAGCTGACTATAGTGTTGTAACTACTTGTTGTTCATTTGCTACTTCTAATTGAAATTCCTTTTTGTCTCTATTGTCTCCTTGTTCTTAGCTGAACATTCTCTTCTACTAATGTAGGGTCTCCTTGTTCTCAGTTGATAATTCCCTTAAGTTGTTACAGGGTCTTCTCAAAAATTCCAAAAATAAAAATAACTCTAAAATTTTATGGTTACATTCCATTTGTTTTGTTTTTCAAGCTCAAAAGTGAGTTCTAAAAATTTTAATTTCAAACTTACCTACCATATTAATTTTTGGTAGGCCGAATAGGCTGCAAGTCTACATGGGGGTAGATTATCCTCTGACTAAGGATTAAATAATTCCAACAAAAACCCTATGTTGCTCAGTCATATGCACTATAATGTCATCATGTATCCATTAGAAGATTTGTCTCATAATAAATGCCACAATTATATCTCCTCTTGGACCATTCATTGCTTAGGGGTCAATTCTTTGTACTACCAAGTTATGACTACACTCTTTCTGGGGTGATCCCACAATAGTGGGTGTAGCATAGAAAATTTTTGTCCTAGACATTTTCACACTTGTTTGGGCCGTCCCTACAAAATTTTTGCTTCTTTATGCCTTACTTGGTCCTATTGACAAGCCTTAATTAATGTATCTTTCTGAGGATAATGTTGACATGCATCAAGTAACCAATCATAATTTAATGATCTTTGATTGTATGGCCTAGATCTAGTGATTTGAAACTCATACGCCACCTTGGGTGTTTGGGTCCCACCTAGGTTTCAAGGCCTATATCTCAAATTCACATTAAACTAAGCCTTTCTTGAAAAATGTGTCCAATGCTTAGCCTAATGGGACTCATACGCCCCAATTGGTGTATGAGTCCCACTTAGCTTAGAGCTAATTTGAATTGAAATTTTTGGTGGGATTTTATTCTCCTAGATTTGATGTCAGCTTGTAGTGTTGTAATTTTAAGAAATTTGGCTTATTTCACATATTTTCTCCTAACAATTTTTATGAGCAAGTGTGACCCAAGCATTCAAGAATTCAAGAATTCAAGAGAATTCAAGAGTGATTATCAAGCATTTTGGAGCATTATTCAAGTATCAAGCATCATGTCAAAGTCATCATGCATCATGTTTGTTTTTGAGCTAACATTTGTGATATAGGGTGTTATGATTCAAGCAAGTATTCAAGTCAAGATCCATATAACTCAAGCAAGAATCAAGATCTACATCCATTATATCCATTACATACAAGATTGTAGAATTTTGTTCCTAGGTTTTTGTGAGTTGGAACATATCATTTTTTTCATTCATCATTCCTCCATTCTATTTCATTTCATTTCATTTCAAGGTTTGATTACCAAAACGTGGTTTGACCAAGGAAAACTCCTATCCACTAATGAAACAAAATTTTTCCCTCTCTTTTATTTGTGATTTTTAGATTTAGGTTGGAGATCCATTAAAGAGAAATAGTGGAGAAAATTTGTCAACTTTCAAAGTTTTTGAAGTTGTCACCTTAATTGCAAGATCACATAAAGTCACATATAGGTTGCAATTCAGTGATTCAGATTTGGAGATTTCACAGGAAGAAAGCTACAGGACATCATCAAAGAATATCAAAGTTTTGAAGCAACCATAATACTAGGACTAAATCACCACTTGTGGCATATGAGTCCCAGTATAGACATTTTTCAGATATTTTCTACATATCCTAATTCAATAGTTCTAGATTCCAGTTTCTGTCAGAAACCTTGATCTAAGACTAAATTTCCCCTACTAGCATATGAGTCCCATTGACCATTAACTTCAAAATTTTCATCATTTGACCTTTTTCTGAGTGCATTCAAGTTTCCAAGTCCACCTTCGTACTTTCTCGGTTTACTATTTTTATTTTAACTCATTTCTAGGTCATTCATTTAAGTATTGCATATCATTAGGTTTTATCATTAAATATTGCATTTCCCTAGTCTTTCCAAGCCCTAGCTTGGTGGTGAACCACCTTTTAGTCTTCAATCATACCCTAGGACAACCTTTAGTAGATTAATTCCCTTCATTCTATTCTTGGATTGAGATCTCTAGGATTTTCTTGAATGAAACGTGGAAAAAAAAATTGTTCTATGTCCTAAACCATAGAGTGACAATTTTCTTCCTTTCATTTTCGTGAACCTGATGTGAATTGAAAATGCAAACTTTTGATCTATAGTTCCTTAGGATAGTTGTATACCTTCCATATACAATGAACATGATTGGGATGTAGATGACCTACTAGAGGTTGACTTGCATGTTCCTTACTAGTCATCTGCATTATTTTCTTTTTCATGTTTTTTGTGTGATTACATGTGTGTAATGTGATCCCCCATGTTGTTTTGTTTGATATATGTCTCTCCTTTTGTGACATTCCTCTATTTGTACCTACACTCTTCTCTATGTCATAAACCTTTATCTTTTCTTTGTCTTGTTTTTTCATTTTGGGGGATGACGCAAGGTGTATCTAAGGGTTATGTTCCTAAGGTTAGATTATCAAATATAAAAGAACAAAACCCCAAAAAAACTATCAAGCACAATGGAAACTAAACAAAAATAAAACGATTATACCTGTCATCGAAGCTTCCATGATTTACCTTCATAGCACCTTCTAACTTGTTGATGGTTGCCCTCAGATCAAACGTGTGAGAAATTTGAAAACAAAGACTAAGTCCTACACAAGCTTTGAAGGATTTGGAGTGTCTAAAATGAAATAAAATGTCTATTCCTATGACAAAATAATTAAAATGCCAAATAAACTCTAAGCATCAATGTGTCAGAATAACGAAGTTCATGTGTAAGTCACTTGTAATCTTAGGTTTTCCCTTAAGATTCACATTTATATACTAGTCGGGGGTAGCTTGGCTTTAGCTCTGTTGCCAATTTTATTCGCGTTGGGGTGATGATATCCCCCCAATTTCTAGAGGCAATAATCGTTTCTCTTACACCCAAGATCACATTACTATGCAAGGGGAGAGGATACTTTGGTTATTGCATCAAGGCTTTATAACAAATAAAATGGGTCTTGTTTTTTGATCACCAAGTTTTCACAAGGTGAGAGCATAATCACCTACCATTTGTTCAAACACAATAAAACACTTGCAAACAAAGTTCATTTTAGTGCACCAATGGAGATATTCCTAAACTAAAAATCACAAACAAATGGTTTAAATGATAAATCTTTGACAAACGTAGCTACAAAATCACATGTCAGTAGTTTCATCAAATGCCTTTGACTCATGAAAATGCTAACGCCACATGCTGCAAATCAAAATTAATAACACAAAAAACCTATGCTATAAAAGAAAACTAGAATGCCCAACAGAAAAGATTAGAACAAAAAAATAGAAAACAGAAAGCAAACAGAAAAGGATAGAAACCAGAAAGCCAAAGGGAAGAAAAATTCACCAGGCAGATGAGGCACAACAGAGCGAATGCATTGATTTCTGACAGGCAGGTGCATCACGTTTCTGTCGAATGTGGCTTTCCATACTACTAATGCATCACCTTAGAGCGATTGCATCGTTTAGGTTATCGAATGTGTCGCGACACATTTGATGCGGCTTGGGAAAACTCAAATGTGTCGTTCCGTACCTATTCCCGCAAAAAAGATAGAAAACACAAAAATAACCGTACAAAATAGAAAAAGAACAGTCAGGTTCACCAATGTATCTAAGGGTTATGTTCCTAAGGTTAGATTATCAAATATCAAAGCACAAAACACAAAGAAAACTATCAAGCACAATGGAAACTAAACACAAATAAAACGATTATACCTGTCATCGAAGCTTCCATGATTTAACTTCATAGCACCTTCTAACTTGCTGATGGTTGCCCTCAGATCGAATGTGTGAGAAATTTGAAAACAAAGACTAAGTCCTACACAAGCTTTGAAGGATTTGGAGTGTCTAAAATGAAATAAAGTGTCTATGCCTATGAAAAAATAATTAAAATTCCAAATAAACTCTAAGCATCAATGCGTCAGAATAACGAAGTTCATGTGTAAGTCCTAAAATGTGAGAAAAATTGGCATTTTATAGAAAAGGCAATTTTGAATGGACGGACAAGATTGAATTTTGATAGAAGCCTTAAAATCAGAGGACGAGATTTAATGTGACAAATCCTAATCAGGGTTAGGGAAAAATTATTAAATGAGTGGTTGAGATGTCATTTGAGAAGATCGAATCGGCGGTCGAGAATAAATGAGATAATTAGTCAGAAAAATAAAGATTTTTGAAAATCAAGAAGATAAAGACTGCTTGATTTATGAGATTCAAAAAATCAAGAAGATAAGAGTTGAACTGAAAAGTAGATTTGGAAAATCAAGAATTTGCTTGATTGCTTGATTTTTGGAAGAATATTACCATTTTCAATTAAATTAATTCAAATGTGTGATAATAAATAATCAATTTTCATATTATTTACTTAAAAATGAACTGACAGTGATGAATGTGATATCATTTTAAATAATTTCATTTATTTAAAATGAGGGAAATGTTAAATTTGGAAATTAAATAATTAAAGATAATTATTTAATTTAGAGGATATGATCAGTAATTAAATAAATTAATAAATTCATTTAATTATGAGAATTAATGACATATTAAATAAATAAATGAAATTCTTTTATTTAATAATCGGGAAGAAAAGATGAATAAATAAATAAAATTTATTTATTTAATAATCATGAAAAATAAAAGGACATGAATTAATTAAATAATTATCAATTATTTAATTAATAGTCGAATGTGGACCAGGGACATAATTAAGATGTCATAATTATGCTAGGACGAAAGTGGTAAAAATAGAGCTTGTAGGCCTAGGTCATTTTTATGTGTCTACACAAGGCATCAAGACATTCATGTCTCTTCCATGTTGACCCCGAATATTTTTCTCTATATTTTCATTTTTTTTTTTACTTTTGGGGATGACACAAGGCATCAAGACATTTAGGTCTCTTCCATGTTGACCCGAAAGGATTTTGCTTTATGTTTTCTCTCTTCATGTCATTCTTCTTGTTCTATGAGTATTTGGGGAATGATGATAATTTCAAGCTCTCTAAAAATATTGTAGCAAATATGTATACTGATGTCAAATCCGTGGATCCCTTATGTGATTTTGGAATTTCATTTTGGGGGCAACCCCTCTTTCCTTTTAATGGCATAGCTTTATTTGGAAACATATGACTTGGCATAGGGCTTTCCAAATAAGCTCCCATGTCCTCTTTATTGTTAGCATTTATCATTTGCTACTTTAAAGTAATTGTTCATAGCATGGTGTTTAGCAATTTCTTTAAAATGGAGGCATACAGTGCCATTATTATTTTTCATTTCATGTTTCATTTTTTAGTCTTCTTACTTCATGTGATGTTTCTTTCACTTTTTGGTGACATTAGGTGTGACGTCCTTCAAGAGCATGATCTTTCTTACTATATTATATTCCTCTTAGTGGCTTGATGTGACACACTACATCCCCTAAGTTGTGAATCTTCTATTCTTCGATTGGTCTTATATTGGAGACATTAGGCATGATAACCCCTAAGTTAAGATGTTACATGAACTAAGAAAAACTCCTTTGAACATTCCTTACACTCTTTTTCATTTACAATTTTGGTTATATGGCCACCTTGCATAACACACTTTGCTTGCCTGTGGAGCCATCTTGTTCAAGTTCATGAGTTTCAAGCATACAAACCTTTGCTTGCCTCATGAAGCTCAAAGTTCATTATTGTGTGGCACCTTATCAAATTTATCAGGAGGTATAGCTTTGGTATGGTTGTACGTATGGGAGCCAAACTTAGGCATGACTTTCCCATAGCCACTTGCTTGTGAGCACATACCAGACACGTGTGTATGTGTCTCACCCTTTTGGATAATCACCCAGCAGGCACCGTAAAGTTATGTTGCCTTAGAGTGAGCTTTCATTTTTGGAAAAAAAAATAAGATGTAATCCATAGCATGCAAGACAAATGGTTGAGGCTTGATCCACCCCTCTTTTTTTTTTTTCATTTTTTCTTTGTCTTTGTCTTTGGAAGTGTATGTTTGTGCCTTGTTATGGGTCCTTACATTATTTTCATGTGTGTTCTTTTGTGCCTATGTTGGTTTGTCATAAGATCTTGATCCTGGGGGCTTGATCATCCCTCTTGATTGTTGTCATCCTATCTTACTAGCATTGGTACATTTGAACCCTTCTTGATGTGAGTTTGTCTACTTTAGTGTGAATTTGAAGCAAGTTCCTCCCCTCAATAAAGTGGGGGCTAAATTTAGTGTAGAAAAATGTCTTCCTTTACATTTTCACACTTGTTTAGGCCCCCCCTACAAAAAATGGGATTCTTAATGCCTTATTTGGTCCTATCCACAAGCCTTAATTAATGTATCTTTCTGAGGATAATCATGGAATTCATCAAGTAACCAATTATAATTTAATGATTTTTGATTGTATGGCCCAAATCTAGTGATTTGGTACTCATATGCCACCTTGGGCATATGGGTCCACCTAGGTTTCGAGGCATAGATCTAAAATTCACATTAAACTAAGCCTTTCTTGAAAAAATCTGTCCCAAGCTTAGCCTAATGGGACTCATATGGACCAACTAGCATATGAGTCCCACTTAGCTTGGACCTAATTTGAATTCAAATTCTTGGCAGGATTTTATTCTCCTAGATCTGATGTTGGCTTGTTGTGTTGTAATTTCAGGAAATTTGGCATAAACAAGTATAAATACAAGGTTATTTCACATATTTTCTCCTAGAAATTTTGATGAGTAAGTGTGACCTAAGCATTTGAGAATTCTAGCATTGAAGAGAATTCAAGAGTGATTATCAAGCATTTTGGAGCATTTTTCAAGTATCAAGCATCATTTCAAATTCATCATGCATCATGTTTGTTTTTGAGCTAACACTTGGGATATGTAGGGTTTTATAATTCAAGCAATTATTCAAGTCAAGATCAATATCATTCAAGCAAGATTCAAGATCTACATACATTGTAGCCATTACATACAAGATCTTCACCTTTTGACCCTAGGGTTTGGTGAGTTGTAACATATCATTTTGTTCATTCATCATTCCTCCATTCTATTTCATTTCATTTCAAGGTTTGATTACCAAAACGGGGTTTGACCAAGGAAAAACCATATGCACTAACAAAACAACATTTTACCCTCTCTTTTATGTGTGATTTGCAGATTTAGGTTGGAGATCCATTAAAGAGAAATATTGGAGAAAATTTGTCAAGTTGCAAAGTTTTCAAAGTTGTCACCTTAGTTGCAAGATCATGGAAAGTCACCTACAAGTTACAATTCAATGATTTAGATCTAGAGATTTGATAGGAAGAAAGCTATAGGACATCATAAGAGGATATCAATGTTTTGGAGCAACCCTAATATTGGGACTAAATTACCACTTATGGCGTATGAGTCCCAGTATACACATTTTCAGACATTTTCTACAGATCCTAATTCAGTAGTTCTAGATTCCAATTTCTATCAAAAACCCTGATCTAGGACTAAATCGCCCTTATTGGCGTATGAGCCCCTGTGAGCATTAACTTTATAATTTTCAACATTTTAGACCTTGTTTCAAGCACATACAAGTTTCTAGGTGCATCCTTGTACTTTTTCAGTTTACTTTTTTGGTTTGAACTCATTTCTAGGTCATTTATTTAAGTATTGCATATCATTTGGTTTTATCATTAAATCTTGCATATTCCTAGTCTTTCCAAGCCCTTTCTTGGTGGTGAATCCCCTTTTAATCTTCAATCATACCCTAGGATAGTCTTTAGTAGACCTCTTCCCTTAATTCTATTCTTGGATTGAGATATCTAGGCTTTCCTTGAATGAAACGTGGAGAAAACTTGTTCTATGTCCTAAACCATAGAGCGAAAATTTTCTTCCTTTTGAACAGTGGGTTACACTTTTTGGCCAAATGTGACATTGAAATGAACATTTTGAACTTTTTCTTCACTTTCAGACACCTATAGCTGCTAAATTGTGAGGAATTTGAAGATGATGCAAACTAGTGATTTGTGAAATTTTTTCTATAGATTCTAAATATTTTTAAAAAAATAATTTGGAATCAAATTACATTTCTTTTTCCATCTCCTTTGATAAGTAGATTTTAACAGTAAACACCATTTTTAGAGAGTGATGTGTACTTGCTAACACAACCTTTTTCTATGAGGAATAAAATTCCATTTTTTTAATTTAGATTTGTAATTATGATATATAGGGCATAAATTTGGTTTCCTAGTGTTTTATCAAAAAAAAATTTCAATTAAGTTTTGAATTGAAATAAATTACAATTTAGACATAGGTTTACTTGCTAACACAAATTTTTTTGTATGTATTGAAATTCATTTTTTTTTGTTGGATCAAGGAAATAGATATTTTCTAGAATGGTAATCTACTATTTTTCCACAAGTACAAAATATAGAGCTTGATTTTTGGTGAAAAACCTACATTCACAAGAAATAAAAAATAAATATAATAATCAAATTAAATATATTTAAAATTATAATTTTTCGGAAGCTTATAATAAGGAATACATACTTACAAAAACTAAATTTAAATGAATTCATTTTTATCCCCAAAAAGGTAAAGTAATTTTTATTTTTTATCAGCATTTTGATTGGTGTAAAGGAGACTCTATTATAGATATGGTTTAAAACTAGTAGGATTCTATCCAAGGGGGTTTGATCTGAGGTGGTTTGATCAAACACTCTTCAATTGGAATCCTTTAAATTGAACTTTTCAAGGCATAAATCACTATATTTTCTAAAAATGTGTGATTTCAGAAAAAATCAAGATGTCCCAGAAAGTTTAACATATTATTGTGGCAACACCCTTCATAAAATGCTCACTGCTTCTTATTTTTCATAGTGCCTAAAACCCTCTTGAAACTGCTCTTGATATTTGTATGAAATTTTTTTGGCTCTCATGAAACTTCCTTGACTTCAAAGGCTCACAATTTTTCTCTCTCAAAGCTTAGCAACCCTCCTATTGTATATCCTTGGATTCACCATTGCAAGGTAAGCCAACTCATGATTAACTAAACCTTGTTGTCTCTACATTTTTTTCTTGCATAGTTATTGCATACTTTTGGATTCCTTTGTATATTCATCATCATGACTATCTTCTTCAGTAACCATTTTCCTTACCTTTATGCCATTTCATAACAATAAATCTATCTCTTAATTCTTTGACTAATATTGTTTGTGGGAACCAATGCATGGCATAAAGTTTTAAACTTGATTATTTCACTACTTCCTTCTCATGATTATTTCACACTTATGTCTTACACTTTAATTGGTGTATGTATGACATAAGCATTCCTTTGGATATTAGTGTCATGAACTCCACTCACTTATGCAGGTTTACAATACCATAATCCCTTTTATGTTTCCAATGAAAATAGGTGCCACCATGAAGGTCAACTCTAACCATTATTTCTAGTCTTGTTGAAACCCACAAAGACTACTCCATTGAATGAACAAGACAACTGACAAGGGGGGCTGAATTAGTTGTAGCAAATTAAAACATCAAAACTCTCAACAGTAATTAGATCCACACACATTCATTCAACCCTTATTATTTAAAGTGATTAATCATTAAATGTAGATAGCATAAATTCAAATAGAAACACCATACAAAAGGAAACACCATATTTATGTGGAAAACCCAATGAGGAAAACAATATAGTGAGGATTAGCTCACAATATAAGTAATTGCAAAATTGGTACAAGGGCTCACTACGAGAATTATACACATTTTCCAAAAAGGCTCACATCCAAGGCTCAATGCCACATAAAGAAACAAAGAAGATAGAAGTCAAATTTTACACAAAGAACAACCTCTCGATACAACAAGGAATCCACCACAATTGCTCTAACACTTTCAAAGCCTTGCATGAAATATTGTGAACACCTTCATCTCACTACCTTCAAGAATCCAACACTTTAAATTTGCACTGCTCTACTCAAATTTGCATCACATACATCACTTACATCTATCTTGCATCTCACAACAACATCACTCTTATTTATATCATCCTCATCCTTGAAAAACCTCTCCAAGGTCAACAACTATTCGTTACAATTGAAATTTCAAATTAGGTTGGTACCCAAAAATTCTTGTGGTGGATAGGAATGAAGGAGAACTATATAACTTTAATTAGGACCCAAATTAATCGTAAAACACCTCAACATGATTTCATAAACTTCGCATGTAGTGTTAACACAAGGTCGGTCAATACTCTTGCAAACACAATAAAACATTAAGTACATGCTTCCTTAAATCAATTCAAAACTTTCAAAAAATAGAATTCACTTGAAAACTATCTAGAGTAATCCACAAACCACCTAAGATCCAACAAAGACTTCACCCATACTCGTATCACTAAAATACTTCAACCCATAACATTCGGTTAACCTTATTCGCACACTGATGCATGAAATACACACTATACTATACCAAATCAAGTGAAACCTTGAATTATGAAAGATGCAAACATTATAAGAAACTTCTCATATCCACACAAACCAAAGCCAAACTATGGAGAAACATGAATAAAATACATTTCTCCCAAACCATAGAAAAAAATACTGAAAAACTAGTTCACACACTCGTGAAAATATCTCACTCTGCACAACGATCCAAAAACCCAAATTCTAGATATAGAAACTAATAGCAGCCTTGAACAAAATATCATATACACACATTCATAGAATCAACATAGAAGAAGCGCATAGCACATCTTGGAGCACATTTTGAACATTTGCACAACACTATTTTCTTTGTTTATCAAATTCTCTCAAAAGCCCTTGGAAACCAAGTACCAGGGACATCATCCCAACACATTACACTATTCCAACACATCCCTAGACACTACAACACAAAGATAGATCCATATACTCACAACACTTCCTAAACATCTCAACTACACATGCACAACCTGCAACAAACTATTTTCCTCTTTTTCACAATTTTCTCAATATCCTCAACATCTTTATCATGCAAAAAACTTCCTCAACAAATAGTTGACATCAATGAAAAAACCATCCTATAGACATTCTTGTTGATGTCAATGACAACACCTCCATACTTGTAACAATCTACCCCTTTTTCATTGATGGAAACACATGATGTGAAAACCATAAAAGACAACACGACAGTTCTAAATACACTTTCTTATGATTTTCTTTCTTTTCTCCCCCTGAGTAGATAAGCTTTTTCACATGATTCTTTCTCCCCCTTTGACATCAATGGCAAGGGATAAAAGGTTTTCATTATTGTACCCCTTTGACACTAAACCAAGATACTTGCTCTAAATACTTCCCCTTAGGAGTACACCTATCCAAAATAACAATGTTACAAAATGACAACACATGACATTACCTACTCCCCCTAAGAGGTAGCCACCAACATCAATCCAAAAAAGATATGAATCCATAGATCCACTAGAATAATTCATCTCCATATGCATCTAGTTCAAAGGAGGGGTAATAACCCTCAAATTCTCTTGAAGATACTCAAAAATATCGTTAGGAAGAGCCGTAGTGAATATGTCAGCAATCTCATCCTATATAGGTACATATTCAAGCTTCACCTCATTCTCCATAACCTTCTCTCTCAGAAAGTGATACCTGATTGAAATATGATTTGTCCTTGAATGCATAACTAGATTGTTTAAAATGTTAATTGCACTTGTATTATCACAAAAGATAGAAATAGGCTCATCATACACTATTGTGATATCCTTCAATGTCTCTCATCCACAATACTTGTGTATAGCAGGATGTTGCTACAATATACTCATCCTTTGTAGTGGATAAATAAATTGAATTGTTCTTCTTACTTAACCATTACACCAATCTACATCCAAGAAAGAATGAACCACCACTTGTACTTTTCCTATCATCAATACAACCAGCCCAATCTCCATCTGTATAAGCACTTAATATGAAATAAGTATCCTTAGGATACCATAAGCCATAATCTGGAGTGCATTTTAAATATATTAATATCCTCTTCATAGCTACAACATGTGTTTCTTTAGGATGTTCTTGAAATCTAGCCACAAGACAAATTGCATGCATGATATCCGGTCTAGTAGAAATTAGATATAGTAGTGCACCAATCATAGATCTATATTTGCTCTAATCAACCTTAGGTGAATCGTCGTTTTTACTCAATTTGTAACTAGTCACCATAAGAGTGCATACTGGTTTGGAGTCTTCCATTCCAAACTTCTTCAACATCTCATTGACATACTTTGATTGTGAAATAAAAAATTCCTTTATCTGTTTGATTGATTTGTAACCCAAGGAAGAAATTTATCTCCCCAAACATTGACATCTCAAATTCTTTCTGCATCTCTTCAACAAATTTCTTACACATAGCTTCATTGGCTCCAAAGATAATGTCATCCACATACAAAATCACTATAAATATTTTTTCTTCCTCAATTTTGAAGTAAATATTTCTATCTGGAGTGCCTTTATTGAATCCTTGTTGTATCAAATATCTATTGTAGTGTAGGAAAAAGTATCCCTTTTTTACACTTAATTTGGGAATTAATATTAAAATGAGCCTAATGATGTCTTAATTTAGTGTTGTAATATTTTTTTATATTCACATTAAGTTTAGGGCCCTTTTCAATAAAATGGATTTAATTGTGCCTTACTTTTGGTGTTGTAAGGTGTACCTTTACACTTTCACATTAATCTAGCGCTTTATTAATTGATTGAGTTTAATTTTCCTTAATTGGATCCTTTAATTCAAATCCAAGCCTAATTAAAAACAAATTTTGAGGGATAAAATCCAACATTCATAAATGCCATTACACAACACTTAACTTTGGAAGATGTGTGTCCTACATGTAAGTGACCTAGGACCCATTTTCCATAGGGTGAATGGGTCCTCACTTAGACCAAGACCCTAATTTAACATAATGATTAACATTGAGCAATGTGTTTCCTAGGTAAGTGGCCCAAGACCCATTCGCCCTTTGGCGAATGGGTCTTCACTTAGACCTAGGACCCCTCTTTGAAATATGTTTTTGTGGTATTTTAATGATTTCAAATCCACAATTTAATGCCGTCTTGTGATATTTGAATTTTAGAAATTAATGTTAAGATATGTGTAAATAAGAGGTTGTTTCACTATGTGTCACCTAATATTTTCAAGTGTTCCAATCCTAGAGAAAGGTTTAGGATCAAGAGTGATTTCAAGAGCATTCATAGGTAGATTTCTTCATCATTTGTTGTAACAATCAAGATCCAAGTATTATGTCACAGTTATGTGGAGTCGTGCATGTTTTTGGAGCTAATATGTTGATTTAAGTTTCATGCTTCAATATTCAAGCATTCAAAGTATCATTTCAAGCAAAGATTCAAAGTCAAGATCCACATCCATTGAAGCCACTTCATGATAGTTGCAGACCTCCATTATCTTAGGTTCAAACAAGGGTTTGGTGAGTTGTGACATTGCATTTGTTCATTCATCATTCCTTCATGCTATTTCATTTCATTACAACATTTGATCACCAAAATGGGGTTTGACCAATGCAAACCCCCATTCCCTAACAATTTTTTTTTTCTCTTTGATGTGAAATTGTATATTTTAGTTTCAACATCCTTTGAAGAACAAAATTGAAGAAAGTTGCAAGTTGTCAAAGTTGCAAGAAAAGTTGTCAAATCACAAAAACTCCTCTACAAATTTTATTTTTAGTTTTTTTTGTCTGTCAGATTTAGGAATCTCAGAGTGCAAACATAGCAGAAGAGAACCCAACAATAGATTCCAGAGAGGCCTAGCAAGGACCCATTCTCCATAGGGAAAATGAGTCCCATGATAGCTTCCAGAAATAGTGTTTTCTAAGAGGTACATAATATTTTCTCTTCCCAAATCTTCCAGAAGCTTTGTTGTTTTTGATAGTATTATGTTTTATCTGCAAAACCTAATTTTTACATTTCTTAAATGAGATCATTTGGTATTTTTAATCCTTCTCATGAAACCCCTATTTAGTCATTTTTGTCAAAATTTATCTTAGGACACTTTGCACTAGAACACGAAACTTTGCGACAGTTTTTTAGATTAGTTTTACGTGTCCTCCACTCATATAATTTGCGTGAAATAAATTATTTCTGATATATCTATGGTTAATATACTAATATATAGTCTTACGTTTCATTTTTGAGTTGATTTAATATTTTTAGTGTGTCTCCCAAAAGTGTTGTTTAGCCTAGACCCCCGTCCTAACACAAAGAAGGAAAATTTCTAGATCCTTCATAAAATTCACTCACCTAAGGGATGAAAGTGGATTTTGAATTGGGGGATCTCATTTCATGAATGAAATAGAAGAATAGGTGGGTTTTTTACGCCCATTTTGGTCTTTCTATTTATAGTAAGTTTGGTGAAATATCCCAAATTTAGTGCAAAACCCTATGTGTTTGAACCCCTACCTCATTTTTCTATGTTTCATTTTGGTGATATCTTTGTCACAAAATAAAGGAATATATTTTACCATTGATCAAGAGAGTATCCTATTGAGAATCATCCAAGATTGTTTGATATCTCTCCTTCCAATAACATGAAAGAAATTTTACTACAAGAGTTCATTTTTTGCATATCATAGAGTTCATGGTCATTTTACTAATGAATGTAAGGCTTTGGGTTATATAATTCAACACCTCAAGGATTGTGGTGCTCTTCCTTGTGTTGAAACACCTAGTTCCTCTAATTACTACTGATTTTAAATCTATCATGTTTCGCATCAATCACCTCGGCTCATCCTTGTCTTGCACTAAGTGGGGGAATGGGGTGAGGTAGCCTTGTCCTCGTATGACACTTGTTGTTGTCTCTTTTGGATAGTTGACTTCCTTCCATGTAGATATAAGAGGAAGCTTGGGATGTGGATGACATGCCTTAAGTTGGGTCAATGTGACATACTATGTTATCATTTTTTTTTTTTGGCCATACTATGCTATCTTTATTATTGCATTTTTTGGGAAACCCCTTCTTCATGGTATAGTTTCAATTGTTAACATATGACTTGGTAGAGGGCTTTCTAAATAAGCTTTCATGTCTTCTTCTACTTTAAAGTATATTTCTCACAATAATGGTGTTAGCAATCAGTTTAAAGTGAGGGCATACATCGACACTCATGTTTCATTGTGTTATTTTCTTTATTCTTGTGATGCGTCCTTTTCTTGGTGGTGTCATTGAGTTTGATTTCCTCTAAGAGTGTGATATTTCTTTGAATTTTCCTCTCTTAGAGACATTAGTCATGTTCCCTAAGAAGAGACCTTACATGAATTAAGAAAAGTCCCTTTGAAAAAACTATCATATATGCATTGTTCACATGTGCTTAGCATAACACAACATGTTAGGCCTTGTGAAGCTCAAAGTTTCATGTTGTGGCACCCTACTGAAGTTATCCGAGGGATAGATTTGGTATGGTTAGTACGATGTGAAGCCTAGAAAGAGTCATGAATTTCTCATTGTATAGTGAGAAGCTGAAATAGATGCATGTGACTTTCTCACCATTCCACCCATTGGAAAAACTCACCTAGTGGACAGCCTGAGGTTCCACTACCCCAAAGTGAGCACTCATTTTAGACAAACAACTTAGATGATGGTCAAGGCTTGATCCAACCCTTTTTTTTATTTTCTTTCTTTTAGTCTTTGAAATTTCATGTTTGTGTATCTTGTCTTGCTGTTGTATATCATACACCTTATGTTTGTCCCTTTTTGCTTATGTTGGTTTAACATAGGATCTTCGATCCTAGGGGCTTGACTACCCCCTTGATCTTCATCATCATATACCATCAAAATTGGTACACTTGGAGCCCTCTTGAATGTCTACTTTAGTGTAGGTGTGATGCAAGTTCCTTCTCACTAAAGTGGGGGCTAAATGTAGTGTAGGAAAAAGTATACCTTTTCACACATAATCTAGGAATTAATATTAAAATGAGCCTAATGATGCCTTAATTTAGTGTCGTAATATGTTTTTTCATATTCACGTTAAGTTTAGGGCCCTTTTGAATAAAATGAACTCAATTGTGCCTTATTTTTGGTGTTGTAAGATGTACCTTTACACTTTCACATTAATCTAGGGCTTTGTTAATTGATTGGGGTTAATTTTCCTTAATTGGCCCCTTTCATTCAAATCAATGCCTAATTAAATCAAAATTATAAGGAATAAAATATGGCATTCATAAATTCCATTACACAACACTTAACTTTGGAAGATGTGTGACCTAGGTAAGTGACCTAGGACCCATTCGCCATAAGGTGAATGGGTCCTCACTTAGACCTAGGACCCTAATTTAACATAATTTTTAACATTGAGCAATGTGTGTCCTATGTAAGTGGCCTAGGACCCATTCACCCTATGGCGAATGGGTCCTCACTTGGACCTAGGACCCCTCTTTCAAATATCTTTTTGGTGGTATTTTAATGATTTCAAATCCATAATTTAATGTTGGCTTGTGATATTTGAATTTTAGGAATTAATGTTAAGATATGTATAAATAAGAGGTTATTTCACTATGTTTAACCTAAGATTTTCAAGTGTTAAAATCCTAGAGCAAGGTTTATGATCAAGAGTGATTTCAAGAGAATTAAAGTACAAATTTCTCCATCATTTGTTGCAGCAATCAAGATCCAAGAAATATGTCAAAGTTATGTGGAGTCATGCATGTTTTTGGAGCTAATATGTTGTTGTACGTTTCATGATTCAATCAAGTATTCAACATATCATTTCAAGAAAAGACTCAAAGTAAAGATCCACATCCATTGAGGCCACTTCATGATGTTGTAGACCTCCATTATCTTAGGTTCAAACAAGGGTTTGGTGAGTTGTTACATTGTATTTGTTCATTCATCACTCCTTCAAGCTATTTCATTTCATTACAAGGTTTAATTACAAAAATGAGGTTTGACCAAGAAAAACCCCCATTCCATAACAAAACAACATTTTTCTCCTTGATGTGTGCTTACAAATTTTAGGTTGAAGATCCTTTGAAGATAATTTTTTTTAGAAAGTTGCAAAGTTGCAAGAAAAGTTTTCAAATCATGGAAACTCCTCTATAGATTTTATTTTCAAATTTTTGACTACGAGATTCAAAAATATAAGAGTGTAGATATAGCAGAAGAGAACCCATAAATAGCTTTCAAAGAGCTCTAGCTAGGACCCATTTGCGATACGGTGAATGAGTCCTAGGAAAAATTTTGAAAATATTTTTTTTTTGAGAGGTACACAACATTTTATCTTCCTAGATTTGCTAGAAGCTTTGTTGTTTCTTATAGCATTATTTTTCATCTACAAAACCCAATTTTTACATTTCTTAAATGAGATAATTTGGTATTTTTAATCCTTCTCCCAAAACCCTTATCAATATTTTTTGTCAAAAGTAATCTCAGGACACTTTGCGCCAGAATAGGACACTTTGTGACAGTTTTTGAGATCAATTTTATGTTTCCTCCACTTGTTCCATTTGTGTGAAATAAATTTTTTATGATAGCTCTATGGTTAATCTACTTAGATCTAGTCTTAAATCTCAATTTTGAGTTGATTTACTATTTTTAGTGTTTCCAAAAAATGTTGTTTAGCTTAGACCCCTATCTTAACACAAAAAAGGGAAATTTCTAGATCCTTCATAAACTTCATTCACCTAAAGGATGAAAGTGTATTTTGACTTGGAGGATCTCATTTCTTAAATAAAATAGAAGAATAGGTGGGTTCATTACACTCATTTTGACCTTTCTATTTACAGTAAGTTTGGTGAAATATCCCAAATTTAGTGTAAAACCCTATTTGTTTGAACCCCTACCTCATTTTTCTATGTTTCATCTATCTAATCTTGCATACCAAATTGTAGGAGCTTGCTTCAATCCATACAATGCTTGCCTTCTTCAATTTTCAAACCATAACTGGTTGATCTAACAATTGAAATCCTTCTAGTTGTTCAATGCAAACCTCTTCTTCCAACTCCCCATTTAGAAAAGCACACTTGATATCCATCCAATCAACTTTAAATTACTTATATACTACAAATGCCAGAAACATTCTGATCACTTCCATCCTAGCCACCAGACCAAATTTTTCCTCAAATTCTATTCCTTCCACTTGTGAGTAACCCTTACACACAAGTCTTGCTTTGTTTCTTACCACTTCCCCATTCTCATTCAACTTTTTTTGAATGCCCATTTAGTTCCAATTATGTTCTTGTTTACCAGTCTAGGAACCAATTCCCAAGTTTGATTTTTTCTCAATATGCATGTCCTTCTTCCATTTCCTTCATCTAATGTTCATGTTTGCATGCTTTGCTCACTATTTTAGGTTCAACTTTAGAAAGTAAAGACATATTTACTTCATCTTCAACAACTCTGCTTCTTGTCAATACTCCTTTCCTCTTCTCTCCAATGATATGTTCTTCAAAATGATTTTTTTGCACATACTTAGGGGTCTTAGGGGTCTTCTCTAGAGCTTCTTCCTCTTCATTCTACACTTCTTTTTCTTTTTCTTTTCCTTCTACTTCTTCTCTGTAAGCATGTTCATTTGATATAACATTTGCTTCCAAATACTCTAAAGTACTTGATAGTAGGAATCCTTACATACCACAACTCATAGGGAGTCTTTGTACTGTTAGCTTTTGCTTGAAATTTGCTATGTAAACAACAATATGAATTGATTCTCTCCAATAAACTTCTAGTAGATTTTCTTCTTTCATCATAGTCCTAGCATCTTCTTGAAGAGTTTGGTTTTTCCTTTCAACCACTCCATTCTGCTAAGGAGTTCTAGGGGAAGAAAAATTCCTTTTTATTCCATGAATTTCACAAAACATGTTAAAATCATTGGAGGTGAATTCTCCACCTCTAGCAGAACTGAAGCATTTGGTTTTTAAATCCATTTCATTCTCAACCATAGCTTTAAATGCTTTGAGTCTATCTAGTGCATCAAATTTTTCTCTAAGAAATGTGACTCATGTCATTATAGAATAATCATCAATCAAAAGCATGAAATACCTGTCACCTTGAAGAATTATCACCCTTGTAGGACAACAAAGATCTGTATGTATTAATTTCAATAGTCTGGTAGCAAATTTTTCCTTTCCTTTGAAACTACTCTTTATTTTCTTTCCAAATCGATAATTATTGCAAACAACATTGATATGCTTTGTAATTCTTGGTAGGCCTCTAACTACATGAATTGAATTGATTCTAACCAAATTATCAAAATTCTTGTGACACATCCTCTAGTTCCATAAACATTTGTAATTAATCCGAGACATAAAACAATGACCATCAACACCCTTGAGCTGATAGATGTTTCCATCTGTCCTTTTACCAACAACAATCATAGTTCTAGATGTTGGTGTAAATAGGTTTTTACCTTTTACACATTGTCTTAAGCTTAACTTAGGACACATATACTTAATATTTGCTAATATTTGTCTCGGGTAGTTTCACCCGTGACTCATCTTGTTTTATGACGGTGAGTTTGTTCACCACATTTCTTGCCTATTTAATAGGCTTCTTTGTACATGATTAAGCAATCATCATAGCTTTAATTAAGCTTATCACATTATTTTGTGATTATTTTTCTCGGATGTGAAGGTTGAGTTGCAGGTTGATTTTCTGGATAATTTGAAACTGAATTCCAACATGGTATCAGAGCTGGTTGTGAGTTGTAGGTTAGCAGTTTGTTCAATCCATTATTGAAAGCAAATTATGCTCTTCTCTGACATCCGATGATGACTTGGAGAAGAAAAAATGCTTGATAGAGATTTCAGTTTCTAGGGGGGTTCTTTTCTATTGCATTTTGTTGCAGGAATTTAGGAGCTTCCTGGAGAAATTCTGAGCTCACCATTGAGTTTAGAGCAGCCAGAAAAGTCAGAATTGACTTTTATTTCATCCAGATTGGACATCAGGTGTGAGATCTATGGAGGATTGAAGCAGAAGTTTTTAAGAGAGGTTCCAGAAGGAAGCTGATCTTTCAGAGCATCAGATCTGCAAGCCCTTTCTCGAATTTGAGAGTTGTGAGTGTTTTAATTAGTATTGCAGATTTTAGCATGTCCTTTCTTGTCTTAGGTAACTGATTCTACCTTTTCATGCTGTTATTTGGTTGCTGGGGTCATTTTTTGTTGCTAAAGGCGTCATTTTTACACTAGATCCACATTTTATATTTTAAAGAAAATCTGCCATCTGGGTTTTGTTCGCAGCATAAAAAAACCATCTGAGTCATCCCTATTTTTTTCATAAAGGTTATATATTTTTCAGAAACTAAATCAAATTGTTTCTGTGGACCCCCTCTCCGTTGGAGTTTTGTATTTTGTATCCGAATTTCAAAGGCCTCTAACTCTGTCATCCGAGCTCCGTTTTGCGAGAATTTTTTTTTGATTTGGGGTAGAATTTTTCAGGCTTCACAGTGGTGAAATTATTTTTTGCTCAAGTAATCCCGTTTTTTCATAAATTCAGTTTTATCAGCAGATCTGAAGGACAGTTCTCGTTTTTGGAACTTCAAACGGCTATAACTTTCACATATGACCTCAGAACGAGGTGATTCTTTTTTTGAAAGTTGATATTTTTCTGATCACTACATATTGGTGCTATTTTGAGGTTCTCATTCTGAGATTTTATTATACTTTCAGTATTTGGGTCTATTTTAGACATTTGTAAAACTCTGGAAAACAAATCCAACATTGTAAACGCATTGATTTATAAAGTGCCAAATCATTTTTTGTTGGGGGGGATTCTTGATTGAGTGAAAAAGGGGGGGTCTCTCTTTGTGTGTGTGTTTTTTGATCTCTTCACTTGTGCTCTTCTTTTCCTTCACACATGGATCATTCTAAGGGTCCTTTGCTAACACCTTATAATTATGCAACATGGCATTAACATGTATGGAATGCCTTAATGCAACTTGGGTATACTCCATATGTTGAAAATAAGGTAGCTGAACCTAAAGATGATAAGGAAAAGATAAAATGGATGCTTGAACATACAAAATCTCTTGGATGTCTTCGTAGCTTTGTTTCCCTTGATCTTATGTTTCAGATTGAATCTTGTACAAATTCACATGATGCTTGGGAAAAATTAAAATCTTTGTATGGTACAACAGATGAAGTCAAAGGCTATCAGATTGAAAATGAACTGATGAGCCTTGATCCAAAGAACTTTGGAAACATCCAGGATTATATTACTAAGGTCAATGATTTGAGAGCACAATGTAAAGCTTGTGGTATTGATAAAAAGGACATTCAGTTAATCTATAATACACAGAATAAACTTGGTCCTGAATTTGCAACTTTTGTTTCTAGCTTTCATACTCATAGACTGACTATGGGATCTGCATATACTTTGCCTTCATTTGCATCTTTTTCTGAGATGTTAATGCATGAACAACAAAAGCTTCTTTCTATGGGTCTCATAAAGCCATCACAGACTCAAGCCTTATTGGCTAGTCAGCCTAAGGGACATAAAGAGTCAGGGCAATCTGACAAGAAACAAAAGAAATCTAAGAAAAATCCACACACAGATCAAGCACAACACAAATCCTCTACAAGGGAGGACTCATCTAAGAAGGAGAAGTCTACTTGTTCATATTGCAAGAGGACTGGACATGAAGAACATTCTTGTTATAAGAAGGATATTGATGAGCTGAAACATATTCTTAAGAAGAACAACATTGATCTACCTTCTAGAATGTCTGAGTCTACTTCTTCTTCTTCACATTCCAAACAGTCAAGATCTAGTAAGGATAAAGGTCATGCAGGATTTGCTTCTGAGTCTAAGAAAAATAAAGGTAAAGCTCTTTGTGCTTCTACAAGTCATGAATCAGGGAAATGGCTCCTAGATTCTGGAGCTTCTCATCATATGGCTTCTTCACAGTCTATGTTCTCTTCTTTTGAGCCTTGTGCTATGCCACCTATTCTGATGGGCAACAACACTTACATGAGTGTAATTGGGAAGGGTTTTTTTGATATTGGGGATGGCACCTTCAATGATGTTTTGTGTGTACCTCACTTGACAAACAATCTTCTTTCCATCTATTAGATCACTCATGGTGGAGTAGGGAAGACTGTGGAATTCACACCTAATTCAGTTATCATCAGAGACTTGGGGAGCAAAGAGATAATTGCTATTGGGATAGTTGATCATGAATCTCAGTTGTATATCTTTTCAGACTTTGCACCTGATGGTGGTTCTGATCCTTTGGTTGTTGATCGCACTCCTTGTGTGACATTTGATTTTGAGGAGAATTTTGGCTATTTGAATCTTGGTATTCTCACATCAGATCTAGTTATTGAGCCTTGCATTGCTTCTCCTCTATCTACTGTTGCTTCTGAGGATACTTGTGTTACATTCATGGCTACTTGTGATTCAGTGCAACAGGATCAACATCGTCTTCCAGATATAGTTGCTTGGGATGACTACTTGACAGACATTGCAGGTTTGTTCATAGAGTCTCATATTTTAGACTTGGGAGACACTATTCATGACATTCATCTTCTCTTTGATGAAGTTGATTCTTCTTCAGTTGTTATGGAGGAACCTTTGGATCCTCTTGTTCATTCTCCACATGATCATTCAACACAGTTTAACATGAGTGTGGATACTTTTGAGCAGCATTTGGAGGAGGCATCTTTGTTTTCAGAGGAGGTAGTTGAGTCTTTGGATTTTGTTCTACACACATCTCTACTAGGTTTTGGATTGTCATCTTCATCAGTGTGGCCTATAACACCCGAGTTGGTGGTGGCAACTTTCGGCATCGACGTGGAGACAAATGAGCAGTTTTCAGAGACTTCATACATTTTGAGCTTTCTTCCCTCATTCATTTTAGGAATGGGAAGACATTCTTCATACACCTTTGGTTTTGTTTCTTCCTAAGGGGAGGAACATTGTTCGATGATCGTGGACCATGTTCTACATTCAGTTTCGAGCTTCAACCATTGGCACAATTGACTACTTTGGGAAGGCTACATGGTCTTTCCTATCCTTTCTATTTTGGAGGGGACTTCTTCCTTGCATGGGATTCTTCTTGTGTTGGGAAACTTGTTTTCTTTTCTCTCTTTTGGGAAGGAGTTTTGTCCCACTGGGTTTTCTCCTTTACTCCATTTGTGAGAGAGTATTTTGTACATGGGTACCTAACATGGCCTAGTAGCCGGGACCCATATTTGCATCTTTGTGTCTCTTCACCCACCTAAGCTATGCTTAAGGGGGGTGTTGGTGTAGGTTTTTTATTTTCCTTATGTTAGGGAATATTTATTTTTCCTACACACATTATTAAGATTGCTTAGGTTATATGATAATGGTTAGGAGGAGGACATGTGGCATAATCCTACAATCACATGTGTCATTCACACCCACCTTTGGGTAGTTGAATGTCACACCCTCTTTTGGATTTATTTGCCACCTCCCCATAACCATTTTTTGTCTTTACCTGAGTTGGCATAACCATGTATTTGGCATTTACCAAGTAGGTAAAACCTCCCACCTATTATGGGTTAAGGGGAGTTATTATTCCTCTTGGTTTTATTTGCCTCTATTTTTCTATATAAACAAGCCCTCACCTCTCCCTATGCTAATGAGAACACTAGCTCAAATTGTGAGTCTAGTTCAATGCTAGGAGAGTATTGAGTTTTGTTCATCTTTGAGTTCTTATCTTGCTTTCCTTCAGTCACTTTGATCTTGGGTGGTTTCACAACCAAAACACAAGATTATATCATCCTTAAACACATGATTATGCTATAGATTATATTCTTAGATTTTGTAAATTTTCTTGTTTAACCTTGTCATCTCCTTCATAAATTCTCTCTAGATTATTCATAACTTTTGTAATAGTCATTAGAATAAATCTTGCCTTAACATTTACATCATGTGTCTTGATCTCATTACTTGTGCTCAGATCATTTGTAGGTGTAGTATATGGATTATTTATAGCCTTTTCAATATCATACCCATGAGATGCTAGATATCCTTCCATCTTTGTCTTCCAAAATGCATAGTCTTGTTGGACTCAAGGAACACTGAGAGGGGGGTGAATTAGTGTTCAACAATTTTCTTATTTTATTTTAGATCTTAAGCCATTCACAATACTTAAACTAAAATAAACATTCAAGCACATGGAGACAATCAAAACACCATAACACCAAGATTTTTAAGTGGAAACCCTATTACGAGAAAAACCACAGTGAAGATTAATCCACAATTTATACTCTATTAAAAGTATGAAGAAAAGGGGAATGCACATGCATTTAGGCACACTACCTAGAGTTCACTGCTCAAAATAAAGAAGTCTCACTACCTTACAAAATGTTTGTGATTGCAAAAAAGGGTCGAACTGAGAAGATATCATCTACAAATGCTTGGTTTCAGTTTTAGTGAAGCTCAGTAATCGGTCTTTTGTCCTTCTGACTGATTCATCACTTCTCCTCTGCTCTTCTCTCACTCACATCGTAAAACCTATTTTTCACAACTAAAACTATGCATAAATTGCTCAAACACCCTTATGATATTCACAACATACCTTCTCTTCTCCTTCACACTTGTTCACACTTCAAAATGAATTACTGATCTCATATATATATATATCTGTTACCAAGATTTCAATCGCTCCAAGTCGGCTTTAGTAAAATATGAAATGTTCTCCAATGGTTGGCTCAAATCAGAAAATCATATTTAATACGCACCCATCAAAGTTAGCCAAACTTTAGTTAGGACCCAAGAAAAAGTGTTTAACACAAGAAACAATTAAACAATTACTCCTTATACATCTACGATATGATACATTCACCAAGTCGACCACCATGGACAAATAAACATAAAAATCATCCTGCAAGAAATCCTAACTAATGCACTGATTGATGCGGCACCACAAAACTTAGCATTCAGGTAATATATATTCTTAACAACCTTTCTTGAGATCCACAACTCAAAATGATGATCTGGTGAAGCATATAGATCAAGATACTAACCAGATACCCTGTTCTTCATTTTCTCTATTGGTAAAAATTTGATCTTTACTCTGCCTATCGGTATGAGTGAATCCTGATTTGTGGACCAAAATAATGACTTAGGAGCACTAGAATCCATATGCCAACAATCTCCCCCTTTGACATTGATGGCAACACTTAGTGAAAAATGACTAAGTGTTAGAACCAATATGATTATGCTCTCTCTCCCATTTTATATTTCAAAATTAAAAATTCAAAACACAAACCCCCTTAGAATGATAAGGTATTTTTCATTTCTCTCTCTCTCCCTTTGACATAAATTACAAACATCTTTCTCACTACATTCGCTCCTTCTTCCAAAAATTCAAAATTTGAAGAAATACAACTATTACTTGGTTTAGAAAATTATTTTGTACTTATCTTTCATTTCTAGAAGAAACTTCTTCCATGATTCCACTGCAATCCCAATGATTATAATTAAGTTGTTGTTCTCAGATGTCTTATCAATAATCTGATTGAGAGATTCTGGAATAGTGATTACCTCTTCTATTTTTTCTTCTTTCTTCAAAACCTCAATTAGCTGCTCCAACCTGCATTTAGTTCAATCCTTCACTTTCCAAAATGTGTCCACAAGGTTGTTTTTGGTGAATTGAACTTTTGCATGCTCAGACTGCAACTCTTGAATCCTTTTCTTGACTGCACCATCCTTATCTTGAAACATGTTATAATCCTGACCAATTTTGATTAACTCAGCTTCAATCTGCTCCAAATTTTCCTTGTACTTCCCAGCGACATGAGGCCAACTAAGACAATAATTATAAATGTTATTTCCTGAATTTATGTATTTCCTCAACACATTCATTTTCCTTTTCAATTTGGTGAGAGATAGCCTAAATTGCTCCTTCAAATGTAGAATAATTTCTTCCTCTTTTCTGTCATGAGACTCAAAGGCCATAGCCTCCCTAATACATTCAATCATCTCTTCAGGAAACACATTCTGCAAGCTTTCCAATCCAATGTTATTGTGCACAAAATAACAACCCAGAGTGATCTCAATCAAGTCCTGCTCATATGAGGTTCTATCTAACCACAAGTCAACAATTTTCTGCATTCCATCTTTCTCCTAAATAGGTTGTAGTATCTTTGTTTTGGATAAGATACCTTCTTCTTTGCTTCCTTCAACCATTACTATATCTGGTTCAATTGATTTTGGCTCATCCCTTGGAGTGTAGTCATCAAAATCTTCATTTGGTATATCTACAATTACTTGTTCTTTACCTTTTCCTTCAATTTTTGGAGACTTGTGTGTCGGGGGAGTGTAAAAAACAATCTCTTCAACTCTTTTCATCTTCCCTTCCATCTCACCGGAAGAGGATCCAACCTAAAGTGTTGTTATCATAATGGAAGTGCTAATTTATCCAAACTTCCTTGAAAGGGTAATCTGGCTTCTTTGTCAATTGCACATTTTCCATCAACTAATCCTTTAGCAATCTGCACATATCAAAATATTCATCCTCCATTATCATTTTATGAGTGATATAGACTACAACTGTTGAGGCTATGCCTTCCCTATTTTTGAAAAAGATTTTGTATGAAATTCCATGTGCAATGTACCCTGTTATCGGATCCTTGATCGTTGAAATTATCAGAGCCCTTTGATCTCGTGTTACTTCGGTTAGGGTTTTGACTTGTTCCAAATCAACTTCCTTTTCAGAATATCTCCAACATTGTATAGTCTAGTTAGATTTTTTATTACCTCTTTCGAAATGTTATAGGGTTTATCCAGATTTAGAATGTCCTCGTTCAATTTGTTCAAGATAAACCTAATGACTTCCGCATTGACAAAATAAGGAAATTCACTCCAAATGTCCAAACTTTTGTGTTTCACACCTTCAAGAAATTTTAATTCATCTATTGGTAACAAATTTCTCACATCCCTAATCTTTCCACTGGTATATTCATCCAAATTCACCATTCCTTTGATTCGCTTAATTTTTCATACTAAACAAGTTTCTACTAAGCACCAAATTAAGTGAGAATTTTATAAGCAACTAAAGTACCTGATGAATTCACCGTTGAATTAACCTTTACTCCTTTGAAATTCTACTGTAGAGGCTCTCCTTCTATTCTTATTCAATGCAAGGTAATAAATGAGGGTTCCAAATACCCTTTTATAATTTCACACACCTAACCTCTTTGATGCATTAAATTATTTTCCCTAGGTGTTCTGGTTACTTTATTTTCTTATACAACAAAAAGAAGAATTCATCTGCAGACCTTCTACTCCTCAAACTTTTGCACAAGCGATCACTGATGGATTTGAAAACCTTTATCACAACTTCTGACAAATTCCTACATTCTAGTGCCAACTACAAATAGGGGGACAAAATACTTTCTTGAAAAACTCTCCCTAGGCCAATGGCCTAAGATACATTTCCAAAGGAATTACCAGAAGAAGATTTTTGTGCGAGCCTATTTCCTTCATCAGAATCACTCTTTCTTACCCATGTTTTCTTCATCTAATCCCTTATTTCTTCCATAGTCACTTTCCCTTTTCCTTTATCATATTTCTATGAAATTCATCCTTGGTATACCGAACCTCTTCTACCCATGTTTTTGGTTCTGT
The DNA here is from genome assembly GCA_007258455.2 of Sequoia sempervirens. Taxonomy (NCBI): domain Eukaryota; kingdom Viridiplantae; phylum Streptophyta; class Pinopsida; order Cupressales; family Cupressaceae; genus Sequoia; species Sequoia sempervirens. Next base: position 117,947,341 of record VDFB02281492.1, read on the forward strand.
AGAATCTTGCAATGTGACCAAATCTGTTGAAATTGTAGTACACAAAATTTCTTTGTCTAGAACACTCATTCCATTGATTTTCTCTTGACCTGCATTGATTAGCAATATGCCCATATCTTCCACGGGTGTAGCATTTAAAATTTCTTACACTAACATATATGCTTCTACATACAATTGACTTATGACCAAACTTGTTGCAACTAAAACACTAACCAAAAAAATATGGGCTGCTTGAACTTATTTTACTTCTACACTAAGATGCCATATGACTAGTTTTATTACAAACAAAGTAGTGACCCTTAAAATTTTGGGCATTGGGTTGTCTTATTGGATACCTTCTTCCTTTGTTCATTTTATTTCCTTGTCTAGAATCCTTATGTTTAGATCTAGAGCTTTATCTCTTCTCATATCCAAGACCTCGCTTGTCATTTGCATCCTTCTATCCTTTAGTCAACTCATCAATCTTAGCAGAACTGATCTTAAACTTCTCATTGTATTCATTTACAATTGTGAGTTCATTTCTAAGAATAACTATCTATCTTTCAAGTTCTTGTTCATTATATTTGGATTGTTGCAGTTCAATCTCCAACTGAATGAATCCACCATTTACTTTGTTGCATTCTTTATATTTTTCCCCTCAAGGACTGGGCTAGATTCTCCTCATTCTTTTTCTTTTCTTCAATCTCCTAGGTCATCTTCATTGACATAGATTCCATCTCAAGCTTCAGAGCAACATTGTCCCTAGCAATATTTTCACATTCTTTAGTTATTTCCTTTAGGGTCTGATTCAGATGTACATCTTCCAATATTTTATTTTCTTTCTGCTTCAACTGATCACATAGTTCCTTCCTCTTTTCTCTTGACTCATTGATTTTCTCCTTCAATGATTGAATGAATTTTTCAGCATCCTGAAGATTTTCTTTTAATTCCCTGACTTTTTTAGACTAATCAAGATCATCAAGAGCCACCACAAGTTGTTGTTGAAGACCAATAGAGTCCATTGATTTCCAAGATCCACCTCAAGTTGTTAAAATTTTGTAGAGGAATCAACTTTGATACCAATTGCTGGACTCAAGGAACACTGAGAGGGGGGGTGAATTAGTGTTCAAAATTTTTCTTATTTTATTTCAGATCTTAAACCATTCATAGTACTTAAATTGAAATAAAAATGCAAGCACATGAAGGAGACAATCAAAACACCATAACACCAAGATTTTTATGTGGAAACCTTGTTAGGGGAAAAACCACGGTGGAGATTGATCCATAATTTATACTTTGTTAAAAGTATGAAGAAAAGGGGAATGCACATGCATTCAGGCACACTGCTTTAAGCTCACTGCTCAAAATAAGGAAGGCTCACTGCCTTACAAAATGTTTATGATTACAACAAAGGGTTGAACTAAGAAGATAGCATCTACAAATGTCTGGTTTCAGTGCCAGTGAAGCTCAATAATCAATCTTTTGTCCTTCTGATTGATTCATCACTTCTACTCTACTCTGCTCTAACTCACATCATAAAACCTATAATGCACAAGTGAAACTATGCATAAATCACTCAAACACCCTTATAATATTCGCAACATGCTTGTTCTACTCCTTCACACCTATTCACGCTTCAAAATGAATGACCAACGCCATATATATATATGTTACCAAGATTTCAATCACTCCAAGTTGGCTTCAAAAAAATATGAAATATTCTCCAACGGTTGACTCAAATCACAAATCATATTTAATGTGCACCCATCAAAGTCAGCCAAACTATAGTTAGGATCCAAGAAAAAATGTTCAACATAGGAAACAATTAAACAATTACTCCTTATACATCTGCAATATGCTACATTCACCAAGTCGGCCACCATGGACAAATAAACAAAAAAATCATCTTGTCAGAAATCCTAACTAATACACCGATTGATGCGACACCAAAAAAATTAGTAGTCAGGTAATATAGATTCTTAACAACCTTTCCTGAGATCCACAACTCAAAATGATGATCCAGTGAAGCATACAAATTGACATACTAACCAGATACCCTGTTCTTCATTTTCTGTATTGGTAAAACTCCGATCTTTACTCTGCTTGCCGGTATGAGCGAATCCTGATCTGCGGACAAGAATAATGACTTAGGTTGCCATCAATGACAACACTAGAATCCATATGCCAAAAAACAAGCCATATGCCAACAAGTCTATTCCATCGAATCTTGGGCAATCCATCTTGCTCACCAACCCAGATCTACATCAAGAGTCTAAGATCTTCTCCAAAAAACCTTTCTCTAATACCAAGTATTGAATGAAAAAGAAAACTAAGAGGGGTGATGAATTAATTGTAGAAAATTAAAACATCAAAACCCTCAAAAATAATTAGATCCATAAGCATTCTTTAAACCCTTATTTTGTTAAAGTGATTAATCGTGAAATGCATATAACAAAAACTTAAATAGCAACACCATACACAAGAAAACACCAAATTTACATGGAAAACCCAATGAGGGAAACACCATGGTGAGGATTAGCTCAAAATATAGGCAATTGAAAAATTAGTACAAGGGCTCACTACTAGAATAGGACACAGTATCCAAAAAGGATCACAGGCAAGGCTCACTTCCATAGAAAGAAACAAAGAAGATAGAAGATAAATGTTACATAGAGAATAGGTTCTCAATGCAACAAGGAATCCACCACAATTGCTCCAACACTTTCACAGCCTTGCATGAAAATTTATGGACACCTTCAACTCACTACCAATGCCTTCAAGAATCCAAAACTTTGAAATTTGTACTACTCTACTCAAATTTGCATCAGATACATCACACACAACTATATTGCCTCTATCTTGCATCTCACAACAAAACCACTCTGATTTATATCATCATCATCCTTGAAAATATTCTCCAAGGTCAGAAAATATCTATTACAATTGAAATTTCAAGTTAGGTTGGCACCCAAACATTCCCATAGTGGGTAGGAATGAAGGTGAAAGGTGGAAAAATTGATTGCTTTATGGTTTAGGACATAAAACAACACACTTCACAACCATTTCATTGAAGGGAAACCCTAGAGATCTCAATCTAATGTATGCAAAGGAGAAATAGATCTTACAATAGGGTTGTCCTAGGGTCTAATTGTAAACTAATAAAGGGTTCACCACCAAGCTAGGGCTTGGAAAGACTAATGAATTAATGATAATAAGTTTCCACAATCCATCTTATTCATCTGTATAGGTTTTTTGGATTTGATTGTGTAAAAACTATACAGATGAAGACTAATGAAATGAAAATCAAAATGCTTAAACCTAATATGATGCAATCTTTCACTAAATGGACCTATAAATGCATGAAAATCATAACATAAAGTTGCAAGATAAAAGGTGTGCTCTTGGAAACCTAAAGATGACTAGATGAAGCTATGAAATGTTGAAAACACTGATTTTAAAGCATGCTGAGACTCATATGCCAGTTTGGGCAATTTAATCCTAAAGCTGAGTTTCTGTGCAGAAACTAAAATCTTGCAAATGGGTACTTAAAACTACAAAAACCTGGAAAATGACCTATACTGGGACTCATATGCCAGAACTAGCGTATCAATATAGTTATGGTTTTCAAGAACTTCAAGGTTTGAATCTTCTCCTTAATGTCTTCTCTATCCTTCCCAATTGATTTCTAAATCTGAAACCTAGATTTGCAACATGTAGAAGTCTTCCAATGATCTTCAATGCAAGGTGAAAACTATGAAAACTTTCTTGAAACTTTCTCTTCAATGTGTCTTCAACCTAGATATGAAAATCACACACTCAAGAGAGGGAACAATGTTGTTTTGTTAGTGGATAGGTTTTTCCTTGGTCAAACCATATTTTTGTACTCAAACATTGTAATGAAATGAAATAGAAAAAGAGAATGATGAATGCACAATATGCAATGTTACAACTCACCAAACCCTAACAATAAAGTGCATAAAATATGTATGAAGTGACTCCAATAGATGTGGATCTTGACTCTTGCTTGAATGTGAGATCTTGACTTGAATGCTTGCTTGAATCATGAAACCCTACATCACAATTGTTAGCTCAAAAACAAACATGATGCATGATGACTTTGACATGATGCTTGATGCTTGAATAATTCTCTAAATCACTTGATAATTTTCCCTTGAATGCTTTTGTAAACACTTGAATGCTCTTGTGAACTCAAACTTGCTATATGTAGGAATACTTGAATTCTTAGGGTGATCTCTTGAATGCTTAGGTGAAAATGAGTGAAATAACTTTGTATTTATACTTTTTTATGCAAAATTTCATTAAATTACAATAGTCAAAGCCCACATTAGATCTAGGAGAAAGCAATAGTTCCAAGAATTTGAATTAAATTTAGTTTTGGGCCACACGAGACTCATAGGACCAAGGTGTCGTATGAGTCCCATTAGGCATAAATTATGGGACCATTTTCAAAAATGCTTAGAAAGGTGTAAAATTTAGATCAGGACCCAAAACCCTAGGTGGGACTCATACATACAAGGTGGCCTATGAGTTCTAGATCACTAAATCTAGGACACAACCTAAAAACAACTGAATTATGATTGATTGTTGATTTGTGTTAGGATCATCCTCAAAAAGTTGTATTAAATGAGGCTTGTGGATGCAAAATAAGGCTAATTAAAACATAAAAAAGCCCAATTATTAATGAAAACCCTAGAAAAGTGTGAAAGTATGTTACAACACTTTACAACACTCTAAATAATGCATGATTAGGTTTATTTAGTTTACAAGGGCCCAAGACCTAATGTGAGTGTGTTAATCACATTACAACACTAAGTCAAGGCAACATTATGATTAATTTAATAAGGAGAGCCCAAACAAGTGTGGAAATGTCACCGTCGACTTTTTTTGACACTATATTTAGGCCCCACTTTAGTGAGAGGATGAACTTGCTTAAAACTCACACTAAAGTAGATGAAATCTCCTCAAGAGGGGTCCAAATGCACTAATTCTAGTAAGATAGGATGACAATGATCAAGAGGAGTGATCAAACCCCCAGGATCAAGATCCCATGGAAAACCAACATATGAACAAAAGAACACACGAGAAAATGATATAAAGATCATCATTAAGGCACAAGCATACACTACCATAGACAAAGAAAAAAGAAAAATAGAACAAAAAGGGGGGATGGATGGATCAAGCTTTGACCATTTTTCCAACACGCTGTGGATCAGATCTAGGTTGTTTGTCCAAAAAATGCACGCTCATTCTAAGGAAATGAAACTTTAGGCTATCCATTGAGGATCCAAAAGAGGTGAGACACATACACACATGGCCGATATGCGCTCACAGACATGTGAGTGGCTATGGGAAAGTCATGCCTCGATTGGGATTCCTAAAAAGCTATAAAAAAGTTTTACCTCTTGATAAATTTGATAAGGTGCCACACAAAAATGAACTTCAAGCTTCATGAGGCAAACAAGGCTTTGTATGCTTGGAACTCATGAACAAACAAGATGGCCCTATAAGCATGCAAGATGTATTATGCAAGGTGGCCATATAACTAGAATTTTGTAAATGAAAAATGTAAAGAACATTCAAAAGAGTCTTGCTTAGTTAATGTGAGGTCTTAACTTAGGGAACATTGTGCCTAATGTCTCCAAGAGAGGACCAATCGAAGAATAAATGATTCACAACTTAGGGGATGTAGTGTGTCGCATCAAGCCACTAAGAGGAATATAATATGCTAAGTGAGATCATGCTCTTGAAGGACATCACACCCAATTTTATCCACAAAGCGAGAGACGCATCACATGAAGTAACAAGACTACACCATGAAACTTGAAATGAAAAAGAATAATGCCAATGTATGCCCCCACTTTAGAGAAATTTCTAAACACCATGTTGTGAGCAATTACTTTAAAGTAGCAAATGATAAATGCTAACAATAAAGAGAACATGAGAGCCAGCTTGGAAAGCCCTATGCCAAGTCATATGTTTCTAAATAAAGCTATGTCATGCCAAAGAAAAGTGAAAATGGGTTTCCACTCAAATGAAACTCCAAACAAACATAAGGGATCTCTGGATTTGGGGTCAATATGTTCTTGCTACAATAATTTTAGAGAGCTCAAAATTGTCATCATTCACCAAATACACACATAATTGGAAGAATGTCACAAAGAGAGAAAAAACAAAGAAAAATCCTTTCGGGTCAACATGGAAGAGACATGAATGTCTCAACACCTTGTGTCATCCCCAAAATCAAAAGATAAGACAAATGAAAAAGAAAAAGAAAAATATTTTGGTTCAACATGGAAGAGACCTAGATGTTTGACGCCTTGCATCATCCCAAAAAGGAAAACACAAGAAAAATGAAAAAGATAAAGGAAAATATTTTGGGTCCACATGGAAGATACATGAATGCCTTGATGCCTTGCATCATCCCCGAAAGGAAAACACAAGACAAATGAAAAAGATAAAGGAAAAGCTTTTGGGTCAACATGGAAGAGACATGAATGTCTCAACACCTTGCGTCATCCCCAAAAGGAAAACACAAGACAAATGAAAAAGATAAAGAAAAAGATAAAGGGTGATCCCATAATACTGGTTTACAATTTTTTGCCAAACTGGACATTGAAATAATGTTTTCTAACTAAATCTTCACTTTTGAGCATCTATAGCAGCTAAATCGTGAGGAATTTGAAGATGATGCAAACTAGTGATTTGTGACATTTTTTCTGTAGATTCTAAATATATTTTTTTCAAAATTTTTGGAATCAGATTACACTTTTTTTTCCATCTCCTTCAAAAACTAGTTTTTTTCAGTAAACACCATTTTGAAGGAGTGATGCTCACCATATACGACATAACTTTTTTCCATGATTTTTTTTTTTTTTTTTTTTGAATTTAGATTTGTAACTACGATATCTAGTGCTTCCAATTCGTTTCATAGTGTTTTATTGATTTTTTTCTTAATCAACTTTCAAAGTCAAACCAATTACAATTCAAACATAGGTGGACCATATACAACGTAATTTTTTTTTGTATCAAAATTCTTTCTTTTTTTGTTGGATCAAGGACTTCAACATATAGTGCACTAATATTTTTCATTTTTTTTTTTTTATAATCTGCTATTTTCCACATGTGTAGTGCACTCATATTCTTTCTAAGTAATACCATCATCCAATTGGATCTATGAGGTCTCCTCCATTTTCATCCTCAACCTGATCTTTGAAGGGAAAAATTCTAGAGATTTTTGGTGCCAGAGGGCGAGAAGGTGGGAAATGGGGGGTTCGAACGAACCAGGGGGGTTCAACTAAACCAGGGGAGTTCAAGTGAACCAGGGGACTTTGAGTGAACTAGGGGGGTTCAAGTGAACCCCCTTTCCACAAAGGTTTTGTTTTTGTTTTTTCTTGAGAATGGCGAGACCCTGCATTTAATGGGTTCACTTGAAACAAAAATTTGTTTGAACCCCAAAAACCAATTTTTTTTGCATGGGGTCATTTTTTAAACCTTTTCCTTCCTCACTACAATTGTAAACCACTTTTGTGGGTTTAACCTAAAAATATTTATGACATAGAGAAGAATGAAGGTATAAATAGAGAAATGTCACAAAGAGAGAGAACATCAAACAAAACAACATGGATGATCACGTCATGCACATGGAATCACACAAAAGACAATGAAAAATAAATAATGAAAAAGACTAGCAAGGAACATGAAAGTCAACCTATGAGCAGGTCATCCACATCCCAATTGTGTTCATTGCATGTCAAAGGTGGACAACTAGCCAAAGGGACAATAGCAAGTGCAGAACAAGGGTCATTTCCAAGCTCAACACTCTTCCTAAGATAATTTTTGTTTAAGCTCATAGAAGAAAATAATTTATTCAATTCATTATTCACCTCTGTAAATTTTAGTAATCTACTCATCATCATCTAAATTAATCATGACAAGAGGTCGAATGATAATGTCCAAAGAAGGGTTTAATTCCTATTACGGTTGTTGATTAGTTTGTTTTGGCGAAGGGGGAGACTCATCATGCACTTCTTCAATCAGGTTTGGATTTTGGTTTTCTTTTTTTTGTTTCTTCATTTAACTTTCAAGAAATGGAACGATGTCTACAGCTATGCTCTCTAGCACCTCTATTTCTTTTAGTTTGGTTTTCAAGTTGCGTTTGTGTAGGAGTAGGTTGATCAACCATAGGTTTCTTTTCTTCCCTAAGGGGAGGAATGTAAGGAACTTATATGGAAGGTTGTTCAACCATTTTCTCTTTGAATTTATAAACTTGTGTTATTCTAGGATGCATAATGGGATTGGTTTCGTTATCTCTTGGTCTTTTGTAGGAAATAGGTGAAGGCTTTGTCTTAGGTTGGTCTTGGTTATTAGGAATGCATTTTGGTTCAATCATAGTTTTTTCAAGGATGGTAGGCTTTGTGGTGGGAGGAGGCATGTTTTTGAGTGATAGTTTTTCTATGCATTTTTCCTTTAACTTTTGGTAGGATTTGAAAAATAAGTCCTCACAAGGTTTTATAGGTTCTATAGGCTCAGGCTAGAAGAATTCTAAGGAAAATTTTCCACAGGAAGACAAAGGGTTAAAGCCACTATGATACTCAATGAAAATTTCATTTTCAAAGGGAAAATTTAAACATTTATGCACAACCAATGGGATCACTCCCATGGAGCGTAGCCATGGGTGGCCAAGCCTCACACATAAGTGATTTGACATCAATATGATGGAGAATGAGACATCTAGTGTTTTCGGTCCTACTGTTAGAGATAAGGTGATCGATCCCATCGTAGGGCAAGAAAAACCATTATGCATCTTAATCCATGCTTTTAGTTTGTCATATATTTCTTGGTAAAGATCATGTAGAAGTAAGAATTCCTCAATTATCACATTCTCTCCATAGATGGGATTTATTAATATCCCATTAGGAGGCTTATCATAGATTTGATTGGCTATATAAAGAGGACCATCAAGTGCATGTTTAAGTGTGTCTTTAGAGGAGAAATAAATCTCAAGAGGATTTTTAGTTCAACCCTTATGATGTTGAGTTTCTACCAATGCTACCAAACCATTAATAGGATTTTGTTCCTGTTGATCAATACCCATAGGAATTTGTTGAATTGTATCTATGTTCTCATCATCTATGTCAACATTCATCTCATTAGTCTTTGTAGTTTCACTAGCTTTGACAAATGAAATATTATTTTTTGGCATGAGATTGGTAAAGATTTGCAAGTTTTGGTTAGGAGGGGCAATAGACTTATTTCCTTGATCATTAACACCTTCAACAAAAAGTCAATCGAAATCAATGAGGTCTTGCACAAGATGTTTAAGACACTTACAATGTTTTGTATCATGTCCATTTTGTCGGTGATAATGGAAATAAGCATTTTATCTAAAGTTTGAAGGTATAGGCTTATTAGGAATGAGTGTCTTAACAGGAGTCAAGGTAATGATTTTTTGTTCTAAAAGATGGGCCATTGTGCTATGAAGGGTATCAAGCAGGGGAGTGAATTGTCTTTTCAGGTCCCCATAGTTAAAGGGTATCATTGCTTTTATGGCTGGTACTTGGGTGTTGGTATTTTGACTTGTTTTTTGAGGGGGATTAAGTTGAAGGAAACCTTTATTCTACTTTATTAAAGGTTGGTAATTGTTTTGGTTTGTGGGCTTAGATTTCTTAGCTCAGATAGAAGTGGAATTTACATCACAACTACTAACTAATTTTTGATAATCATGGAGGGTAGTGGATAGGCGCATGAAGGAGGGGAATTTCATCATGGTAAGCTTGTCTTGTATCTTACTTTGAAAATTATCTATGAACATATTTTGAAGGCGAGGGTCAGGAACCTTGACATAGATTTGGGAATAAAGTGATTGATAGTGTGAGATAAAATCTATAATCTTTTCATCTTTTTGCTTATATATGATCAAATTGGCCAAGGTCATCTTAGGAGTCATATGCACTTGGAAATGGTTGATAAATTCCTCAACAAGTTCATTGAATGAATGAATTGAGTTCTTTGGTAATGAAGAAAACCATTCTAAGGTGCTATCCTTCAAGGATCTAGGGAAAATTTTAGCCAAGAATTTATCATCAAAGAAAAAGTCACTACACAAGGCAATATATGCGACAACATGGTTAGAAGTATCACCCTTCTCTCCATATTTCTTGAATATAGGTGCCTCTACACCTTGTGGCATCAGTGTTCATAATATCTCCAAGGACAAGGAACTACTTTTGACATAATATGTAGGTGGGCCATTTTGATTTTGGTTGATAGTGGAAACTTTCTTTTGAAGTGATGAAATGGTTTGTAAAAGTTGGTTTATGAGAGGATTGTTACTTGTATTATGAGATGGAGGTGAAAAGGTGGTGTGTATGCATTTGAAGGACAAGTCAATGGAATGATTATTGGTGGTAAGGTGGCAGGAGATATGATGTGTGATGCCGCAAAGGTACTAGGGATGCTAGTGGAAATACCCAAGGAAGGAATCACATTACTATTTGGTTGCATTGTTGTTGTAACTTGAGGGTTGGTATAGGTGGGAATAGAGGCAATTGTTGTGGGAGGAGGAATTGGAATTCCTCCTTGGCTTGTGGCATTGTTTGTAGGTAAAGGACAACTAGTGTTTGAACTAAGACGTGGTCCAAAAATCTAAATTATGTTACACATAAGATCAACTCCTTCATATTCAATAATGTGATGTATATTATCTATGGTAGGGATAATAGTGGTTGAAATGTTGTCATTTCTCACTTGATGTTGTAGATTTGGTAAATCTTCATGAATTTGGATTATGTTTTCTTGTGAAACACTAGCAACCATTATTTCAACATGCATTACACTACTTGAAGGAAAAGAGTTGTTAAGGGTATGGTCCATAACTAGTGAACTAGTGTCAATAGTAGGAGTGAAAGAGCTAGACAAACCAAGATCCACAATGATTGTGCTATCACAGGATGACATGAGTCTCAAACTTCATCTCACTATAGTATTATCAATAGGAAACCAAGTAGAAATGATCATGCAAGGGTTACTAAATGTAAGATGAATGCAAATCCAATTAAGCTAGATACAGTGAAATAAATATACAAAAATTATGTAAACTGAAACAAAAATTTATCAATAGAAAACAAAAGCTCAGAAACAATGTTTTAAATTATGGAAAATGCAATACAAAATCAACACTGGGACTAAATTGCCCAGAGGGGCATATGAGTCCCAATGAGGGTCTTTTTCAAAATTTTCAAAAAAATTGAAGTGATTTTTATGCTTTTTAGTTTGTATGATCTGTAGACTAAATGTAAATGTAGATTTTATATGATTTTCAATAATTTGAGATGCAAAAATGAAACCTATATGCACTTTCACTAATGCAAGAATTAGAAACCCCAAAATGCCAATTAACTAATGGAAACCCTAATGCAATGTTAATGCAACAAAGATCTAGGATGATGATGCACTCCAAATCAAAATTATGATGTTCTAAATATAGGTTCACCAAAATGAAAGGTGGAAAAATGGATTTCTTTATGGTGTACGATATAAAATAACACACTTCACAACCATTTCATTGAGGGGAAAACCTAGAGATCTCAATCTAATGTATGTAAAGGAGAAAGAGATCTTGTAATAGGTCTATCTTAGGGTTTTATTGTAAACTAATGAGGGTTTCACCACAAAACTAGGGCTTGCAAAGACTAATGAAATGCAAATCAAATTCTTAAACCTAATATGATGCAATCTTTCACTAAATGACCTAGCAATGCATGAAAATTAGAATAAAAAGCTACAAGATAAAAGGTGTGCACTTGGAAACCTGAAGATAACTGGATGAATCTTTGAAATGCTGAAAACATTGATTTGAAGCCTGATGGGACTTATACATCAATCTGGGTGATTTACTCCTAGATCTGGGTTTTTCGTGTAAAAATTGAAATCTAGCAAATATGTTTCTGGAATTGCAAAAAGTTGGAAAATGACCTATATTGGGACTCATATGCCAAAACTGGTGTATCAATCTAGTTATGGTTTTTTGGAACTTTGCATGTAGTGTTAACACAAACTTGGCCAATACCCATGCAAACACCATAAAGCATTATAAGTACACACTTCCTAAAATTAATCTAAAAATTCTAGGAAATATAATTCACTTGAACATGATCTAGAGTAATCCACGAACCACCTGAGATCTAACAAATACTTCACCCAAAATTGCATCATAGAAATACTTCAACCCAGAACATTCAGTTAACCTTATTCACACACCTATGAATGAAACACACACTGTACTATACCAAATCAAGTGAAACATTGAATTCTAAAATATACAAATATTATAAGAAATTTTCTAGATCTACAAAACCTAAATCCAAACTGTGGAGAAATGCAGAGCAAATACATTTCTCCTAAAAAATAGAAAACACTGAAAAACTAGTTCACATACTGGTGAAAATATCTCTCTGCACAACGATCTAGAAACTCAAATTCTTCATATAGAAACTATTGAAAACCTTGAAAAACATGTCATATTCTCACAGGAATAGCATCAACATAGAAGAAACTTAGAGCATATCTTGGAGCACATTTTGAACATTTGCACAACACTATTTTCTCAATTTATCAAATTTTCTCAAAAGAACATGGAAACCAAGTACTAGGGACATAATCTCAACACATTACACTATTCCAACACATCCAAAAACACTACAACAAAAATATAGCTCCATGTACTCACAACACTTCCTCAACATCTCAACTACACATGCACTACTTGCAACAAGCTATTTTTCTCTTTTTCAATTTTTTTTGAATATCCTCGACATCTTCATCATGCAACAAACTTCCTCAACACAGTTGAAATCCATGAAAACACTAGACCATATACATTCCTGTTGACATCAATGACAACAAGTGCATACTTGGAACATACTCTTCAATCTTCAATGATTTCTTGAAAATATTTGAACTGTCCGTTCAAGGCATGATTACTCCCCTTTTGATTTGGTAATGGTGCATCTTTTCAAATAACCTTTTAACAATATCTTTTATTTATAATCTATCCTTCATGAGGTTTAATCCACCTTGTACATGCTCACTGCCATAAGCACACCTCATTAGAAAATAGTGACACCTCTTCTTATCTCTACCTTCCAAGGTTTCAGAGTTCAATGATCTCATTATCAATGAAACCCTTGTTTCTATCTAGGTTGATTTGTTTAATTCTTGAAAAGGTTTGAATGCAAACCTATAAATATATTCTTGATGATTTCATATAACCACCATGATTAGTTATGACTACCTTTTCTTTCTCATAGTCACCACTCACCTTTGAAGCACTATATTTTGTTTAACTAAGAGGATTATCACCTTGTCATATTTGACTTCCTACCATACTTTGACAGTGCATTCCCAAGAAAGGATACTGCCTCATAATGCACTAAGCCTTTGAAAGGCAAGAGCAACCATTTTCAATCAATGCTCTCTCTTTGAAACCATGAAGTTAATGCTAACACAAAAGTTCCTTTATTCCATGGTGTTTGTATATAATGAAATTTCATTCCCCCTGTACTTTGTTGCATGCATAGTCACTCTATCTTTATTATCTGCCTATGCTTCTATGGACTGGTCAAAATTATTAATGTTCTTCTCCTTATCTATGAAGCTAAAAATAGTGTCCTTTAACTGAGTGACATTAGATTTTTACATCTTTATGGCCTTGACCTTTACTTTTCCAACCATACCTTGTACTATCACCAACATTTAGGTTTCTTTGATATTCATAGACTATCATGGTGAATATTACTATCATTATCTTTATTAACATGCACTCAACATTCCATTTCATTTTCATTTTCATTTCCTTTCAATCAATTCATCATTGCTTCTTTCAAAGCCCTATGTCACCATTGTTTCAATATAAATGAAACCATGATTACAATCTTGATTTTCCTATTTGAATGTTTGTTCCTATTAGTCTAGAAATGGTTTGATCACCGACATTTAAAATTTATATTCTTTCTTAATGACATCTATAATTACTCTTTCATAGTTTCATCCTTTTGAGAATGAGCTTACTATTCATTTCCCCTTCTAGGTTTTCTTTGGAAGGTTATCTTCTTCTCATGTTTGTATATGATTGTTTTCCCCAAGAAACCTCTCATTCACTATCCATTAAATTATGCTATTCTTTCACAAGATGCTCACTATCTTTTTATCTCCTTTTGACTAGTAGAATAAGATTGCACTCTTCCCTTCATGGTAGTGATGGTTGTGTTAGGTTTTGGATTATCATAAACCTTCAAACTTCCCTTTTATTAGGTCACTATGTTGTCTTTTGAAATGAAAGAATATTCGATCAGCTTTAAAATCTTACTATCATAATCAACTCCTTTTGAGGATATACTCTTTCTTTGAGTTTGTCATTCTTCAAAAGTATAGGGTTTCAAAATTTAATGGTTTACAAACCCACAATTCAATGATTGTATAATGGGTCTAAAAGCTTGAAAACTCTCTCACTCTTCCTTGCATTAACTCATACAACATAGGGATTCAAAAGGCAGTCTTTCAACATGGATATGCATCTCAAACACATGAGACAAACCCTAACCCATGAGTGGAACAAAAGAAGCTTCCAAATAGAAAAAGACATTTACATAATGCAATGAATAAATAAAATAACGTTGTTTTGTCTCTTCAAAAAGACAAAGATGAAGGAAACACAATCTCTGAGAAGCAGATCCATGAAAAATGGGTTTGTGAGATGCTGCAAACCTATCCAAAATCTGAATGTTGCATGGAAACTAGGTTCTCTCCCATTCCAAGGTTGCATATTCCTTCATGAAATCAAGCTTTCCTTCCTTTTTCCTTGTCAAAAATCAAGGAAACTTGCATGAATGTAGCCAACATAGGCTTTCCCTCTCAAAACTAAAGGTCGAAGTTAAAATTTTATTCCCTTATCAATCTTTCCTATGGATTTTCATGAAAATAGGCCAAAGAAAGAATCTCAATGCCATTTAAAATGTTTGAATATGAAATAAAATCCCCTTAGGCCTATATTACAAATGTATTAAAAGTTCATAAGGCTCATTTTCCTCTTTGATAAATATTTTCCAATGAAGGCCTTGCGAAACCTAGAAGAGGACCTATTAACCTTTTAATAAACTATTTTAACCTAAACTATGAAAAATTGGTACTAGTTAGAAATTCTAAGGCCTTGATAAAAAACCCTTTAAACATAATATAAAAATCATATTTAATTCAATATGTTTTATTGGGTGTTAAAAAATATGAGAAGAAATTGATGATGTTGAAAATGCACCTTCTAAGTAGGTCAATCAGTTCAAATCCTTCATCATGTGTGATGAATATATTGATGATTTGGATCTTTAAATAATATTTTACTTTAGAGAAAAAAAATATGTACCACATAATATAAGATAGTTACAAGCTTGATTATTGCTTTTGATATTACTGCATTACTGTCTAACTAATCAATTCAAGAGCATCAACTATGAGAACTTGACCCTTGTGATCCACTGATTTCCCTAAGGCACTTTTTATTGGACCACCTATAATTAAAAGTCAACAAACATAATATATCTAGGTGATAAAATTCATAGTAGTTTACTATAAGTGGGTCCATTCTCATGAGTTCTAGTTCACTACCACATGTTTGGGTAGTCTCAAGATAAGTGAAATAAATCTTGTAGATTAAAAATGAATCTTTTAGATTAAAAATAAATATAATAAGAATCTAAAGATCATTTTAATACCTAAGATATATTTCACTAAGGGAAATATTTTTTAGTATTTAAATGAGTGTGATTTCATACTATATTAGACTTATTTCTTCACCATTTTTCCTAGATATAAGCTTCTTAATCTCTCTCATTCACTTTTTAAAATATTATCATCACTTTATCATTTATAACTACTATGAATTAGTTAATCTTGGTTGATATATGCTTGATTATTGTGTATTATATTTTTAGCATAGAATAAATTTTAGGAAAGGGTTATTTTTATTTTTGTTTTTGGTAAATATTATCATGTTTACAACCCTTAGTATTTGAACTTATGGATATACACACTATTTTAATAGAATTTAGGTCTACAATATTTTTTTTTAATAAAAGGGGTGCAAATATATTGCATCAAATAAATCAATTATACAAAGTAAGTTGGGTCCTTAACATGCACCCAAATAAATAGATGAAAGCCCCAACATGACCAACATCCACATGGTGGGTAAAAACCCCAACAAAGCTAACCAACTGGAAAGCATCATTCGGCCATGTCCTTCCTAATTATCCTATCAAGACCTTGGAAATAATCCTAAGGTAGCTTCTCCTAGCCTTCAACTTGCCAATCCCCAACATTCTCAGATGCCCATTTGGCCAAACAATTAGAAACCCTATTGCACTCTCGTAGGACATGAGTAAAGGAGATTAAATCATGGATAAAACACAATCTAATAATTTTTCTAACAAAAAGGAAAGATTCCAACTAACTGCATCCAACTTCTGATCATTCAACTATTCACTAAGATTTGAGAGTCCAATTCATAAATGATCTTATTCCAACCAAGGGAAACAATTTTTTAATAGCAAATAAAATATCCAAACCTTCAATGAGGTTACTGGAATGATGCCCCTTATAAATGTAAAAGAAGAAAATAGTCTTACCAGAGCAATCCCTTCCAACAACACCAAACCTAGCATGCCTAGGGTTTCCCCTAGAAGAACCATTGGTATTAATACTTAAAAAAAAATTTGTTGGAGGGGACCAATGACCTTCTCCTTGAGATATATTTCTAGATTGAGGGCACCTTTGAGCACAGAAAGAACCCAATATAGAACCATGTAAACCCAAGGTCTTCACAATATCTTTATCACTCTTGTACAAGGGAAGAGACACTTCACATTCAGCTTCCACGGTCTCTTGAATCCTTCCAACAACTCTCTACCAAATCTATTGAACCACCAACTTACTTTCCTAGAAGACCCTATGATTCCTCTTGATCCAAACCTACCAAAGAATAAAAGAGGGGCTAATATTCTAAACAATATAAATGAATGAATCTTGTGTCAAGGGCCACCCCATACTTCTCCAAAATTCAATAAAAGATGAAGAATGAGCACAAGTGTGTCTCCAAATACCCCGCCAAACATGTCAAATTTCCCTATAAAAAGAGTAATTGGAAAAAAATATGGGACAAATCCTCTTCACTGTAGCCACATAGAGCACATACAAATGGTCCCTACAAACCTCACTTCTAAAAATTATCCCAAGTAAGCAATCTATTCCAAGCTAAAATCTACAAAAATAAATTACACTTTGGCCAAGAAAACTTATTCCAAACGTTTTTCCACCATGAAACTTCCCCCCATATTTCTAAAAGCTCAACTCTTTATAACCACTAGCCACCACATAGAACCCCTTAGGATCTAGGCTCTAAGCTAGAATATCCTACTCTCTGAGCAAGTTGCATTCTCTACTAGAATTTTTTTTCTTAACTCCACAAGATTTTGTTCTGGTCCCCCATCCAACCACTCAGTAGGATCTTTCCATTTAGACATTTCCACGTTCCCACAGAGCTAATTATATTTAAAATTTGTAACCTGAGACCAACCAGCCTCTAGGAAGCAGTGAAA
Source organism: Sequoia sempervirens (assembly GCA_007258455.2). NCBI lineage: Eukaryota > Viridiplantae > Streptophyta > Pinopsida > Cupressales > Cupressaceae > Sequoia > Sequoia sempervirens. The sequence goes on from VDFB02281492.1 coordinate 117,964,986, forward strand.
AAAATCCTGTAGATTGGGATAAATGGAAATTATTGGGGTAAAACCATTTGAAGAATAAAACCAAAAGAGATCCTCAACCCCCCTTTTGCAAATCTAGAAGAAACCTCCCTTGATCAACTTAGCTCCCTTCTTAATTTTTTCCCAAATAACAAAAACCTTACCCAAAATATGAAATCGAGGAACCTCTTCCTTCACCACCTTCTTTAGGTATTTTTTAGAGATAATCCTAGCCTATACATGATCTTTCTTATTGTACCATCTCCAATATAGCTTAGCCGATAATGCTAGACCATTAAGGCTAGCAAGCCACAACTTAAGTCCACCTTCTTGTTTCAGCTTGCAAATGGTATCCCACTTCACCAAACACCACTTTGAAGAAGCCAAACTACCAACCCATAAAAATTGATTTGCAAGGGAGTCAAACTCCTTGATAAAACTAGGGGGATCCACCTAAAGTATACACCTATAATTAGGAAGAACCCACACAAAATAATTTAGAAGCATCAGGTGGCTTGCAAAGGACAACCACATATGGGTCCAATGATTCAATCTCACTCAAAACTTCTCCAAAATTCCTTTCTTAGAACCCTTCAGAAGGGTGCCAAAAGAGAGAGGTATGTCGAGATAGGTCATAGGAAGATTACCAATTTGAAATCTAAGAATACAAGAGATCTGCTAATAATCAAGCAAGGGAGTGTTGAAGAAGAAAATAAAAGATTTACCTTCTTTGATATATTGGCTAGAGGATGTAAGATATATGTTTAGCACATTACAAAAATTAGCGGCCTCTCTAATCTTAGTGACACCCATTAGAGTAGTATCATCAAAAAACAATAAATGTGTTTGAGGAGGTAAACCATTACCCAAAATCGATCCATAGATAAGGCCTTGATTAACATGACACTTAAAAACCCTCCCCAAACCTTTAGCGAAAATAATAAATAATTATGATGACAAAGGATCACCTTGGTGAAGCCCTCTGGATGCCCCAAACAAGGCAGATGATTCCCCATTAACCAACACAGAGAAAGAAGTGGATGTGACACAACTCATAACCCACTTCACCCACTCATAAAAACCAAAAGAACAAAGCACTTTTAAGAGAAAAGACCATTTGACCCTATCATAGGATTTAACCATATCCAATTTAATAAACATAGATCTATTTTTCTTTTGAAATCATCATAGAATGAATGGCCTCAACCACAATGACCACTCCATCCAAGATTTTTCTATTAGCCACAAAGCCCCTTGTTTCTCCATGACAATTTTGTTAATCTACCTCTTCTGTTAGAATCCAAGATTAGACATGAAAACCAAAAAATACCTTCCACAAGAGAAAAATAGAAAAAGAAAGGGCAATTTGCATGAAGATGTGCAAATGAATAATATTTAGGAATTAAGAAAATACAAGAGATGAATTGCTTTACAGAAGAAATGTATGTATAACCCTAAAAGGAAACCCTTGTGTGCATAATTAATAATTAATTATTAATGTGCCTAAGTTTATCTTAAGTAAAACTAAAGTGATAAGTGACTTAATTAATTAAACAATATGATTAGATTAATTAAGTGAAATAACTTATTACTCTAACACCCCCCCTTAAGATGAACTTAGGAACTAGCTAAAACACTAAGGAAAAGATGCTTGAAAGCAAAGATGGGTGCTGACAACAAGGCATGATCAGGTACCCATGTACAAATGCAATGAATGAGAAAGAGGAGAAAACCTAGTGGGACAAAACCCCCCTCAATGAGATGACTTGCTATAAAGAAGCACTGGAAGAACACTGATGGAGTAACACTAGAATCCTGAATCTGGCAAGCAAGGAAATATACCACTATTTACAAGAAACCATATGAGAGTCACTGAAGGACTCAGGCGGAGTCATGATAATGCAACAACAGACCCGATGCCAAGGAACACTGGAAAAATCACAAAATTGAACAACCCTAGAATCTATGAAGCAACAGTAGATGAATAAATGATGCCCCCCATAAGAGGGAATGATTTGATGAAATAATTTGGAAGCTCTATGTATCTCGATGTTGATTCCAAACTGTGACTAAAATTGATCCATATGAGCGAGTACCATGAAGATTTTGGAACATTAACCATAAAATGAATGGCCCTCATACTGAGATGTGACCCAATGTGAATCTGATGTGATTCAAGATCATTAACCATAGGCTTCCAATCTAAGATGTGAACCGATATGAACCAAAATGTGTCAAGCTATGAGAAAGATGAGGCCAAAAGAAACTACATAATCCAAATACAACTAATGTGAGTTTTCATCAATATTAAGATGAGATCAAAGTGCATGCAATGCAACTACACTCTAATGAAATTATTATGCAAGAAGCCACCCTGATGGAAATTTATAGAATTTCATTTATTACAATACCCCATGATTGTAAAAGGAGAACATGCAAAAACATGCATAAATTAGAGAGAAAATGCAAACTTAGTGCATGAAAATAAAAGAGAGTGCATGCACAAACCAATGTTCACATTTTCCTCCCTAATTAAAATTGACCTTAGATCTATGTAGAGGACTGAATCATCTTTCTGGTGCTGCTTGAATCACAAAAAATAGATAACCGAGGCAAAAGATATGCCCTCCAAAGTGAAAAAATGTTTCATGTGACTTCAGAGACCTGAAAAATAAAATTGGAGAAAAAATTAGAAAATCTTTATACACCACTAGATCAATGTCAGAATCAACTCTCTAATGGTATCTTGTTTGTGAAAAATGGACACCACACACAAAATTTATGCCCGATTTAGTGAACATTGCTCCAAAAGGGCCAATTTGGCCTACATGCAGCCTAGGGGGCTAAAAAACTTGGCCCTTGGTCCTGTGCACAACTAGGGGGTTAGCATCCAGGAGGCTGGGGTAGAGCTTGTGGTCACCCATGTGACCGATGCAAGAGCTGAGGGGCTGGGGGTTGGGCGCTTAGCGCCCGGTCCCCAATATGATTGGGGTTGGTGCATGAGGAGCCCGTGGGGGCTAGAGAAGGGTGGCAGCGATTGGGTGGGGGTAGCACCCAGTGGCCACCACTCTTGGTGGCCATCAGGTGGCATGGTGGTGGCATCCAGTAAATACTCTATGAGCACTTTTTTAAAGATTTTTTTTATTCTTTTAAAAAAAAATCACCTTGGAGTGCATGCTGGGGAGGCTGTACGACCTCCCTAGCAAAAAAAAATTCCTCAGAAACCAACTGCTCCAAAATTGACAATTTGTTAGGCATTCCTAGGGTTTTGGCCACTGCGAATGCAATGGTGACCTTTGTTTGTGCCCAAAGTGCCTCAAAAAATTGGCTACCCCTAGATCTTGCAAAAAATCACCAGACTTGAAACCCTTACAGATCTGGCAAATGATGATGAAAATCAATGAAACAAAATCCATTCCTAACTTTTTCCAGCACTCATAATCCAATGGAGATGCCCGATCTAATTGAAAATGCTTCATAAATAAGCTCAAGTCATGAAACCCTTGAGGAACCTTGAACGTGCTTTGCAATGAATTTCTCTAAAAATTGAGAAGGGGCTACAAATCAAGGCTCTGATACCATGTTAGAATCCAAGATCAGACATGCAAACTAGAAAATACCTTCCATAAGAGAAAAACAAAAAAAGCAAGAGCAATTTGCATGAATATGTGCAAATGAATAATATTCAGTAATTAAGAAAATACAAGAGATGCATTGCTTTATAAAAGAAATGTATGCATAACCCTAAAAGGAAACCCTAGTGTGCACACTTAATAATTAATTAATAATTAATTATTAATGTTCCTAAGTTTATCTTAAGTAAAACTAAAGTGATAAGTGACTTAATTAATGAGCCAATATGATTAGATTAATTAAGTGAAATAACTTATTACTCTTACATATTCAACCTATTCGTAATTAACTTAGACAAAATATTATAAAACACATTATAAAGATCTATGGTCCTAAACAAACACAACCTATCAACCCATTCACACATGGAAATGAGAGCAAGAAAATTAGAGTTCATAGCCTTCAACATTTGTTTGTTCCCTTGAGATTCCTGCACCACTTCTATTAATATAATCTTAGAATTTCTTAGAATTCTTAAAATAATTCAATTAGATTCTCATCAAGGGAAATAGGGCTCATAATATTCTCATTCATTTTCAAAGAAAAAAGAGAAGGAATACATGCTAGAATTTGGTTTTCTTCTTCCAGCACATCAAGAGAATCCTTCCTAAATAGAGAGGCATAATACTGAGAGGCCTCTCTAGAAATATCCCAAGGAGAAGCCAAATGATGTCCCCTAGAAGACACAATATAGGGAATCAAGTTCTCATGCCTCTTGGCATTGGAAAAATTAAAGAAAAAAATCATTTTGATCCTCTTCTTGCAACCACTCTATTTGAGCCTTCTATTTCCAATAAATCTCCTCGCCCACCTCCCATTCCTCCAAAGCCTTCAAGGCCATTGACTCTTCCTTAAGGGACTCTTATGAAAGACCATGCTCTTTCATCCCATGAGTAATTATATCTAGATTAGCCTAAGCAGTTGTCTTAGTGTGGAACATACTGTCAAAGCACTACCTATTCCACTTCTTGAGCTACTTCTTCACATACTACAATTGCTTGAAAAAACAATACATTTTTGTGCCAAATATCATTCTATTGTGGTGCAACCAATTAGCCATAAGATCATGCATATTGATTTTCCACAAATGCATAGGTTGAAGCTTAAAATAAGGGTTTCTAGAAACATGAGCCAAAGCAACAAAAAATTTAATTAGCCAATGATCATAACCCCTCCATTCCAATATCTCAGAATTGGTATCCTAATTTCCACCAATCCAAAAGCAAGAAACCAAGAACCTGTCAAGCCTCTCTGTAATTGAATCCTTACCACATCTCCTATTATTCCAGGTAAACTAACCATTACTAGGCTTTATTTCCATAAGATTTAAGGAAGAAATATCTTCTTTCAGAAGAAAAGTCAATGGCTCTAACCTTTGGAGATCCCCCTCTTTTCCTTAGAATCAATAATAGCATTAAAATCTCTAGCTACAATCCAAGGGTATAGAGGAGGTATGCTCCAAATATACTGAATGTGGGACAAAACGAAATAATTTTCAAGAATATTACACCATAGAAAAATGGACCCTTGTCATTTTAATGGTCTTTTAGGCCTTGGTTCATGATGTTTGGTCTACTTTTCTTTGATTTATGATGTAACATGGCTTGAACATGCATATTTAGGTACTAAAATTTAAATAATGACATCTTGTGAAGGTGTTGTGAAGTGTTGTAAATCATTTCTACACTCTTCTTGACTCAATTCATTACAATTCACCAAAAAATCACCTTTTGATCACTAATCAAATCCTATTTTGAAGTGTTGTAAAGACTTGTAAAAAGATTTCATGATTTTCTAGGCATAACTTCACTATTTATCCCTTTCTTATGCTTTATTTGACTCCTTTATGCCCTTATATGCTTTAGTTAAGTGTATTTTTGAATGTAAACCTGACAAATAACATTAAATGCAAGATAATTCCCAGCACCCATTTTCAAGTCCTAGGTGGGACCCATTCACCATGGGTGGCGAATGAGTCCCCATTGGCTCCAAATTCAAAATATTTTAAATTTTCTTTCGGGTTTTTATTAAAAAACACTAGATGTTGGCCTGTGATGAGGTATGAATGGGTTACTAAGGAACAAGATTGTATAAATAAGTGATTTTCACCTCAGTTTACATCCTCCAACATTCACACATCATATTCAAGCAATCTCAAGCATTCAAGCATCTTACAACATCTAATCAAGCACTAATCAACCATTTTGGAGCATCGATTGACACTACTTCAGATTTTCATCATCAAGGGTTTGGTAAGTTGATAGCATTTGCATGTTAGTTTATCATTCTCTTGCATTTCATTATTTTATTAAGGGTTTGATTACCAAAGTGGGGTTTTGACCAAGGAAAACCCCTATTTGCTAACACTCAACCATTTTTCCCCTATTGCATGTGTATTTGTAGACCTTTGTATGCATGTTTAGCAATAATTTAGCTAATTGAAGAGTTTTCAACAATTCAACTAGGTGCTTCAAGTCAAATCAACTCTATTTCAAGATTGGAGAAGGTTTTATGTCCGTTTCCTACATAATTGACTTCGTCAACTCGACAAGTAGACATTTCCAGATCTGGTGTTGCAGAGTTGTCTCCTGATTTCTCAGAATTTTGGGAGAGGAATAATTTTCCACCAGTGGCAAATGTGTCCCACCTTAAGACTAAAAATATAGGTTTTGTCAAATTTTAGGTCCCGATAGTCAGAAACTTGATTCCTGACAGATTTCACCAATAACAGGACTAATTTGCCACCTTGTGCGAATGAGTCCCACTATTGATTTTTTAGTAATCTCAAACAACATTCCACAGATTCCATTTTCCTCAAATCTTGCCTAGGTGCACTCTGATTTTTCCTTTCTCTTTTTTTTTTTTGCATTTATTCATTCATAGTTCATTGTTTGCATATCACAATGTGTTTTCAAACATAGCTTAAATCTTGGTTTTGCATTCATAATCATTCATTTAAATCATTTACTTGCATTTAGTTCACTTCATTTACCTTAGAAAACATCACACATAACATAATTTGAATGAACCCCTTAGCATTTTTGGCCCTACCTCTCTCCTTTTAGGTGAAAAACCCTAGAAGAGCTAGAGAAGTGCATTGGCGCCAAAAAATTCTATGGTTCATTTTAGTGAACATGCATTTTGAACACTTTGCATTCCTGATTTCATTTAAATATTACATCCTAGATTACATTTTCATCAACATTCAATTAGAGTATTGTTTTGTTTTTGCATTCTAGGACTTTTCATATCGCATTAGTGAAAAAAATTCATTTAGGTATCATTTTTGCATTGCATAGCATTGAAAAACCTTAAAAATTACATTCTGCATCCTTAATTGCATTCTAAAAAGCATTAGAATCATTTTAAAATTTATGAAAAGCACAAAAAAATATCATACTGGGACTCATTCACCACCCTAGGTGAATCAGTCCCTCTGCACTTTTTAAATAACATTTTTGGCATTTTTCTGGCATTTTCCTGCATTTCTATTTTTGTAGTTACTTCTCTGTTATAGTTAGCATAATTTACGTTATTCTCATTTAGACCTCCTAGATTACTTTACATTTGCATGGGTATGTGTAGGATCATCATGGAAAAAACAGGCCCTTAAGTGGCAAAAAACTTAGAAAAATCAGAGTTAGGCAACTTGACGTAAAAAATTGAATAATTTATCTATATTATTTCAAAAATATGTAAAAATAGAATCTATAGAAAATTGAATGTAGTTTCTAAACTACTAGGTTTATTTAAAAAAATAAAAAATCTATTTGGTGAAAATTTGAAATTTCAATGCAGTAGTACTTAAATTTCAGGGAAAAAATAAGAAGTGAGCATCTGTCTGACCACCCTAACCACAATAAAATGTTAATATTTTTTTATAATATTTTAGATATAAGTAGAAGAATTATGTCTCGATGTGATGCATATTTTTTTGTAATTTTTTTCCAAGTATATAATTAATTATGAATTTTTTATTACAATTTTTTAAAAATATAAAAACTCGTATGTCTGACCACCTTAAATTGGTCAAAACTTCATGATATTCATTTTTTTTTAAAGCTTATGGTATACAAAGCATAGAATGTGGCACATGTTTGGATTCAAAAAATGTGATGCTGTTTGAAAGCTATAAATATTTTTTAATCATCATATCAATCAGGACTTTAGTTGTAATTCAAATAAAAAATGAATAATAATAATTTATTAAATTCAAAGTAAAGCATAATTTATACTAATGGAAATTTGAGAATCTCCTTTAAAAACCCTTTTTGTTTCATCAATTTTGGGTTAAAAAAGAGTCATTAGCCACATACCCATCATATCGCCACTTTTTGGCCCATCATGATCCTGCACATACCCGCATTCACCCTATCTTTTGTGGTACTTGTATGAATGTTTGGTGCCTCGTTGATAATACTTTAGTGAGATGAAGTTCTAGACTCGTAGCCTCCTGTGATAACACTTTCATTGTGGACCTTTGGATCTCAAGAGCTCCTACTCCTAGTATAGAAAATGGTACATCAGGCATTGAAAATACCACTTCTATGCCTTCACCTTTCTATCCAATGAATGTTGACACCTAAAACAACCCCCTCCCACAAGAAAAGGTCATTAATATTCATGAGGGTTTTGCACATTTACAACAAGACTTTTCACTTGAAAACATTTCCACCGTTGCCATACCTGCAATTGAAAACCTTCATCATTTGATTGAAAGTGATGATGGCTTGCAAGTTATGAAGCAAATTGCAAAGATTTACAATAAACATGCCTCTTCTAATACCCAATCTGCAAAAATTCTTGTAATCCAAGGAGGACCTCAAGTTCCTCCCCCTTCAACCCTATCATCCATACCAACTTATACCAATCCGTAAGTCACCACAGCTATGAACCAGGCTAATTATGTGGCTACTTCTTTCCCAATTCCAACTAGCATTCCTATTTCTCTTGTGGCATCGTAAGTCCCCTCCACCACCTTCACCCCCCTTAGTATTCCTTTCACTTCCCCTAACATCGCTTACACTCCATCACCATTTTCCCTTCCACCTCAAACCACTTACCCCGGCCCTATTCTTACACAACTCCTTAACATTGTTTCTTCCATGCAACACCAACTTTCCACCATTAGCCAAGGTTAAACCACTCCACCCACATATCATGTCCATAGCTACCCCTTATCCTTAGAAAGATTATGTATCCCGATGCCACAAGGGATAGAAATGCCTTGGTTTGAGAAATACAGAGGTAATGGAGATGCTATCAACCATGTTAATGCTTATACAACTTTATGTAGTGATTTTGTCCTTGATGATAAACTCTTAGCCAAAAATTTTCCAAGGACCTTGAAAGATACTGCGTTAGAGTGGTTTTCCAACTTTCCCAATCATTCCATCCACTCCTTCAATGAATTGGTGGATGCTTTCATAAGTCACTTTTAAGCTCACATGACACCTAAAAAGACAATGGGTGACCTCATGAGATGTAGAAAAAACACGGATGAAAAAATAACTGATTTTATCTCACGATACCAATCCTTGTATGCTCAAATTGATGTTAAGATTCCTGATGCACATTTGTAGAAGATGTTTATCAAACAATTGCATAAAAACCTTCAGGATAAACTATGATGAAATTCCCTTCATTCATGCACTTATGCACAACCTTGTGTGAATACCATAACTTGGTTTCAAGTTGTGATTCAAAATCCACTTCTAACCAAGTTGAAAAACCTGAACACAACAATCAAACCAACAATCAGAACTTTCACAAACCAAATAGAGGATTTTTACAGTTCAATCCACCACCTCAAACACAACCGCAACCAACTCAACTAGTTCCAAATCAAGTGGAAGATGTTAAAGTAGTGGTTCCTTATACCTATGGGGACCCGAAGAGACAATCTACTCCCTTACTTGATACCCTCCATAACACAATGAACCAATTTCTTCAACAACATATGATCACTCTTCCACCTGTTAGACCACTTGATCCCACCCAGAAATTACCACCCGCCTTCAAACCTAATGCTTATTTTCATTTTCAAATCCAAAATGGACATGACACTTGTGTGGGGGGGAAGGAATCCATCAAGATATGGATACGAAAAAGAAGATAAATTGTAGAAATTGAAATAAAAAACTAATCTAATTCAAAAACACTTAATCTATCATATTCCATCACTCATGAAATGAAAAATTCTAAGATTTTTGAATTAAATGAGATCCTAAGATTAAAAAAATGAATTCAAATAACAAAAGAATATTACCATCCCATGTTGGAGTGTATTTTCATGATGTTGGCTTGTTCGTATCACTGCAAAGCCTCCATTTCTTGTACACAAAAGCTAAATGATCGATGCTTGTTCTTGAAGAAATGGTGAAGCTCTCTCAATGGTGATCTTGACAACACTTCATTGCATAAGTTAAGTTGAAATTATCCTCTTAATTTGTGAAGAGAAAGGATTGTTATATAGAAAAAAGAAAGTTCGAATCGACGGTCGAGATCGTGTTGGAGAATATCCAGATCAACAGTCAAAATGAGTTGAGAGGATTTAGACATGAGGAAATTGTGCAAAGTTGATTGCACAATTAGGGTGATTGAAGAATAGATTGGCTAGTTAGGATTTTGATTGCTTTGCTACCAAAATAGATTGCTTAGTTAGCAATCCATGATTTCCCCAATCAAAAAGTGGGCAAGGAATATAAATTAATTAATTTAATTAATTAATTAATTCCAATTTTGATTTGATTTTGGTTTTTTCCAATTTGAATAGTTTGATTTAATTTGATTCAATTATTAAAATTTTGAGGAAAGTGTGGTAATTAAATTATTATGATTTAATAATTTAATCAATTTTGAGGAATAAGGTAAATTATTGACATAATCAAATAATCGATGTCATTTGACTAATCATGACGAAATAAGATAAGATTAGGGATTTATTAAATAAATGAAATTTATTTAATTGGTCAAATTGATGAAATGTGAATTAATAACGGTGTATTATTTGATTAATAGTAGAATTAGGGTTTTTTAGGACTTTATTTAAACAAATGGTATTTATTTAATTTGTCGAGAAATGATGAAAAAGTGAATCAATTGAATAATGTTGTATTATTCAATTAATTGAGGAATTAGGGTTTTGAATGTCATTCAATGTTGTTCGATGCATTATGAGATGTCGTGGGATGATTTTGAGATGAATCGAGATGTTTTAGAGATGTTTTGAGATATTCCAAGTTAATTCAGAGATATTTTGAGTTGATTCAGAATTGTTCTAAGTCATTTTGGGGTCATTCTGAGACGTTCCAAGCTAATTGAGAGTTGTTTCAAGTCATTTCAAAGTCATTCTAAGACATTATAAATTGATTTAGAGTTGTTCTGAGTCATTTTGGAGTCGTTCTAAGACGTTCTGAATTGATTTAGAGTTGTTTTGAGTCATTTTGGGGTCATTCCGAGCCGTTTCAAATTGATTCAAAGTTGTTTCGAGTTGTTTAGGGCTCGTTCTGAGACGTTCTGAATTGATTCAGAGTTGTTTCAAGTCATTTTGAGGTCATTCTAAGACGTTTTGAATTGATTCAGAGTTGTTCTGAGTCATTTTGGGGTCATTCTAAGATGTTTCAAATTGATTTAGAGTTGTTCCGAGTCATTTTGAGGTCATTCTGGGACGTTCTAAATTGATTTAGAGTTCTTTTGAGTCATTTCAGGGTCGTTTTGAGACGTTCTAAATTTTTGATAAGTGTTAAGTCAGTTTTAGATGTCTACATTTTTCCCCTCATTGATACAAAGTACTGGTTGCTTTGTTTCAAAGATTCAATTTTTAAGATCAAGTTTTTTGAAAAAATGTATGCCCCACTGTGCCCCAATGTTTCGTGGAATGATTGGTAAGACTCTATGCTGCCCCCTTGAGTGGTTGACCAAAAATTTTAAGTTTTGAGGTCAAGCTCATGACCCCAATGGAAATTTTAATTGTAGAAAATTTGAAAACCACCTACATCATTGCAAAGATCATGAAATTCTACCCAAAATCACTGAAAAATGCTTTTGTATGACCAAGATATGGTCATTTGAAGATAGGGTAAAAAATGTCCTAATCAATAGCAAAGTTTTATGATTTTTGAGCATTTACCTTGGTTTGCTCACCTTTGCATGTTGAGAATCCACTCCTTTGACATTTATCCATGCCTTTGCTATTTTTCCACACCTTTCACTAGGATCTTCGCTTTTGTTTTTGAGCATTTTCCTAAAAAGCTCACCTTTGATCAGAAAGCTCACCATTGACTGTTTGAAGTCCTAAAGGCTCATATTTGACATATATCCCCACCTTTTCTTGAAAAGCTTGCTTTTTCCTGAAAATCTTGCTTTTTCCTGAAAATCTTGCTTTTGTTTCGTGTTTTTTGAGCATCTGCTCAAAAACCCTTGCATGTGCTTATTTTTTCCTATTTGCAACCCTAAGTCTTGTTTTTCATAGTTTTTGTGTCATTTTGTGTTGCTTTACATGTTCAGAGTGAAACCCTAATATCATGAGTTAAAATGATTGTAGGTTGGTCATCTTGTTAGACAACTAGATCTAGATGGTGGTTTGTAGCTTGGTGTATAGAGTATTTCCCTTGGGAAGTGTACTTGATTTTTATTATGTTGTTGTTCAAAGACATTGCAAACATGATTTTTTGTATATGTATTCATTGGCGTAGTCAAGGCCTCATATATATATTATGATTTTGTATATCCTATCACACTAATGATGTACTCTCCTTTTTTATAATGATATAAATGGGATATACCTTCTTCGATTCATTCTTGTTTTATGCTTTTTGGATGACGATATATGATGATGTATGCATTTGATATGGATGGATGGATCATACTTTGTATCATACAATGTTTTATTATGGATGATCAATATATCGTAGTGATCTATGATGTTTATGTGGTGTTGATATATGATTGATGTATGCCCCATACATGATACATGATGTTTTTATTGGTTTATTATCATCATGATTTATTAACGACATTGTGGATGTAGGACAGATGCAAGTTAGAAGAAATATTTGATGATAGATAGAAATGTGATGTTGTTAGTAGCTGATGATGTTACTTTTGCTTTACTTTGAGGCTTTACAGTTTGAACAATCCTGTTTGATGTAGCAAACAAATACGATGCACCAGGGTATCAATGACCAAGGTGACTTTGTATCTATTGCGTGGACTTTGAATCTACAAACAAGGAGTATTATTGCTCATATAAGACATACAAAAACCCTGTTAGAGTGTATGGGTGAGAAGCTTTAAAACATTTTAGACCAGTAACACAAGAGGTATTAAGAACCTAACATGTCACTGCTACACGAAATGCTCTAAAACAACTTCCACACACAAAAAAAAGCAAGTATTTTCCATGGTAGTATAAAAAAAATATCCAAAAACAACAAATATAAATGACGCTCAATTTACCCCATTCCTTCTCTAAATCCTTATAGACATCCTTGAGAGATCCTGGGAATGAGTCAATAATGTAAATCACAAAAATAAGACTATAAAAAAGATAAAAGAAAAAGTTGCAGTATCACTTGCCATATCTATTTTTTGGGTAGGGCTATTATCCATTGATGATCATGTCTATCGTAGGAATGAATCTGTTAAGACATATCTTAGGATGTTATTGGGAATTGTCAAAAAGATAGGTAGTTGATACTTTGGCCTTGTTTTTGGATGCTTATAGTCAGAGCTTTTGTAATTGTTTTCTTGAAAGTTCTAGCTATTGATGTTTTCCTTGCTTGTTTGTTTGTCTTGTCAAAGGGTGAGTGTGATGATTTGTTTATTATGGATGATGTTTTATTGCGAATTGTGATGGTGAACATGGGACTTTTTTATTTTTCTAAGTTTTATGATGTTTTTTTTGACATTTTTTTGGGGACTAACCTAGGGCCTCAAGGGCTCATTAAAGATAAGTCTTGCCTATGTTGTACATGCAGAGGCTCGTAGTTCACTTGGTTTGAGTGTTTTTGACCTTTTATGTTTTGTGAATGTTTTGGGCTTTTCTATGTTTTGACTGTTTTTGGATTTTTCCCTTTTTTTTACTAAGTTGAAATAAAGCATGTTTGAAACCAAGGGGGGCTGACCTAGGGTCTCGAGGACTAATGATAATTTCCTACGTTGTACATGTAGAGACCACATAGTTTGACCATTTGACTCAAAGCATAAACTATTTTTGGGTAAACAACATTGATAATTTGGATTGATATTCCACTTTTGTGTCTAGAGGATATGTTGTGGGAAATCTACTTGAACTAGCTATGAGGTTCAAGCAAATGTTGATATCTTAGATTGTTTGAGTGAAGGAATAATCTCATGATGTTTTTTTTTATGTTTTTCAAATGTTTTTGTCCTTTTTTGCTATTTTTTATGTTTTTGGCTTTTGTATCTTTTGAATGTTTTGTATGTTTTTGGCTTTTGGTATCTTTTGAGTGTTTTGTTTGAATTTTTATCCTCTTGCCTTGGGTGTAAGATGTTGACAACTTAGATTGATATTTCACTTTGTCTTTCTAGACGATATGCTACAGAAAAGCTTACTTGAACTAGCTATAGGGTTCAAGTAACTGTTGATATCCTAGAATTTTTGAGTGAAGGAATAACCCATGATGTTTTTTTGTTTTTGGATGTTACACTGGTAGTGCATTGGTGCTACAGGTTGTTGATGGTATAGATTAGGAAGGGTACCATGTGGTACACCTTGTTTTTTGGACAATGCCTAGATCATAATGTGAGCTAGAAGGCATAGATCAAGATTTATTCTGAGGCAAGATGTAAGTACTTTCCCCCCAGTTTCTAGCAATGTAGGTGATGGATTAGCTTGTGATAGGATAACATGTTTGGATAGAGTATGCCCCCTTGGGAAATGCCTCATAGCTCAAATAATGTTGAATAAGATAGGATGAATGATAGTGACCCATCAAGATGTTTTCCCTAAGCAAATGTAAAGTGTATACCAAACATTTGTCAAGATCAAGGTAAGTTGGATTTGCATAAAAATGGATTGGATTTATTATGGATCAGTTGAGGTGCTTCCACCTGAAATGGTGCATGTAGATGCTTGATTCTACACATGACACCTATTTTCCAGGTTTTCATCATTGTACTAGTCCAAAGTGCCACCGTAGTGGTTTTCACTAGAGGATGATTTTTCTCTTGAATATTTTCTTAATTTTTTTTTTTGATGCCACACAAGATGCCTGTTTACCAAGTTTTCATCATGGTGACAATTTTTTGCTCATGTTTGAACCACCTGGTGGTACTAATGTAGATGGCATTGGTGTTGATATGGTTTTTATTTTTGTCATGACATGCCAATGATATCCTGCTTGGAGGAGTTGTTTTGCTAGGATACAGGTGCTTGAATGTAACCCCTGACAATTCTTATCTTCCTTGTTGATACCAGAGTTAACCTTATCTTGATGTGCACATCGTGATAGAGTTCCCTTAGATTCCTTATGATAAAGAGTTGTTTCCAACACATGGTCAATGTGAGATTTGGATATCTTGGATGGAAAAATGCATTGAGGGATATGATATTCAGATGGATTGGTTGACAGTTTGGAACCTTTGACTCTCCAAACTTGGGATGATGAGCAACGATGGGTGGATATGGATATTCGATTGGGACCAACATCTTGATATACCTTGTAGGTCCCTCTTGAATATTTCTTTTGTATTATTGGACTTTTTTGATGGATGAACTTCCCTTTTTGATTTTACTCCATAGTTTCTTTGACTAATGGAATTTGATAGGGATGATTTTCTTGCTTTTTCTTTTGTATCCATTTGAATCTTTCTTGTCCATTTTTTTTTGTTGATTCATTTGCTTCAATAACTTGTTCCTTTCTTGGGTATATTTTTTTCTCTTGTTGTTGATCCTAATGAGAGTGTGAAAAAATATGTGGATGATGATTCATGACATGGCTAGTTGTAGTTTTGGTAGTAATTTCATCATAACGACTCTTTGTGCTCTGTATGTTGATGCTTGCATTAGATAAACATTCCCCTAGTATTAGAGAGGTATCACTAATATGTTTAGATCCCTTACTTGCTGAATAACCAAGACTTTGATGCTTAGGATTTCCAATAATTTGCACTAGTTCTAGGATACCCTGTTCATGTAGGCATAATCCTTTGCCTTGATAATGCATCTATTGAAATTTTTTATTTTCCATAGGATATGTTTTACCCTTGAAACAAGGTGCTAATCCTTGTCTACTTTGTTGTGGATCTTCAAATGTGATAGCTTCTCTACTCATAGTATCCTTCATATGAGGGATAACTTCTTGATTGATGTTTTCTACTATATCTTGTGAAATATCAGAATTTGACGGCCCTTCAAAATATATCAATGCTCCTTTGACTGGTGTATACCCATTGCTTTGCTGCTCAATATTTTCCATTATCTTTGTTGATTTTAGGATATTGTGCTCCATATTTTCATGCTCGATGTCTTCAACCTTCATGGAGGATGTTTCTGATTTCAATTCTTCTTCTTGATCACTTTCTGATAGGTCTATAGATTCTGCTATATCTTGATCATGTGTACAGATGTGAAGAGTAGGCGACTCTTGTTCCATGGTAATGATATCAAGAGTATGAGACTCTTGTTTTGGAGGAATATCATCTACATGTCCATTATGAGTAAGTATCTCATGGGTAGATGTATGTGTGCTTGGCATATGGATGTGTTCTTTTGGAACTTAGCCTTGGATGTCTTGGAAGATATCTACCAAGTCATTGTAATATTTTGGTGGTAAGGTTTCTTGATCTTGACTTTGTATGGTATTATCTTCAACCTACTTTGGTTCACATTCTTAAAATGGATCAATTCCAAAGAAAGGATTGCCTATAAAAGATCCTTGGATTTTCTCAAGTTGTGGGCATATGGGCTCTTGGATTATATTTTCTATATTGGATATATGTGTTGGCTTAGGAGTCTCTTGATCATCAATATGTACTTTTATGAGTTTGAATGATGTCAATATATCTTGGTCTAGATCATTGTTGGACTTGGGTGATTGATTTTGATCATGCTTGGGAATAAATTCTTGATGTGTGTCATCTTGCTCAATGGATGATGTAGAGACATTGTCAATGTGATTAGTCATGGATAGCTCTTGATCTTTTCTTTCAACTCTTGAGGTTTAGACATTATCATTGTCGTCCTTGGTAGATGGTCCTTTAATAGCTATTTGTCCTTGATCAATGATGTCTTGCATGATATTTTTGAGTGTAGAACATTTGTTTGTTGTGTGACCCTTGATTTTATGGAACTCACATTGTTCATACTTGTTATACCAAGGGAGTTTAAAGATTGGTTCACTATAAATTGGACTGTCGTTGATCTTGATAAGTTCTTGTTGTACTAGTTCGTGCATGATTACCTCTAAAGTTTCTCCCAAAGGGGTGAATTTCATTCTTGGTTGGTAATATTTCCTCTATGGCTTTTCTCAATTTTTTTTCTCTTGATTTTGCAAAAATCCTTGATATTGTGTTTGAGGTATATTTTATATTGCTCTTGAGGTACAACTTGGTGTTGTGGAACTTCTTGATATTGCAAATATTAGAATTGTTGTTGATGTGGATATTGAGGTGTTTATGGAATGATGTTTTTTTGTTGTGGATATGTGATGTCCCAACCTTGAATAAGGCATTGATGATATGTTGTATTTTGTTTTCATTTAATTTCCTCAAGATCTCAATTTTATCTAGGGAAATTTGATGTTTTCAATTTATTTCTTAAGGGTAATTTTGAAATCCCTCTTGTTGTTTCCCTATTTGATGTTGTGGCCCTTGATAAGAGTAATTTGGGTAATAGATCGACATGTTTCAAGAATGTTTTGATACTCAATACCCTATCATAAGGTCACTTTATTTATATTTCCAAGAGGATCATACCTATGGCCATGCAAGAGGTAGTAATACAGGTCTTCTGGTTGCTATGTTTGATTTTTTATTCCTCTTCATTTTAAGATGATTGATGCGGTGAGAAACTAATGGGGTGTTTCATTTTTATCAAATATAAAGTTTCTCATACTGCTTATGATGTCGATTTGTGCACCCTCAATGTGCATGAGACTAGGTTGAATAATCAGTGCTATAAGGCCTAGTTGTTGAACAGAAGTTGTGGTTGCCAAATGGTCATAAGGTGTGATGGTGTGGGGTGGTTTGTTATGAAACTCAAAAACCCTAAATTTTGAGCGTTGTTTTGGAATGTAGCTACTTTTTAGAAATATAAATTTTGAAGAACTAGGGTCGATATTCCACTTCTTGATCTAGAGGATATGTTGTGGGAAAGATACTTGAACTATTTGTGAGTTCCAAGTAACTATTGATATCATATAATTTTTGAGTGGAGGAATGATCCTAATGTTTTGTTGGATTTTGATTTAAAATAAGTAGTATGAGAATAATGAGTAAGATTTTATGACCATACCGATTTTCCAAGTGTCTTGTTCAAGTAATGACCTTATAAGCAATCTAAGTGTTTTAGCAAAAATATTCTGAGTTGGAATGGAAGTTTGTAACCACTTTGTGCTTTTCTCCTTTGTGTTCTTGAATATGGAAAATGTTATAATAGCATTGGAATAACTCACAAGCATGAAATTTATGTGACCTAAATGTCTATAGCTCAAGTTGTGAAATCACAACACCCAAGCCATAGTTTACCAAAGTGTTTACTTTGATCAATGCAACCTGAAAATAAAACTAAAATATTTAGAAACCTTTAAGGATAAATCATTACAAGGAGTGAAAACATAAGGATTTTTTTCGCAAGTATACACTAACTCAAAGGGTTTGTGTTTTGATCATATTGTTCAATGTTTGTTTTGATGTGTTCTCTTTCCATAAGTCAAACACAGAATTTTGATATCACAATTGTTTTTGAATGTAATTGGATAAGTTTAACATTAAAAAACAATTACAACCCTAGTGGAGAGAAACCATCCTATTAGGTGGGCATGCCTCATGCTCTGAAGAGATGATTTTACATGTGACTTATGGCACATGCCTATAGTCGAACTTGGAAAGTAACTTCTCGGAAGTAAATTCCAATGCACCACTTTCAGAGAATGTTTTGGATAAATATGGTGGCTTCTAAAACAATTGGTTCTTATTCATATTTTGGGGATATTATTTTTGGGCACCTACAATCTCAACATTTTGTTCAATTAAGAACCTTCCAGCCCTTTCAGGTTCTTACGCATCACAAGGATATTGAGGAAGAATACATCAGTATAGGACATCCACACCCGACGAGTGATGAACTTTCCTCACACTCATAAAATATTTATATAGCGTTCCAGAATGAAAGTACCACTTGGGTCTTCTATGATTTATCTAGTGTGGGATGTGTCTCAATAGGTAGGCCCTCTAAGAAGGTAAAATTTAAAACAAATGTGAAGCTCAAAAATGTTCTTCGCTCACCCAATATTGCCAAAATGGTGCGAGGGGAGAAGAAAAAACACTTCAACTTGCCAATCAATGCATGCACATAAGACAATTCATCACAAATTGATTCATTTTAAACACCTTGAGCGGTGTTATCCCCATGAATATGTGAGTAAAAATGAAATGTTCTTTTTATCTTTGCACAAATTGAAGTGTTCAAGACATCAAGCAATTAAGATAGCAATGGTGTGAAAATAACAAAAAAAATTTGTTTATTTTAAGCCCCAAAGTTGAAGTCTTTCTAAGAAAATCAGGCCTTGTCATTAATGGTCAACAAAATGAAAATCAGACGTTGTCAACAAATTGAAAGAATTTTGTGCTCTTTTTATGCACCAAATTTAAAGGTTCCTAATTATGAAAACATGAAATGTGTTCATTTTTAGAGCCTGAATTTGAAGTGTTTTATGTTATTTTTATAAGCACCAAAAGGAAATTCCTACTTTAGAAAGCTTTGAAAATGTTCATTTTAGATAGTTCCAAAATCAAACGTGAGAGTTGTTTTGTTCAATTTTAAGCACCAAAATGAAAATTCCTACTTTAGAAAGCTTTTAAAATGTTCATTTTAGATAGCACCAAAATCAAAACGTGAGAGTTGTTTTGTTCAATTTTAAGCACCAAAATGAAAATTCCTACTTTAGAAAGCTTTGAAAATGTTCATTTTAGATAGCACCAAAATCAAAATGTGAGAGTTGTTTGTTAATTTTAATGTACCAAAATGAAGATTCCTAAGTTAATTAAAAAAAAAAATTATGTATCTAAAAACAACTTGGACTAATCATCTTCCCTACATAAAAAAAGTCCATGTGTTTCAAATCCTCCAAAAAATTCATTAGTTCCTACAAAATAAGCAAACATTTAGCAAGTTCATTACAATAGTGCAGGATCCGTGCACTTGTTTCCCAAAGCAAATGCTTAAAAAAAATATCAAAAGCTCATAAAAACATATTTTCCAAAGCTTAGAATTTTTGGCAAAAGCTCAATTTTTTTCGTACAGTGCAAACTCCAAAAAAATAAATAATGCGGTTTTTAGAGAAAGGGCGTAGTTCCCATGGAAAAGGCGTGGATTTTCTGGAAAAAGATCAGAAATATTGTCACTCAAAATCGAGCTTTTGCTGGGCATTCCGTGAAATTCCTCTGAAAGCTCCCAGAACCCTGTAACTTGAAATTTAGCTCAAAAATATGTTAGTGAGGAGGACCTAGGTCCAACCGGGCATGCCAGAATGTGTGAGGGGGAAGGAATCGATCAGGAAATCGATATGAAAAACAAGATCAAATGTAGAAATTGAAATAAAAAACTAATCTAATTCAAAAACACTTAATCTATCTTATTCCATCAGCCATGAAATGAACAATTCTAAGCTATTTGAATGAAATGAGATCCTAAGATTAACAAAACGAATTCAAATAACAAAATAATATTACCATCCCATGTTGGAGTGTATTTGCATGATGTTAGGTTGTTTGTATCACTGCAAAGCCTCCATTGCTTATACTCAAAATCTTGATAATCGATGCTTGTTCTTGAAGAAATGATGAAGCTCTCTCAATGGTGATCTTGAAAGCACTTTGTTGCATAAGGTAAGTTGAAATTCTCCTCTTAATTTGTGAAGAGAAAGGCTTGTTATATAGAAAAAGTAATTTTGAATTGACAGTCAAGATCGCATTGGAGAATATCTAGATCAACGGTCAAAATGAGTTTAGAGGATTTAGACATGAGGAAATTGCGCAAAGTTGATTGCACAATTAGGGTGATTGAAGAATAGATTGGCTAGTTAGGATTTTGATTGCTTAGTTAGAAATTGATTGACCAGTTAGGATTGAGTTAGGAATTAGATGGTTGAGTTAGCAGGATTGATTGCTTTGTTAGCAAAATAGATTGCTTAGTTAGCAATCCATGATTTCCCCAATCAAAAAGTGGGTGAGGAATATTAATTAATTAATTCCAATTTTGATTTGATTTTGATTTTTTCCAATTTGAATAGTTTGATTTAATTTGATTCAATTATTAAAATTTTGAGGAAAGTGTGGTAATTAAATTATTATTATTTAATAATTTAATCAATTTTGAGGAATAAGGTGTCTCTTCGGAGACATCCGATAAAATTGGAACGATACAGAGAAGATTAGCATGGCCCCTGTGCAAGGATGACACGTATAAATTGAGAAATGGTCCAATTTTTTTTAGCCAGTATTGGCATGGTGTGATGGTTTATAGGTGGCATTGTTATTCTTGCCACCAAGGTTCAAACCCTGTTGGGGTGGTATTGTTGAATGGTTGTATCCGGTTCATAGCTCCAGTCAAAAGCGTTTACCCCTTGAATAAAAAAAATAAAAAAATTTAAGGAATAAGGTGAACTAGTTAAAATCAAATAATTGATGTCATTTGACTAATCAGGATGAAATAAGATAAGATTAGGGCTCTATTAAATAAATGAAATTTATTTAATTGGTCAAAATGATGAAATGTGAATTAATAAAATAATGTTGTATAATTCGATTAATAGTAGAATTAGGGTTTTTTAGGAATTTATTAAACAAATGGTATTTATTTAATTTGTCAAGAAATGATGAAAAAGTGAATCAATTGAATAATGTTGTATTATTCAATTAATAGATGAATTAGGGTTTTGAATGTCGTTCGATGCATTATGAGATGTCGTGGGATGATTTTGAGATATTTCAAGTTAATTCAGAGATATTATGAGTTGATTCAGAATTGTTCCAAGTCATTTCAGGGTCGTTCTAAGACATTCTAAGTTGATTTAGAGTTGTTCAAAGTCATTTCAGAGTCATTTCGAGACGTTCAAAATTGATTCAGAGTTGTTCTAAGTCATTTTGGAGTCATTCTGAGACATTCTGAATTGATTCAGAGTTGTTCCGAGTCATTTTGGGGTTGTTATGAGACTTTCCAAATTGATTCAAAGTTATTCTGAGTCATTTCAGGGTCATTCTGAGACATTCTGAATTGATTCAGAGTTGTTTTGAGTCATTTCAAGGTCATTCTAAGACATTTTGAATTGATTCAGAGTCATTCAAAGTCATTTCAAGGTCATTCTGAGATGTTTTGAATTGATTCAGAGTCATTTCAGGGTCATTCTGAGATGTTCTGAATTGATTCAAAGTTGTTCTGAGTCATTTCGGGGTCGTTCCGAGATGTTCTGAATTGATTCAGAGTTGTTCTGAGTCATTTTAGGGTCGTTCTGAGACGTTTTGAATTTGTGATAAGTGTTTTAAGTCAATTTTACATGTCTACAACACTAAACACTGCAAGCGTCTAAAATATTTAGTTCAAGACCTCATTGATTTGGGCCATTTGTCCACTGTGGGTGTTAATGATCAAGGAAATAAGTCCATTGCACCCCGCAACCATAATTTACAATTTTTTACCAATCCCATGCTTAAACACAATATTTCCTTTGTCAAGGCTAGTGAACCTTCAAACATTGATGTAATGAATGTTGATACAAATAGTGAACAACTTGATATAACTCTAATTGTTACCCAAGTTAATCCTGTGAATAAACTTGTGGGTGGGATAGATATTATCCCTTGTAAGGGCTTGATGCAGAGGCAATGGTGGGTTATCAGATTTAGAAGGCACAACTTCTCCCAAATAAGGGTCGCCATTCAACCATTCAACCAATTAGGCTTGTTCCTAGGCTTCCAAAGACCTAATCAAGGAACTCACACCCAATCACCCCAACCATAGAAAAAATTGACTTAGACATGTTCAAAAATGCTCACACAACACCTTAAAACAATCACCATGCTTGGGAAAGGCATATTTCATTAGACTCACCATTTAGACCCACTAGGCCTAGCCAACGCTATTAGGGGGATAGTCAATTGTTTCTAATCCAAAAGACTTCACCAAAGGCTCAAATTCTGTATTTTTACTCTTCAAGGGTCTCCACACATGTCCACAAAAACACTGGTCAAGATTCAATAAGGAACTAGGGCTTCTAGACCAAAGAAAACTATCCCAAAGGCCTAATTAGGTATGTGTGCAGCAACTTCAATGTTATCTATGCTCTCCCCAACACCCATCAAGCCTCACAATGCTTCTTTAGGCATCAAGTAACTCCATTATATCCTTCCCAAGCATCAAAACCTCCATATCAACCTTCCTTTGTATATTTCTCTCCAAACTAGATAGATTCAACCTGTCACATACAAGAATGCCAGGCTCAACATACACACATCCTTCCAAAGACATGAAATTCCTGAGATGAGACCTCTGCCAAATGAAAACATAGTTTATAAACCTCCATTTCCAGTAGGAGCCAAAATTTCCTCATGATGGAGAATGGAGCTATCTACATTTTATTGCAGAAACCCTTGTTATGAGGGTTTTCAGATCTATCAAGACTAAAATGGGTGTATCTTCCTTAATTCTTGATGAAATGAGCCCAAACCAAGTGCAACAGAAATTTAATTCATTTCCCTATCCAACCATAAGAGCCACTAACATGTACAGGTACTGTACCAGGCCGTATAACATAAAAATAGTGAAAAACATGCCTTTTCTCAAAAAAATTAGTGTTTTATTGATTCAAAAGTCTCTAAAATCCTCCAACAACGTCCTCTCGACCTCATGGGAGGTTTACATAGTCTTCCCACAACCATTCCAACTATTTCCAACTAATTTTTGAATTAGTTGAACATTGGAAGACAATTAGGTCCTTTTTTACACCTTGTTATGACAATTAGGCCTTTTTAGGCCTTTTACATCTTTTACATTTTGAAGTCTATGACTGCAAACCTACTTGAATCAATAATAACATGCCTAAATAGGCTTACAAACATGAAATAAATGATTTTCATCCCTTACCCACAGTTGTGGAGGGTTTTGACCTCCTTTGACCAACTACGTCCTAATTGCCTACAACAAGCAAAAATGGAAAAAATACCTTACAACTTGCTTCAAATCAATCAGAAATGGTCCTTTGGACCTTATTACATCACATAAACAAAAATACCAAACAAAATCACAAACCAAAACAAACTAGGTCCAAAGGAAATGGGCCTAGTTTGTTTTGGTTTGTGATTTTGTTTGGTCTTTGTGTTTATGTGATGTAATAAGGTCCAAAGGACCATTTGTGATTGATTTGAAGCAAGTTGTAAGGCATTTTCACCATTTTTGCTTGTTGTAGGCAATCAAGACCTAGTTGGTCAAAGGAGGTCAAAAACTTCCACAACTGTGGATAAAGGATGAAAATCATTTATTTCATGTTTGTAAGCCTATTTAGGCATGTTATGATTGATTCAAGTAGGTTTGTAGTCGTAGACTTCAAAATGTAAAAGATGTAAAAGGCCTAAAAAGGCCTAATTGTCTTCCAATGTTCAACTAATTCAAAAATTAGTTGGAGATAGTTGGAATGGGTGTGGGAAGACTATGTAAACCTCCCATGAGGTTGAGAGGAGGTTGTTGGAGGATTTTGGAGACTTTTAAATCAATAAAACACTAATTTTTTTGAGAAAAAGGCACATTTTTCACTATTTTTCATGTTGTATAGTCTAGTACAGTACCTATACAAGTTAGTGGCTATTATGGTTGGATAGGGAAATGAATTAACTTTCTGTTGCACTTGGTTTGGGTTCATTTCATCAAGAATTAAGGAAGATACACCCATTTTAGTGTTGATATGTTTGAAAACCCTCATAACAAGGGTTTCTACAATAAAATGTAGATAACTCCATTCTCCATCATGAGGAAATTTCGGCTCCTAGTGGAAATGGAGGTTTGTAAACTATATTTTCATTTGGAAGAGGTCTCATCTCAGGGCTTTCAGGTGTTTGGAATGATGTGTGTATGTTGAGCCTGGCATTCTTGTATGTGACAAGTTGAATCTATCTAGTTTAGAGAGAAATATGCAAAGGAAGGTTGATATGGAGGGTTTGATTCTTGGGAAGGATATAATGGAGTTGCTTGATGCCTGAATAAGAATTGTGAGGCTTGAGGGGTGTTGGGGAGAGCCTAGATAGCATTGAAGTTGCTGCACATAGACCTAATTAGGCCTTTGGGACATTTTTCTTTGGTCTAGAAGCCCTAGTTCCTTATTGAGTCTTGACCAGTGTTTTTGTGGACGTGTGTGGGGACCCTTGAAGAGTCAAAATCCAAAATTTGAGCCTTTGGTGAAGTATTTTGGATTAGAAACAATTGACTATCCCCCTGACAGTGTTAGCTAGGCCTAGTGGGTCTAAATAGTGAGTCTGATGAAATATGACTTTCCCAAGCATGGTGATTGTTTTAAGGTGTTGTGTGTGAATTTTGAACATGTCTAAGACAATTTTTCTATGGTTGGGGTGATTGGGTGTGAGTTCCTTGATTAGGTCTTTGGAAGCCTAGGAACAAGCCTAATTGGTTGAATGGTTGAATGGCGACCCTTATTTGAGAGAAGTTGTGCCTTCTAAATCTGATAACCCACCATTACCTCTGGATCAGGGCCAAAACAATAAATCTCTTTATTTCACTTTTTCTACTAAATATATACTACAAAAGCTTCTTGATGGTCCTCTTTACATAGCCATTAGAATCTATGATAATCCCACTAATGGGATATTAATAGATCTAGCCTATGGTGAGAATGTGGTCATAGAGGACTTGCTAGTATTACATGATATTTATCAAGATGATTATAATAAACCAACTGCATGGATTAAGACACATACTAGTTTTTCATGCCCTACGATTGGATCAATCGTGGTCTCATTACAGATAGGACCCAAATATTTAGATGTAACATTTTTAATTATTCCACAATTAGATCAATTTCATTTGCGGCTAGGCCACCCTTCGCTTCACTCAATGAAAGGGGTCCCATCAGTGGTTCACAAGTGTTTGAATTTTCCACATGGAAATGAAATATTTACCATACACCATAGTGGCTTTAATCCCTTATCTTCTAAAGGTAATTTTTCCTTAGAATTATTTTGGCCTACACCTATGGAACCTATTGCACCTGAAAAGGAATTCTTTTTCATAGCCTATCAAAAGTTTGAAGCCAAAAAGATAGCCAAATTGTCTCTTCATAACACGTCCCCATTGACTTCCACACATCCTATCATAGATGAAACCATGCTTCAACCTAAGTCTGACATTGAGAAAACCATACAACCTCGTGAAAAACCACCCTTACACACTTACCCGCCATCATTTAAATGACCAAGGGAAAATGAAACTAATCCTATCATACCTCCTTGCGTTAAACAAGTGTATAAAGCCAAAGAGAAAGTGATTGATCCATCCTCTTCAGTTTCTTCTATTCTTCCCTCTTTGGAAGTAGAAGAACCTATGATGACTCAATCTGCTCTTACACCTCAACAACTCCAAAATAGAATTAAATGAAATTGTGGTGCTAGGGAATGTAGGTGTCATCGTTGTCTCCTTACTCATCAATCTCACATAGAAGACAATAAACAAAATCAACCTCTACCTCTGACAGATGAAATAGATGACCACCCTTCTCCTAACCCACCACAAGATAGTCCAGTCCAACCTTCACAACAAAATGAACCAATCCAACAACCACAACTTTTGATGCATCCTTCCTTAGAAATCACCCTTTTTCCTCCCATCATCATCAATCTTGATGATGATGATGATGCAATGATAGCCAAAATAGATGATGAAGTGCACAATGATCTAGAATCTTTATTTTCATCTACAATGAGCTTACATGATAAATCCTCTCAACCAAGTGAAGAACCTGGTATGACTCCTAGTTTGGCGCTTGCAATTCTTCCTTTGGACAGTCAACTGCCCTCGCATTACACTGAACATGATTGGGAGGTGGATGACTTGTTAGATGGTTGACTTGCATTCGCCTTGCTAGAATTTTACATGTTTCTTTTATTTTGATTTTTCTTTCATGTGTGTATCGTGTTCCCCCATAATGTGTGTTTGATGTTCTCTCTCTTTGTACACTTCTTCTATTTGTACCTCTCTTCTTCTATATGTCGTGCATCTTGAATTTTTCTCTTTTTGTTTTGTGTTTTCCTTTTGGGGATGACACAAAGCATAGATACACCCTATGTCTCTTCCATGTTGACTCAACAGGTCCTTGTCTTTTCACTTTTGTTTTGTGTTTTTATTTTGGGGATGATGCAAGGCATTGAGATCGAAATGTCTCCTTCATGTTGAGCCAAAAGCTTTTTCATTTTTTTCATCTTTTCATTTTGTTTTTTGCTTGTGTTTTCCTTTTGGGTATAACTCAAGGCGTTGAGACTACAATGTCTCTTCCATGTTGACCCAAAATGAACTTTCCTTTTTCTTTTGTTTTCACTCTCTTTGTGTCATTCTTCTAGTTCTATGTGCTTTGGGGAATGATGAGAGTTTTGAGCTCCTTATAAAACATTGTAGTAATGAACATACTCACCCCAAATCCATAGATCCCTTATGTGTTTGGTGTGCTCTTTTCTGGGCGGAAACTCCCTTTCTTTGTTTTTCATTTTTGTTGACATGACACAACCTAACTCAAAAACATTTGACTTGGCATAGGGATTTCCAACTTGTCTCTCATGTCTTGTCTTCCTTTTGCATTTTCTCCCCTTTTCCACTTTAAAGTAATTTCTCACAGAATGACGTGTAGCAATTCCTTTAAAGTGGGGGGCATACATTACCATAATTCATTTGTATTCTTGGTTCCTAGTGTAGCCTTGTCGTTTCATAAGATGTGTTTGTCACTTTGTGGATGACATTGGGTGTGATGTCCTTCATAAGTTTCATCTATCTTAGCATATTTCATTCCTCTTAATAGAATGATACAACACATTGCATCCCCTAAGTTGTGAATATACTATTCTTTGATTGGTCCTCTCTTGGAGAGAGTAGACACAATTTTCCCTAAGTGACTGACCTTGTATAAACTTAACAAGACTCCTTTGAACATCTTTTATATTTTACATTTTTTTCACTTTAAATTTTGCATTTTTTTCCACCTTGCATAACACAACTTGCATGTTTGTGGTACATTCCTTTTTTTTCATGAGTTCTAAGCATATAGATCTTTGCTTGTCTCATGAAGCACAAACCAACATCTTTTTCCTTGTGGAACCTTGTTAAATTTATGAGGAGGTATAAATTTGATATGGTTGAGTGGGAAGCCCATCTAGTGGCATGAATTTTCCCCATAGCCACCTTTGTGTTTGTGAGTGCATACCTACTAGCATACATATCTCCCCTTTTTGGGATTTCTCACCTCACGGACAATCAGAAGTTTGGTGGCCCCAAAGTGAGTATACTTGGGCCTTTTCTCCCAGTGGAACGCCATGAGTTCTACCACCCTAGAGTGAGTATACATTCTCTTTTTCTCACAATAAGCATAGATCTAATCCACAACTAGTTGGGCAGATGATTGAAGCTTCATCCAATTCTCTCATTTCAACACTTGTGTGTTCCTTTGTTTTGATGCTTAGTTTGTCATGGGATCTTCATCCCGAGGGCTTTATAATCCCTCTTGATCATTGTATTCCATCTTGCTAATGTAATTACGTTTGAACCCTCCTCTTAATGTTCATAGCTACTTTAGTGTGAGTTTGAAGCAAGTTCATCCTCTCACTAAAGTGGGGGCTAAATGCACTATAGAAAAATGGTCCCTTGTCATTTTCATGGTCTTTTAGGCCTTGATTCATGATGTTTTTTCTATTTTTCTCTGATTTTAAGATGTAACATGGCTTGAACATGCATATTTAGGTATTAAAATTCAAATAATGACATCTTGTGAATATGTTGTGAATTGTTGTAAATAATTTCTACACTCTTCTAGACTCTATTCATTACAATTCACCTAAAAATCTCCTTTTCATCACTAATCAAGTCCTATTTTGAAGTGTTGTAAAGAATTGCAACAAGATTTCACACTTTTCTAGGAATAACTTCACTATTTATCCCTTTCTTATGCTTTATTTGACCCCTTTATGCCCTTATATGCTTTAATCAAGTGTATTTTTGAATGAAAACCTGACAAATAACATTAAATGCAAGATAATTCTTGACACCCATTTTTAGGTCCTAGGTGGGACCCATTCACCATGGGTGGCGAATGAGTCCCCATTGGCTCCAAATTCAAAATATTTTAAATTTCCTTTCAAGTTTTTATTCAAAAAAACTTGATGTCAACCTGTGATTAGGTATGAATGGGTTACTAAGGAACAAGATTGTATAAATAAGTGATTTTCACCTCATTTTACATTCTCCAACATTCACACATCATATTCAAGCAATCTCAAGCATTCAAGCATCTTACAACATCTAATCAAGCAATAATCAACCATTTTGGAGAATCCATTAACACTACTTCATATTTTCATCATCAAAGGTTTGGTAAGTTGATAGAATTTTCATGTTGTTAGTTTATCATTCTCTTTCATATCATTATTTTATTAAGGGTTTGATTGCCAAAGTGGGGTTTGACCAAGGAAAACCCCTATTTTCTAACCCTCAACCATTTTCCCCCTCTTGCATGTTTGTTTGCAGAACTTTGTATGAAAATTTAAAAATAATTTAGGTGATTGAAGAGTGGTCAACATGTCAACTAGGTGCTTCAGGTCAAATCAACTCTATTTCAAGTTTGGAGAAGGTTTTCTATCTGTTTCCTGCTGAATTAATTTCGACAACCCGACAAGTAGACATTTCCAGATCTGGTGTTGCAGAGTTGTCTCCTAATTTCTCATAATTTTGGGAGAGGACTAATTTTCCACCAATGGAAAATGAGTCCTACCTTAAGACTAAAAATCTAAGTTTTCTCCGATTTTGAATCCCGATAGTCAGAAACTTGATTGCCGACAAATTTCACCAATAGCAAGACTAATTTACCACCTTGGGAAAATGAGTGCCATTGTTGATTTTCAGTAATCTCAAACATTATTCCACAGATTCCAGACTCCTCAAATCTTGCCCAAGTGCACTATGATTCAGCCTTTCTCTCTCTATTTTTTATTTATTCATTCATAATTCATTGTTTGCATATCACAGTGTGTTTTCAAAAATAGTTGAAATCTTAGTTTTGCATTCATAATCATTCATTTAAATCATGTACTTGCATTTATTTTACTTCATTTATCTTAGAAAACATCACATATAACTTTATTTGAATGAACCCCTTAGCATTTTTGGCCATACCTCTCTCCTTTTAGGCGAAAAATCCTAGAAGAGCTAAAGAAGTGCATTGGCGCCAAAAATATATGGTTCAAGTATCAATTGGGGCATAAAAATTATGTTGCAAGTATGGAAATATTGAAGGTGTTGTCATTGATGGAAACTGCTCAATTGGTTATCAACTAATTTTTTTGTCATTAGTGTCATGGATACAGGTTATTGGCTATATATGTTGAGAATATTGAGAAAATTGTAATGAAGACATATTGCAAGTGTTTCAGTGAATGCTCCATATTTTCTCCTATAATTGTATGGTTTAGATATGCTTTTCTTGGTTGTTGGAAGCTATTATATCCCGAGTTTTGCTTGTTTATTCATCGTACAGTTTGAGTTGTGTTCACCAATTGTGAACTATGGTTTTCTATATTTCTAGCTGAGTTTCGAGAGAAATGTTGGTAGTTTGGATTTTTCTTTGATGAATTCTTATGACTTATAGTTCTAGAGTTGAGTTATTTTGATTCTATTGAAGATAATTTTGGTATTTGGAAAGTTCTTTCTTAATTGTTCAATGTGTTTTACACTAGTTTGGTCGACCTTGTGTGGAATACTACTTTTGAAGTTGATGAAGCATGTTGGATCTATTTGGGTCTTGATGAAGCATGTGTTTGGGTCACTCTCATTCTAATTCCACCCTAGAATGTTTTGGTGTCAAGCTAATTTGAATTTGAATTTGGATGGTTGACTTTCGATATGTTTCAAAGTTGAAGATGGTATAAATACATGATGAGTTAGTGGTGAAAGATATACAAGAGAGAAGAAGAGAGATAAGTGGAAAGAAAAATAGCAGATAGATGCAATATTGATGCTATCTAGTGAGTGTGTGTAATGCGAGTGTAGCAGATCAATGAGAAATCTTAATGTTGAGTTTTCGGATGCAGTGAGGTGAAGGTGAACTTTATCATCCATGCATGTTTGGAAGTGATTGTGGTGGAATCCTTTCTTTCATTGAGATTGTCTTTTCTCTGTAACAAGTATTATTTTCCTTCTTTGTATCTCTGTGGTAGTGAGCCCTCTGAGTTGTTAGCCCTGTTGGATAGTGAGCCCTTGTTCTAGACAGTGATTCCTTATTTTTCTAGTGAACTTGTTTCATAGGAAATAAGCCTCTTGTAATCGATGTTGATATTCTCTATAGTTTGAGTTAATCCTCAACGTGGTTTTTCCCTTATTGTGTTTATGTGATGGTTTTTAGTTTCTACACTAATGTTCATTGTTTAATCATTTAAGCAGTGTTCAAAATTAGTTACGATGAATGAATTAAAGATTAAATGTTTGACAACTAATTCACCCCCTCTTTCAGTTGTCATGTTCAACAATTGGTATCAAAGTGTGGTTCCTTGGTGAAGAGCTTAACAACTTGAGGAAGGCCCGAGATGGATGGAAAGATGACTTATGATTATCCAAGATTCGATGGAACTATCTTATGCTATCTAGAAAATATTTATGGAAGAATATCTAGAGTATTTTGGATATAATGTGGATAAAGCTTATAAGAATCCTTACACCCCTCCTACTAATGGTCTAAGCATGGTTGATGAGATCAAAGCACATGAAGTGAAAAATAAGGAAAAGTAAATTTTGAATAATAGTCTGGGACATTTTGACTTGATTAAGATTCAGAATTTGAAGACTACTAAGGAAGTCTGGGATGCTTTGGAAAGAGCACGTGAACTTGATGAAAGAGTCAAAGAGGTAAAATTAAATAATTTGGAGACACAGTTTGAGCTTCAACATATGTCTGAAGATGAAAATTTTAAAGCTTATGTATAGAGATTGGATGAGATAATGGTTGGAATGTGAGGACTTGGTGCTACTATAGATGAAACTATAATTGTAAAGTAGATTCTTTGAACTCTCCCTAATGCTTACAATGAGAAGGTGTGTGTTATTGAATAGAGTATAGAATATAAGACCTCAACTAAAGATCCATTGTTGGGATTTTTGACACCTTATGAGATGAGGAAGCTGAGTTAGAGGAGTGGATGCAAATTAAAGAAAAATTTTAAGGCTACAAAAGCTGAAGATCTAGATGAAGAAAAATTTGATTACATAGAAGCTAACTTTGTGAGAAGGATGAGGAAAGGCTTTGGTAAGTATGTGAAACATAGATTTTTGGGACCCTATGGACTACTCTTGTACTTCTAGGGTTTTTCACCTAAAAGGAGAGAGATAGGGCCAAAAATGCTAATGTATCACTCAAATTAGGATGTATGCAATTTTTTTTAATGTAAATGAACTTGACTAAATGCAATTGACTAATCTGAATGACCAAAAATGAATGCAAGAGTGTAATTACAACTATGTTTGAAAAGACATTGTGATATGCAAACAATTATGTAAATGAAGAAATAATGCAAAACAAAGAATACATGGATGAATCTGAGTGCACCTAGATGGATTGTGATGATTATGGAGTGTTCTGAATGCTGATGGAAATCATTTATTTTTCACAATGGGACTCATTCACCCAGGGTGGTGAATCAGTCCACATACTGGTGAAAAATTGTCGAGAGTTGGTTTCTATCTGTCGGGATCCAAAATTTGAAAAAAATCAAGTTTCTAGTCCTAAGGTGGGACTCATTCACCATAGGTGGAAAATTAGCCCTCTCCCAAATTTCTGAAAAATCAGGAGACAACTTTGCAACACCAGATTTGGGAATGTCTACTTGTCGGGTTGTCAAAGTCAGATCTACAAAAAATGAACAAATAACTCTCTCCAAGCTTGAATTTGACTCAAGTTGACTTGAAGCACGTAGTTGACTTGAAAATCAATCTTCAACACCTAATAACCTATCAAATCTACAAACAAAGGGCTGCAAACAAACATGCAATAGGGGAAAAATGATTAGGGGTTAGTAAATAGGGGTTTGCCTTGGTCAAACCCCATTTTTGGTAATTAAACCCTTGAAAAGATAATGAAATGAAAGAGAAAGATAAACTAATAAAATGAAAGTGTTATCAACTTACCTAACCTTTGATGATGCAAGTTTAAAGTAATGCCAATGGATGCTTCAAAGTGCTTGAATAGTGCTTGAATTGTTGATGTAAAGTGCTTGAATGCTTGCAATATAGGATTGAATGCTTGAATGAGTGAGGAGATTGTAGGAGATGTAAAATGAGGTGAAAAAAACTTATGTATACAATCCTTGTGCCTTAGTATCCATTCATACCTCATCACAGGCCGACATCAAGTGATTTTGAATAAAATATCGAAAGGAAATTTGAAATATTTTGAATTTGGGGCCAAGGGGGACTCATTCGCCACCCATGGTGAATGGGTCCCACCTAGGACCTAAATACATGTGTCAGGAAATATGTTGTATTTAATGTTGTTTGTCAGGATAATATGCAAAAATACACTTAATTACAACTTATGTGGGCATAAAGTGACCAAATAAAGCATGAACCTACTTCTGATAATTGTGAAAAATAGGTAAAAGAAGGCCCTCCAGAGAAGGAGAAAAATGAAGGTATGGTTATCTCTTCCCTACATGCTAAACAAGAAAATAATTGTTGGGTAGTTGACAGTGGTTGTTCACATCACATGACTGGTGATAAAAGTAAGTTTGTTAAGCTTGAAAAATATGGTGGAGGCTTGGTTATGTTTGTAGATGATGTTGATATTTGGATCCTAAGGACTTATCCAATGTTTTATGGTTAGAATCAAAGGTTGATTTGGCCAACTAACAAGATTCAGTCAAAGACTGAGATCTTCTGCACTTCTAGCTCTGCAAAACCAAGGTCAGTCAACCTATACAATGCCCAAAACTTAATTCACTCATACACACTGACATTGCTTTTTATAGCAGATAAATCCCAATGCAGGTACACCAAGAAAGTATTGACAACTTCAAATCTAGCTAAATTCTGGGTATATCAACACTTAATCAACAATTGGGAAGTAGGACTCAACACCAAACAATAGGGATTTAAAGATAATTTTGAATTTAAACTTGTTTATTAGATTAATCAAGCTGAACAACAAACTAGTGCCTAATTCTGGGCCATGGAGTCAAACACATAAAGATAATTCATCGGCAAATTAAACTCAACCAGTGGATTTAAATTGTTAATGCATTGCATCAACATATCCTCTTCTATTATCCATCAAATTCTTTTTATAGATTCAACCTACACATTTCAATCACAATAATCTACTCAAAACATTTTAACCATTTCAGTGAAATAGAACAATGAACAAACAAAAAAATCTCATGAAATTTGAGATGAAAAACTCAAAGATACTCTGTATTATTGAATTCATATGATTAAACTATACAAGTTTGGAGACAATATGAAGAAATTCATGAATGTGGAAACACTTTGAAGACATTCATGATTTATCTGCACAAACTAGTTGATATTTTCTCATAAAATCATAATTTACAGCTTACAAACTTAGTATATGACTCAAAACTTAACATTTTCTATCTACCCAGCCCCATACAAGAATTGAAAACCTTAGAACTCAATCTTAGAACCCCTTACAATTGAGAAAAGAAGAGAAGATATAAGAGAATGAAAAGCTCCAGAAGAAGCCCTAAAGTTGATATGGAGATGCCATCTGGAAACTCCATTCACCATTGATCAACAAATTTGTAAAGCCTCTCTCCTCTCTTTGCAAGAAAAAACTTTTCCTCCAAATCTAGCTTTGCACCAAGTTGTTGAGCAACAAAAAATTTCCCATGTGGAGAAATTCACTCCATTTTACCCTTCTGCTGAAAATGACATCTGCTCGTGAAAAACTTTGTGAAAGCATTTTATTTTTGTTTACTTTGTTTCACTTTACAAACACATTTAAATTTCATCTCCAAGCACAAAAGGAATTCACATATAAATTGAATATTAAATTCACTTTATTCATATCCCATTTTCATTTTAACCCAACAAAGTAAAATATTTACTTCACTTCATCTCCAAAAATTCACCTTGCCATTTAAAATCTGTATTTACCTATTCTCTAGAAAATAAAATATTATTTGCTTACTTTGAATTCCCAACAACAAAACATTTCATCTTTCCCTTTGTGAATACTTTTACCTTTTACCATGAAATACCTTCAAGTAAAAAGGAATTACCCATGAATCTTACCATCATTTCACATTAAAAATATTTCACCTGTGCAACATGTGTTTCACTTTATAGTGAAATATTAAATATTTCACTTTGAGCTCTATTTGAAATATTTTCCCTTTTCAAACAAAATTTGCATTAGGTAAAATATTTTACCCATCCACCTTTGAGCTTTCCTCTAGCCATTTATTTACTCCACTGTATATGCTTTTACCCTTCTGTGCTCAACAACATTTAATAAAATGTTTTACATTTAAAATACAAATATTTAAATGTTGCCTTAGGCCACATTTAATTCACCTTATCCGGCAGATATTTTAATTCCCCCCAAAGTTTACTTTTAAACAATGTAATTTAAAAAATACACTGGTCCCACATTGGCCTCTCCTCTTAACCCTGTGCTCCCACAAGAATTACGAGCATTTTACTCCTGCGAGCCAGTGTGGAGTGGTGGGGATTTACCCACATCCACCTTGCTTTTATTTCACATGCCACATTTTAATCCTTAAATTTTCATGGGGGCACATTTAAATCTTTTAAAAATTGATGCCTTGGCCTTTGAAAATTTCATCAAGCCCCTTAAAAAATCATTACCCATGCAATCGAAATCCCTCGGGCCCACCCCACATTGGGCTTTCTCGTGCATCCCGCAGCCTTAATGAGTGTGCGTCTAATTCCAGCGAGCCAACGGGGAGTGGCTTAGATTTGGCTGCAAAAATCATTTCCTCCTCTGTCATTTATTTTCCTTCTTTGGTTCTTTTGTTTTAAATTTAAAACAATGTGCCTTAAATGTTTTGTTTAAAACATTTTCCACTTTCACCATTTAAAATGATTTTCCCTTTTTTTAAAATAAAACCCCACCATACTTGCCCCACATTTCTGCAAGTTTTAATTAGTGAGCATTTTACCTCTACGAGACAACGGGGAGTCGTGGGGATTTACCCACATCTCCATGCCTTTATATTTCACTGGGGCATATTTTAAAATTTTTCAATTTATATTATATGCCCACCCCATTTAAAATATATTTCCATCGGGCATTTTTCCAATTGGATAATATTTAAAATATTTGAAATATTTGAAATATTATGGTTTGCAACTTTAGAATATGTAGCACTTTTAATTTCGATTGTCATCCAATTGGAGGAAATTAATTGTGAGCAAACCGAGACACCTGGAGCCATGCAAAATTTGCGTAGGGGCATCATCAATTATTTAGAGAAAACCCATTTTATCAATTTTTTTCTAGCCCATAAAATTCAGGTACCTCCTTTATAAACTGGCCCCCTGGACGCTTTAGTCGTGACAAAAATACATTCAAATAATGTATCATATGACCTCTGATCTTGATGAAAATGGAGCTATAGAGGTTTTAGACTATACAAGAAATGGGTTGTCATTAGAATTGCAAAATTTGAAACTTTTTGGAACACCATTTTTGGCCCTGTCGTGATCAGAAATCAAGTAAATAACCCATCAAAACTTATCTTGGAGGTGCAAAACTGAACAAATGTGTAGACATTTGACCCAAGAATGGAGTGTAATAGACAGCTCAGAAAAAGGAATCATGAGGTGAAAGATATTAATCGGAAAAGTTTCCTACTTTGACTTTTCTACAACTATGCTTGTTCAGAAACTAATTAAGACTGATCAAATCACCTCTTTGGAAAAATACCAAATCAACTCCTGGAAAGCTTCCATTGGACTTAGTAGATCATTTTGGTGTAGTGAACACATGTGAAAAAGGGCTTGGCTTGAATCATCACCCATCAAAAGATATTGAAGGTCGAAGTTGACCTCTTAGAAAGGTTTCAGGAAATGCAAGTGCAAAACTGAACAAATTGTGTTTGGTTTTGACCTACTAAAAATAGTAAATCAAATCATGAGACTCTCAAACTTGACATGTGAGCTCATCTTGGTATGGAGAATTGATAGCAACAATCATTTTGACATGAAAGTCATCTAGTTGCAAAATACAAGCTCAAACAAGAGGCTGCTTTGTAAAACTAAAAGTTTGCAAAAAGCAGAAATGTGACAAAACCCTCCATCTTCGCACTTCAAAACTCTGACAAAACTCATTGTGGGAAGCTTAAAATTGATATGCACACTCACATAGGCCACATGAGTGTGTCTACAAATTGGTTTTTCTTGGAAATCAACAGGCTTCAAATTATGACCCTCCAAAGTAGGTCACTTAGGTAGACTTGTCAAGTGCACTTTTGAAAGTGCATAGGAATTTTTTTTGAAATGGCAACTTCAAATTTGAAAAATTTGAGAGTGCCAACAGTGGCTCTGATTGGGGATGTATACTCCCTATGAGCATATCAAGAATCTAGGTCTCTGTGGAGTAGACCAAAAATTGAGTCCATTGAGTGTCCTCCAACTGCTCCTTTATTCATTCTTCTTTTTCAACTTCATCTAGTGACCCCAGGCCACCAAATAAAAAGGGGGAGTCAACATTTACCTCTGTCAAACATAATTCTATAAAAAGAGCTTACCCCTTTCAACTCATTCTTGCCTCTATCAAACCACAACAACATGAACAACTGCTTCTTTGCAAACACAAGCATTAGGCTACCTCCATGCAAGTGGAAACTTTCTCTTTGCTCAGCTTTGTTAGCACATGGCAAACAAATCAACTAGGCCATATCACTATCACTTTCTTCATTCTCTAATTTTGCATCGAGTGGCAACATTTGGAGATAGTGATCAAGACCACATGAAATTTTAGTCTGATCACAACCATCTGCCTGATTAAACATGTTGGTACCTCCCAATAGGGAATCATATACAACATCATCATCATGTTCATAGTCACTATGCATTTGAAAGTCAGAAATACTTTCAAAATTTTGATTATCATGTGGCAACAACTAATCATATTCATTATTTAAATCACTCTCAGATTGAAGACAACATTCTTCAGTATCTTGCAGATTGCCACACTTTGTGAACACTTCTCCTAGTTGACAAAAATAGT
Organism: Sequoia sempervirens; assembly: GCA_007258455.2. Lineage (NCBI taxonomy): Eukaryota > Viridiplantae > Streptophyta > Pinopsida > Cupressales > Cupressaceae > Sequoia > Sequoia sempervirens. The sequence continues at coordinate 118,003,319 of VDFB02281492.1, forward strand.
ACTCACAATCTATTATATGGCTGATATAATCAGGTTCGGTCTAAATACTAGTTTGCATATTAAAATTTAAACCATCACAAGAACTTACTAGAAGATCTAGCTCATCATGCAAACTATCTCTGAGTGTATGTAAAGAAATACACTCATGCACTGGCACACTCTGCAACTATTCTTCATCATGTTGGTATTGAGAGACATCAGAGATTTCTAACTCATCATCATCTGTAGTTATCTTGTCATCTTCTGAACATAAGGTATCAACACTTTCAATATCCCAAGCTTGCTCAACAACAAGCAATTTTGGTTCAGAAGCATAATCTGATTTATCATTGAAATCAATATCTACATTCACATTCAAGGAATCGTAACTAGGCTCATTCAAGTCATCAAACAAAGGCTTTTCTAAATCTGCATTATAATCTTCAAAACTTGGCTCATTTAATGTGCAAACTTCAAGGTCATCTGCTGCTTCAAACTCATTAAAAAATATTTTTGAATTCACATCTGCATGCACACTATCGTACTCATCATACAATGCATCATTACCATCAAATGGTTGCTTGTCTTCATTCACATTGTCATCATCATGATCAGTTGGATCATCATTTGAAGGAGAATCAAAGACACATGCATCATACCTTGCATCTTGAAGGTCATCATCACTGTCAAATTCAATAGGAGTACTAATCACACAACAATTGAGAGTCATCCGCATGCACACATTTATGATATTCAGTGGTCAATAGACTTGAAATTTGTTCACTGATCTCAATAGATCATTGCTTTGATCTATTCTCTCAACCACTTCCTCTTCTTGAACTTCACTTGAATTGAATGCATTACCAAATTGCAAATTAGGATATGCCAAGGTGTCATCATCTTCAAAGTCTGACAACTCAATGGTCTGATCATAAATAGGATCTCCCAAATCATAGGAGATTGAATTGCTAACAACCTTGTCAGAAGCATGGTCACAATTTGTCATAGAGAATAGATTATCTATTTCTTCACTCTTACTAACTTCTGGGCTGTTATAACAACAATCTACAACCTTTTGCATCTCAACATTAGACTATGTGTCTTCATTGAGCTTGTCACTTTCATCCTCTTGAGGATAGGCACAAACATCTTCTCTATCAAACTGAGAATCATGAATGATCTCTTCATTGCAGCTATTTATGTTTAATATTTCAACTTGAAATTCATCACATACTCTATCACTTGCAGTTGATAAACTAACATCCTTAAGATAATTTTCTAAATCAACAAATTCTTTTATCTCATCATGGAGACTTGCATCAAGACTACACTCAACACATGTAGGATTGACATAGTCAATTATATCACAACATTGTTGATTACTTATCTCTTCTTCAAAGAGTAAATCCAATGATATTCCTCTTCAGGTTCTTGGCTCGAAAAACTTGGTTGTTGATTCTCATTTGGGCACATTTATTATGTAGATTGTTTAGAGACAACTTCCTCATCATCTGATGATGCATCCTCCTTATCTTCCACCTTCTCATGTGTGCACTTGTTTGCAGACCTTTGATCATTTGTATTCATAGGGCTGCTGATTTCATCAACATGTTTTCCCATAAGTGAAGACAACAAGATTTGCACATATTCATTTGTTTGCTTCTCCAAATTATCTAAAATTGTGTAGGCCAGCTACATATTGGAGACTCTAAACTCTTTTAAGAATGCGCTAGATCCTTCCTCATAGGATTCAAAATACATATGAATACAATCTGATGTAGTAGGTCTAAAATTATTTGGGATTAGTGACAAGGAAACAACAAATCTATGACTAAAATCAACAATGGACTCTTTGTCTTGTTTTTTGATCTGCTTTAACCTCATGACAAGGTTAGAGGGCTCTCTTGCAAACTCTTTTCTATAAGCATTCACTAATTCATCCCAGAAAGGAAATGACTTCTTAGGAAAACTTAGATACCAATCCTGAGCTCTAGCTTCAAGGGATCTAACAAAAAATCTCATCCACATCTCCTGATATCCAAATGAATGTTTCTCCATGAAGCTGGAAATTTTTTTGAGATGTGCATCTCCTTCACAAACATTGTATCCATCAAATCTAGGCATCTCCTTATAGAATTGAGCTAAAATACTTTCAATTTCATAATCAACCCATGACAAATCTAATTGAGCATATAATGGATCAAATGAATTGACAAAAGGTGCATTAACTTTTCAAGTAGACATAGTATGCTTGTCTCTTAAGCAGGCTTGTGAAAACATCTGGTGTTCTTCATCCATTTCTCTAAGTCCTCTTTCAAATACAACTTTCCACTCTAGCGTTATCTTAGCCTTGTGTAATCTTGGACTCTTACACTTTGGGGTGTCAAATGTGTGAAGATTATTAGACTTCTGACTCTTCTTAACAAGCTGTCTAAAAGTGTCTATGGGTATGGCTATTTTATGATCCATAGATATTACAAATCTAGGCTCACTGATTGTGCATAATTACAAGCATGACTAAATGGTGGAAAACTATGACAATTAGTGACATAATGATAACCTAGGCTTGAACATATGACAATGCAAATGGATGGAAATCCCTAGAATATGCAAATGAATTCTAACCATCCAGATTAGTAGATATTTGAGCACTAGACAAAATTCTTTCAATGGAACTAAAATTACATTCAATAGATCCATCAAATGGAAGTGTGCAAACTTAAATTTACTATCCTTTCCCTTTGGTAGTGCTAAATCACTAAATAGGGAACCAAAATTTTTCTTAAAATTTTCAAATATGGTTTTCATACAAGAGTTTCTTGAAAACCAAAGGTGAAGAATACCTGGAAACATTGTAGCTGCTGCAAATTGTTCTCCTGATTGGAAATATTTGTAGATCTAGAACTATATTCACCTCTTCAACATGTTCTTCTTGACAGAGTTGCCACCTCTCTTATTAGATGACTGAACTTCAAACAACATGAAGTTCTTTCACATGTAAATCTTCTTCTGAGTTCCTTTCACCAGCAGAGCACCATAGATCATGAAATTTTTAGGTTATATGCAACAAACTCTTTCTCCAGGCTGGAAATCCTTCAGTATTTGAACAAAATTCAAAATGGAAAACAATAATATGACTCTGTAACTAAGCAATCTACACTTGGAGATTCGAGTTTCTCCCCAGTAGAGTCGTCATCATGTTGGTGTTCCAAATATCAACAGAACAACTGAATCCTAAAGACTTAGCTAATGTCTTATTCTCATACTCAAAGGTTGATTTGGCCAACTAACAAGATTTAGTCAAAGAATGAGATCTTTTGCACTTCTTGCTCTATAGAACCAAAGTGGGTCAACATATACAATGCCCAAAACTTAATTCACTCATACACACTAGCATTGCTTTTTATAGCAGATAAATCCCAATGCAAATACCCCAAGAAAGTATTGAAAACCTCAAATTTGGCTAAATTCTGGGTATATCAACACTTAATGAACAATTGGGAAGTAGGACTCAACACTAAACAACTAGGATTTAAAGATAATTTTGAATTTAAACTTGTTTATAAGATGCATCAAGCTGAACAATAGACTAGTGCCCAATTTTGGGCCATGGAGTCAAACACATAAAGAGAATTCATCAGTAAATTAAACTCAACCAATGGATTTAAATTGTTAATGCATTGCATCAACAGATCCTCTTCTATTATCCATCAAATTTTTCTTATAGATCCAACCTGCACATTTCAATCACAATCATTTGCTCAAAACATTTTAACCATTTCATTGAAATAGAACAATGAACAAACAAAACAATCTCATGAAATTTGAGATGACAAACTCAAAGATACTCTTTATTATTGAATTCATATGATTAAACTATACAAGTTCGGACACAATTTGAAGAAATTCATGAATGTGGAAACACTTTGAAGACATTCATGATTTATCTGCACAAACTTGTTGATATTTGCTCATAAAATTAGAATTTACAGCTTATAGACTCAATATATGACTCAAAACTTAACATTTTCTATCTACCCAACCCCATACAAGAATTCAGAACCTGAGAAATCAATCTAAGAACCCCTTACAATTGAGAAAAGAAGAGAAGATATAGGAGAACAGAAAGCTCCAGAAAAAGCCCTAAAGGTGATCGGGAGATGCCATTTGGAAACTCCATTCACCGTTGATCAAAAAATTTGCAAAGCCTCTCTCCTCTCTTTGTAACAAAAAACTTTGCCTCCAAATCTACCTTTGCACAAATTTGTTGAGCAACAAAAAAATGCCCATGTGGAGAAATTCACTCCATTTTACCATTCTGCTAAAACTGGCCTCTACCTGTGAAAAACTCTGTGAAAGCCTTTTATTTTTGTTTACTTTGTTTCACTTTACAAACACATTTAAATTTCATCTCCAAGAACATAATGCATTCACATATAAAGTGAATATTAAATTCACTTTATTCATATCCCATTTGCATTTTAACCCAACAAAGTCAAATATTTACTTTACCTCATCTCCAAAAATTCACCGTGCCATTTAAAATTTGTATTTTATTTGCTTACGTTGAATGCCCAACAACAAAACATTTCATCTTGCCCCTTGTGAATAATTTTACCTTTTACCATGAAAGACCTTCAAGCAAAATGGAATTACCCATGAATCTTACCTTCATTTCACATTTAAAATATTTCACCTATCCAACATGTGTTTCACTTTATACTGAAATATTAAATATTTCACTTTGAGCTCTATTTGAAATATTTTCCCTTTTCAAAAAAAAATTGCATTAGGTAAAATATTTTACTCATCCACCTTCGAGCTTTCCTCCAGCCATTTATTTACTCCATTGTATCTTCTTTTACCTTTTCATGCTCAACAACATTTAATAAAATGTTTTACATTTAAAATGCAAACATTTAAATGTTGCCTTAGGCCACATTTAATTCACCTTATCGTGAAAATATTTTGATTTTCCCCAAAGTTTACTTTTAAAGAATGTATTAAAAAATACATTGCACCCACATTGGTCTCTCCTCTCAACCCTGCGCTCCTGCGAGAATTAATTAATGGGTATTTTACTCTAGCGAGCTAGCAGGGAGTGGTGGGGATTTACCCACATCCACCTTGCTTTTATTTCACATGCCACATTTTAATCCTTAAATTTTCATGAGGGAACATTTGAATCTTTTAAAACTTCAATGCCTTGGACTTTGAAAATTTCATCTGGCCCCTTAAAAAATCATTACTGGATGCAAAAATCATTTCCTCCTCTGTCGTTGATTTTCCTTCTTTGGTTCTTTTGTTTTAAATTTAAAACAATGTGCCTTAAATGTTTTATTTAAAACATTTTCCACTTTCACCATTTAAAATTATTTACCATTTTTTAAAATAAAACCCCCCATACTTGCCCCGCATTCCCACGAGTTTTAATTAGTGAGCATTTTACCCCCGCAAGACATCAGGGAGTAGTGGGGATTTACCCACATCTCCATGCCTTTATATTTCACTAGGGCATATTTTAAAATATTTCACTTTATATTATATTCCCACCCCATTTAAAATATATCTCCATTGGGCATTTTTCCAATTCGATAATATTTAAAATATTTGAAATATTATGTTTTCTAACTTTAGAATATGTAGCAATTTTAATTTCAGTTGTCATGCAATTGGAGGAAATTCATTGTGAGCAAACCAGGACACCTGGAGCCATGAAAATTTACGTAGGGGCAGCATCAATTATTTAGAGAAAACCCATTTTATCAAATTTTGTCTAGCCCATAAAATTCAGGTACCTCCTTTGTAAACTACCCCTGGGATGTGTTAGCCATGACAAAAATACATTAATATAATGTATCATATGACCTACGATATTGATGAAAATGGATTTGTATATGTTTTAGACCAAAAAAAGAAATGGGTTGTCATTAGAATTGAAAATTTTGAAACTTTTTGGAACACCATTTTTGGCCCTATCACGATCAGAAAGCAATTAAATAACCCATCATAACTTATCTTGGAGGTGTGAAACTGAACAAGTGTGTAGAAATTTGACCCAAGAATTGATTACAAAAGATGGCTCGACAAAAGGAGTCACGAGGTGAAAGATATTAATCAAAAAAGTTGTCTACTTAGACTTTTCTGCAACTGTGCTTATTCAAAAACCAATTAAAACTGATCAAATCACCTGTTTGGAAAAATATTAAATCAACTCCTGACAAGCTTCCATTGGACACAATAGAGAATTTTGGTTCAGTGAAAATGTGCACAAAAGGGATTGGCTTGAATCATCACCCATCAAAAGATATTGAAGGTCGAAATTGACCTCTCAGAAAGGTTTTAGGAAATGCAGGTGCAAAACTGAACAAATTGCGTTTGGTTTTGACCTGCTAAAAATAGAAAATCAAATCATGAGGCTCTGAAACCTAGCATGTGAGCTCATCTTAGTATGGAGAATTGAGAGAAACAATCGTTTTGTCATGACAACCATCTAGTTGTAAAATACAAGCTCAAATGGGAGTCTCCTTTGCAAAACTGAAAGTTTGCAAAAACTAGAAATGTGACAAAACCCTCCAGCTTTGCATTTCAAAACCCTGACAAAGTTCATCATGGGAAGCTAAAAATTGATATGCACACTCACATAGGTCACATGAGTGTTTCTGCAAATGGGTTTTGCTTAGAAATCAACAAGCTTCAAATTATGACCCTCCAAAGTAGGTCACTTAGGAAAATTTGTTAGGTGCACTTTTGAAAGTGGAGTGGCAAAATTTACGAAAGGGGCACTTCAAATTTGCAAAATTTAAGAGTTCCAATAGATGATACTAGTGATAAAATTTTTGGGATAGGTTCAATAAGTTTTGATGGCAAGCATAATACTAATGATGTATAATATGTTAAGGGTTTAAGGCATAATGTTTTGAGTATTGGTTAGATGTGCAGTAAAGGATATGATCTTGTATTTAAGGATGAAAGATGTGAGATACAGAAAGGATCTATAACTTTGATTTTTGCAAAAAAGGAATCTGAAGGAAACATCTATTAACTGAAGGGTGCTGATGGAAGATGCTCTATGACTCAGATCAATGGCAGATCGTTATGGCATAGGAGAATGTGTCACATGAATTTTGATAACTTGTTGAGGATTAGTGTTATTCAAGCCATGAGAGATTTACCAGGAATTAAAAAGCCTGTTAATGCTATTTATAGGAATTGTTAGCTTGGAAAGCAAGCAAGAAGTCATTACAGATCAAAGGAAAAATCTACTACTAGTCTACTAGATTTAGTTCATACATATCTCTATGGTCCTATAAAATTGAGAAGTTTTCTTGGTGAAAGGTACTTTATGCTTTTAGTTGATGATTATTCGAGACATACCTGGGTTACATTTCTTAGAGAGAAATCAGATGCATTAGATAGATTCAATATATTCAAAGCTATGGTTGAAAATGAAGTGAACTTGAAGATAAAATGATTAAGGTCTAAAAGAGGTGGAGAATTCAAGTCCCATAAGTTTAATATGTTTTGTGAAGTGAATGAAATAAAGAGACAATTATTTGCTTCGAGAACTCCTCAACAAAATGGAGTTGTTGAAAGGAAAAATAGAACAGTTCAAGAAGTTGCTAGATCAATCATTACTAATGTTGGTTTACCAGAAGTTTATCTAAAATAAGTTATTCATAATATTGTTTATGTATTCAATCGAGTTCATGCAAGAGAAAACAGTACAAACACTCCATATGAGCTATGGTTTGGAAGAATTCCTATTGTTAAGTATTTCAAGGTATTTAGAAGTAAATGTTATATTAGAAGAGATGAAGAAAATTTAGGTAAGTTTGATGCAAGAAGTGATGAAGACATTTTTCTTGGATATTCTACTAATAGCAAAGCATAAAAATGTTTTAATAAAAGACTAAGAAAGATTGTAGAAAGTTCAAATTTCAAGGTTGATGAGACTGTGAAGAATTTAATCAACATTAATGGATATGAATCTGATGAACCTAATCACATAAGAATTGAAGAAATTGTGGAAGAATAAGAAAAGGATGTCCAAGAAGAGGAGAATGAATAGAATGAAAGAGAAGAAGTTACTTTGGTGATTTCACCTAAGACACCTAGATATGCATAGAAGAATCATTCAGAAAATCAAATTATTGGAGATAAGACTAAAGAAGTATTGACTAGAAGCAGAGCTACTGTTGAAGTTAATCTATGTTTACTTTCTAAGATTGAACCGAAGACTGTAAGTGAAGCATGTAAAAATGAGCATTGGATGGAAGCTATGAAAGGAGAACTTATGCAGATTGAGAAGAATCAAACTTGGGAATTGGTCCCAAGACTAGAAGATAAAAACATTATTGGATCAAAGTGGGTATTCAAATATAAGTTGAATGAGAATGGAGAAGTTGTTAGAAACAAAGCAAGGCTTGTGTGTAAAGGTTACTCATAGGTGGAAGGAATAGATATTTAGGAAAATTTTGCTCTAGTATCAAGAATTGAAGCTATAAGGACGTTCTTAGCATCTTATACTTATAAATAATTTAAGGTCTATCAAGTGGATGTCAAGTTAGCATTTTTGAATGGTGAGCTAGAAGAAGAGGTCTACATGGAATAACCAAAAGGATTTCAGTTGTCAAAGCAATTGGATATGGTGTCTAGATTGAAGAAATATTTATATGGATTGAATCAAGCTCCTAGAGCTTGGTATGCAAGGTTGGATAGGTATTTTATTCAACAAGGTTTCAACAAAGGTACGGTGGATAGTAATCTATATTTTAATATTGAAAATGACAAAATCTTGATTGTAGTTGTATATGTTGATGAAATTATCTTTGGAGGAAATGAAAGAATGTGGAAGATGTTTGTGGAAGAGATGTAGAAAGAATTTGAAATGTCTATTTTTGGAGAGATGAATTTCTTTCTTGGGCTATAGATCAATCAAACAGAGAAATGAATATTTATTTCATAGTCGAAGTATGTGAGAGAGATGTTAAAGAATTTTAGGATGGACGGTTCCAAAATGGTATGTACTCCTATGGTGACTAGTTGCAAATTGGGTAAAGATGATAGTTCACCTAAGGCTAATCAGAGCAAGTATAGATCTATGGTTGGTGGACTACTATCTTTGACTCCTACTAGACCAAATATTATGCATATAGTTTTTATTGTGGATAGATTTCAAGAAGATTGTAAGGAAACACATGTTTCTATTGTTAAGAGAATTTTCTAATATTGAATGGCACTTTTGATTATGGATTATGGTATCCTAGAGATTCTAACTTTAGTCTAAGTGCTTATACAAATTTTGATTGGGATAGATATGTAGATGAAAAAAGAGTACAAGTGGTGGTACATTCTTTCTTGGTTGCAGTTTGGTGGCATGGTTAAGTAAACAAAATATTCAGTCTCTTTTTCTACTATTCAAGTTGAGTATATTGTTGTTGCATCTTGTTGTACACAAGTTCTATGGATGAAAGAGACATTGAAAGATATCACAGTGGTGTGTGATGCTCCTATTTCTATCGTCTATGATAATAAAAATGAAATTAACATTTCAAAGAATCTTGTGATACACTCAAGGATGAAGCATATATCTATAAAATACCATTTCTTAAGGGAGAAGGTCATGGAGAATGAAGTAAAATTTGAGTATGTTCCGACGAAGGATCAAGTGGTTGATATTTTCACGAAGGGTCTTCCTAAAGATTATTTTGAGTATCTTTGGGAGATGTTAGGGGTTATTGCCTCTCCTTTCATGAACTAGATGCATATGGAGATGTATCAGTATGGTGGATCTATGAATCTAGCTTTCTTCTAGAATGATGTTTTTGTGGCTACCTCTCAAGGGGAGTAGATAGTATCAGGTGTTGTCATTATGTGTATTCTATTTTCTATGTTAAAGGAGAAATAAATGTAAAATATCTTTTTCCTTTTCCATTGATGTCAAAGGGGGAGAAGAAGCATGTCAAAAAGAATGTGAAAAGAAAAGAGAGAGAAGAAGAATGTGAAGAAACAAAAAGTAAAATCTTGAGAAGTGTATTCAGAGCTTGTATGTTGTCTTTGATTGTTTTTCACATCATGTGTTGCCATCAATGAAAAAGGGGGAGATTGTTGCAAGAATGGAAAAATTGAAGGTGTTTTCATTGATGTCAACTGGTAAATTGCTTATCAACTAATTTATGTTGTCATTAGTGTCATGGATATAGGTTATTGGTTGTATATGTTGAGGATATTGAGAAAATTGTAATGAAGAAATATTGCAATTGTTTTAGTGATTGCTCCGAGTTTTGCTCTAAATTCTCTCCTATAATTGTATGGTTTAGATATGTTTTTCTTGGTTGTTGGAAGTTGTTGATTAACTGTACAGTGCAAGTTGTGTTCACAAATTGTGAACTGTGGTTTTCTATTTTTTTGGTTGAGGTTTGGGAGAAATGTTGTTGGTCTGGATTTTTCTTTGATGAAGTCTTATGAATTATGGTTCTAGAGTTGAGTTATTTTGATTGTATTGAAGATAATTTTGGTATCTAGAAATTTCATGCTTAATTGTTCTATGTTTTACACTGGTTTGGCCAACCTTGTGAGGAATACTACTTTCAAAGTTGATGAATTGTGTTGGATTTATTTGGGTCCTGATGTAGAATGTGTTTGGGTCACCGTCATTCTATTTCCACCTTAGAATTTTTTTGTGCCAACCTAATTTGAATTTGAATTTGGATGGCTAACTTTGGATATGTTTCAAAGTTGAAGATGGTATAAATATATGAGTTAGTGGTGAAATATATACAAGAGTGAAGAAGAGAGATAAGTGGAAAAGAAAAAGATCAGATATATGTGGCATTGATGGTATCCAATGAGTGTGTGTAATGCGAGTGTGGAAAATCAATGCGAAGCCTTAACATTGAGTTTTCGGATGCAATGAGCTAAAGGTGAATTTTATCATTCATGCATGTTTGCAAGTGATTGTAGTGGAATCCTTTGTTGCATTGAGATTGTCTTCTCTCTCTAATAAGTCTTCTTTTTCTTCTTTGTATCTCTATGGCAATGATCCCTTCAGGTTGTTATCCTTGATGGACAATGAGTCCTTGTTTAGGACAATGACTCCTTATTTTGGAATTAAGCCTTGTTTCATAGGAAGTGAGCCTCTTGTAATCAATTTTGATATTCTCTATAGTGTGAGTTAATCCTCACTGTGGTTTTTCCCTTATTGGTTTTTCCACATAAATCTGGTGTTATTGTGTTTATGTGATGGTTTTCAATTTTCGCACTAGTGTTCATTGTTTTAATCATTTAAGAAATGTTAAGAATTAGTTCTAGTGAATGAATTAAAGATTAAATTTGTGACAAATGATTCACCCCCCCTCTCAGTTGTCTTGTTCAACACATTAGTTAAAATAACATTATCTCCAAACTCCAAACTTGAGGCAATCACAGAAATAGAGTACTTACTAGAAATCCACCAAAGAGGGTTGATCCTAAATGGATTCCAAAGGAAAGCCACACCCCCTATATTACCTTGAGCACCAATACACTAACATTGACTTCACCACCAAAGTTTTGATGCCAAGCCACACATATTCTCCATAGTAAGCTTAGTCTCCTAAATGAAAATCATACCATATGAATCAACTCTCATCAGCTCTTGGAAAAAAATCTTGTCTAGGGAAATTGCTCAAACCCCTCACATTCCATGAAAGAATAATCATGTATGAGAGTTGGAAAAGTGGGAGTCAATAGTTTTGATAGAACCTAACCCCACCAATGTCTCTCCCATAAGCCTAATTTTATATAGATCCTTCTTGATCCTTACCTTAATGAGTTTTTCTATAGCCCACTTCTTAAGATTCTTTTGCTAGAGACCTAGAACAGGAGAAGATTTATTACCTTTTCTTGAATCTAAAATTTTCTTCCCTAGTGGGGGCATATTCTCAACCAAGACCAAATCTTCAAACCCTTCCATAGTTTCAACAACCATTGGAGGTACAAAAACCTCAAGATTTAGATTTGATTCCATTTGAGCTAATATCAAACCACCCACATCTTGACTCTCAACTAATCTAGCTATCACTTGATCCTCCACCATGGCACCTAGTTTAAGATTCATTATACCAGGTTTCACCTCCTAGTAACTAAGGTCATCCAAAACATCAAAATGGTTGAACACCTCCTCCTATCTCTCCTTGAAAGTTATTTTTTTCCCTCTATCTATTACGAGCATTAACAAGTATAAAATCCTCCTTATCTACCACTTCACCAAAAATAGGAGCCTTCACTTTATCCTCCATAGAAAGTTATTGAGGAGGCTAGTTATGAGGGGGCTCTAATGAGTGAAACCTTGGAAATCTTTTCTATAAGTTCCCATAATCTTGACATAGCTAACATTGAAAAGGAACCACCTCATAGTCTAACTATTGAACCCATGAGGAAGAGCCCAAATGAATTTCCAAAGAATCTGGAAGTACGTTACTCAAGTCAATTTCAACACAAATTCTCATAAAATAAATTACCTTTTTGTCCAATGTTTACTGAGAAGGACCGACCGACTTTCCCAACAATAGGGAAACCATGTCTAGAATGCCATTCCTCCAAAATTCCATTAGAAACCAAGGGAGTCACACCCAAACAAGAATGTGATATGAAAGTTTCTCTAAAGGGTTAAATCCATTGTGTCATGGTTTAATGAAAAAAAAACTTGATTGTAATAGTATGGACCCCCCTCAAAGACTTTGTTACAATCAACCAAGCAGCTAAACACCACCATAAAATAATTATCATCCATCAAAATTACCTCCATCTCACCCTCGAGATTCCATGTCCAACTAGCTTAGGATTCAAAGAAAGGAAGAGACCCAAATACCCATGAATTTGTAGATTAATGCATGATTTGACAAATATTCAATGTCTTTCATGATAGAGTTGGGTTGAATCACCAAGACCAACCTATCTTGGCACCTCTCCAAGAACCCATTTATTTTTAGAATAAATGGTCCCCCATTCGAGGACAACCCTTCCACACCTAAAATCTTAATCATCAAACTACCAGCTTTCCAAGATTTGATAAAGATGGGAAACTCCCATGCAAGGATTCCCTAAAATCCATTTTTTAATAAACGCCAAAGGCTTCCCCAAAATCCATAACCAGGAAAGGAAAACATAAAGGAGCATCTCCACAAACTTCCTTAAAACCCAAACACCACAGACAATAGCCAATCTGCACAAACCCACCAAAAAACCCCCAAAAGTCCCCAAACCAACACCTAACAATAACCCAAAAAATAAAAAATGACCCCACCCCTAGTGCCAAGCCCATGCCCCAACACATAGCACAACAAGAAAGAAACATCATGGCTAGGGATGACCCTAGCCCACACAACAACCATCAATGACACACACCCACACATAGACCGATTTCTCCCCCATTCTCCTTTGTCCACCACTACCTCCAATTCAAATTCAAGTCTAAAAAATATCTTATTTTTATCATTCAAATTTAATTTCCAAGGGTTTTAATTTATTTTATTTACACTTTTTTAATATAATTTGATTAGAGTACAAATTTTGTATAGTGATAGTAACATTTTATCCCATTTTGCCACCTTATATAATATAACCTCATAGCTCATTTTAGGTCTTATTATTTTATTTATATTGATGCATACATCTAAAAATTTAATAGTTTAATATCATTCATTATTCATCATCCATCTCTTCTTGACATTCCTATTATATGCATTGTACTAAAGATAAGAATATTTCATCTATGGATGTTTTTCTCTATCACATTTTATTAATTCCTTACGAAATTGTTTAGTACTAATGATCCATGATTATTAGATACACTTATGTCATATGTCCATAAATTTATGGGTGACCCTATGAATTGTGATAGTGATCAATATGATGACATATTAATAGGCACAATTGAGTGTGCAAGTAAGTCCATGGTGAATGGAAACTTTAGAGGTCACTTGAAAACCCTGATTGTTCTTAACTAATGAAGCCTAACCCTTGTATATATGGAGAGAATATGGTCTCTTGTGATGTTAATTTGGCCTATTTTGATGTAAAATAGGGGCATAAATGGCATGAAAATATAATTTTTTGGTGTGTAATCAACATCTATTAAGTATTGTGTTGAGATGATCAAGAAATGGAAGAGAATGTTAACTTAAGTGTGAATTTTTGAATTTATATTTTTTCAAGGGTTTTAAGTTGGTCCTAAAAAAATATTGTCGTATTGTTTGGATTTTCTAAATTTATTAGGTCATAACACTAGGGGTTAGGGCCTTTTTTGAAGATATAAATCAAACCATGTCCAATTTTTGAATCCCTTTCCATGTTTAGTTTTAAATATGAAAAATTTCAAACCTTTTGGTCAAGTTTAAGTTTTGGGCATGCTATTACCAACCCCTTAGTGGGATACATAGAAAATTATAAATGAGGAATCTTCCCCACTACTTTTGACAGACAATTGGGAGACAATTTTGGAAGAAGAGGTGGTCCCTTAAATATATCTCACACATTGAGTGTGCAAATCCTTAGGGTTGTTTTTCGAGATTAATTGTGAAGGTGATAACTATCACATGCACATTAAGAGTTGAGGAGATTGAATTTTCTATTCAGCTCCCACTTGATAATGACAAAAGGTTTTTTTTGGTATTCATTTTATCTAGTATTGTAAAGGGGGAAAATGGGAATAAAGTTGGAGAAACATTGAGAAGCTTGAATTGTATGTAATAACCTCCTTTCACAAATGATAATATTGTTAAAATGTTTTAAATATATTGCTTAATTATTTTAATTATTTTAAATAAATAGGTATTATGAAATTTACCCCATATTTAAATAGATAGTAATTATTATTTAATTTTAGTCATTGCAAGCAATATGTTATAAATTCATTGTGAACTATTCAAAACAATCAAACACATTCCCAACCAATCTTCAAGTTGTGGAAACAAAAGTAGAGAAATTAAGAATCTAAATAGTATAGACCAATTGATTGATAGTCACCTAGAGGGGGTATCTCTTCCATGTCTACAAAAAGGGCTTAGGTAAAGTTGAAGAAATTTCTATGTTGTTCATTTATAGCCTCCATTTAAGGAAAGAAAATGAAAATAAAAATATAAGTAAAGGATTTTATATGTATATGGGATATTTCTTCTTCTCTAGCACCACAACTCTTTAGCCTCATACATTTTTATACAGTTGTATTTCCTAAATTAAGATCCACCATCTTATCAATAGGAAACAAAGAATTTGTCTTAGATTTTTCTAAAGAGCTGAGTTTTGGAAGTGAATCAGAAGTAAATAAATGAGTTCAACATAGAGTTCTCTCTTACAGATCAAACCACCACCAAGGATTAGTCAAGTGCAGGAATTTAATTGATGGGCTATTAACCTCTAGACTTCATCATCAACTACATAGGGAACTGGGTATGCATTTCAATCTCTATCCTTCTTATTTAAAAAAAAATTCTTTCAATGAGTAAATTAAATTACTTTTGAAAGAGAATAGATAGTGAATAATTCAATATTGATTAGACTAAGTTGTATAATCATACCTTTTATACATTTAAATCTGCTCAAAAGAATCAATGCTAAAATCACCATTTGATGTACATAAATCAGCTCAACATAATTAATGTTATAATCAGAGCTTTAGTTGTTTAAATTTGATCAAATGAATTGATTAAATATGATAAAATGAATCAATTCTTTAATCACATATTTATATGTTTATTTTTTCTCAAAGGGATCGATGTTTATAAAACTATCATAGACCCTCATTTCGAATAGTAGGTAATGTATCTTGTCTATACTATCACTCTTCATAAGTATTAATATAAATGAATCAAGACAATTTCAACTATCAACAACTTCCTTGGTATGGATTAATTATTAAACCCTATTACTTTCCCTTAGCAATTAAGTTATAATGCTCATACTTATTCACATTCATACTATCCATGCTTCTACTCTTTCGAAGCATATGTCCATTAAGATTTCCTTTGTCATGATAGGAGTTAGCCTAAATAAGTTAGATTAACATGAATGATCTTGGATTAAAATAAACAAATAGAAAAATAATCTATGAAATGATAAGTTTAGACAACCTTATCACGTAGGAGGAATCTATGTTAATGGTTGATATAAAGAGGAATAAACACCTAAAAATTAGTTGATGGAGATTGAAACAAAAGAAAGTCATTTTTTGATTGATTGAATACACTTGATATAAATTACATATGTGTTTAATAGGTAAAGTGATCCTAGATAAAATTAGATTAACTAAGGTTATCCCCTTTTCACTTAACATTAAAAATATGTCGACTAGGGTTTTATGAATAAATTTTTGTCACAATGGAGAGCCAATCCCCTAGTGATTTATGATTGTGATTTGTTGTGTTGTGGTAAATTTTATGTATTATTTGATAATCATTTTTTATATATAACCTTAGATAGACAAAACTATGATTTATTAGACAAACAAAAATAAAAAGTTATAAAATTGATTGGGATCTGAGAAGTGACAATAAAGAGGAGATTGTACTACAAATTTTAGCTTGAATTAGTTGATCTAGGGCACAAGGATACCCTAGAATAAACTCCTACTTTTTTGGATATAAAATTTTTGGATTGTAAGTTAAGGTTTACACGCTACTTCCCTAGATTGTCACTAGCTACAATGTTTAGATTTGAACTGCACATAGGAAAATGGGGGAAAAGGTTGTGTTGTATAGTGGATTTCTTAATTCAAACCTCGTATTGATATTTCTACCTTCACATACAATGATTGATGATGATTAAGATGGAATGCCCTAGGTTAGGCAGAGACCAAAATGACAATAATTGACTAAAATTGATAAATGACAAATGATAATGTTACCTTGATGTAAAAAACTTTCAAGAATAGATGTCGCACAAGTTGATTTATGGATGCTTTGAATGCTTGATAGACCTGCAAAATGTTAGCTCACATAATCCATAGATTGTTGAAGCTAGCATGTAGAGGATAACTTAATAGTTCTCCTCAATGCCTTATAGTTTATCTCTCATTCAAAAATTACCTCCTTCATGTTCAAAATGAGATGAAAACATGTTTATATATGTATTGTAATTAATCTTTTTGGGTAGAGGCTAACTTAGGGTCATTTTCAAATCATAAAATCTCGTCAATCAAAATTTCAAACATTCAAAATTTTATTTTTTTGTCTTGGGTGCCTTATAAAAAAATTGATAGATGCTTTTTAGCCTAAATTTATATGGATGAAAAGGATTTAAATGTAATTTATTAATCTAACCTCAAAAAAATGGTAAATTATTATTATAATTAAAGTTATAGGCAAAATATAATGTCATGGTAGTGTGAAGTTGTCAATGGTGACAATTTTTGATGGTACATTTAGCCCTGACTTTAGCGAGAGTATGATCTTACATTCATACTCTAACTAAAGGAATAAAAAACCACATTAAAACATTAAAGAGACACGCTGATAGTAAGTTGAGGGTTGTGCAAGCCCCCAAACTAGGATCTCATCAATCCACAATGTTAAGATAAGAAATAATTCACTCACACACAAAGAAATTAATTAACAATTAATGGAGTACATTAAAGGAAAAAAAAGTAGACCCAAAGCAAGCACACTATATGCAAAAGAATACATGAAGAAGAAACTTAAAATATATGAAGAAAACACATGAAATACACAAAGAAAACATGCCAAACACACAAAGTACACAAATAGTAACATAAGATAAACAATAAAACACAAACACAAGGGTTAGTACTAAAAAGGAATTTGAGTTGGTAAGGAAAAGAGACCTTAGTTTTAAATTTGTCTCAAATATAAAACGAGAACAATAAAATTTGTTGTTTAAACATGGTATTCTCCTAAGGATGTTAGATCACTCATGAAACATATGGCTCCATTGGAAAGAAAGTTGTGTTATGCTAGGTGGCTATGTAAAATGCTCAGGTACATGAATCCACAAGCTTTGTTATGCCAAATAAATGGACCATTATTTGAATCACTCTTTAGGAAGTACATAAAAGTTTAACATCACAAGGGATGAATCAATGCTCAATGTCATAGGTGATAAATTGATAACCATGCCTCACAGGGTGTTGCAAACAACACCAGCACCAAAGAGGTGTGTCAATAATTCAAATCTCATGAGACTTCTATGGAATGGGTATGGTGATATAACCCCCTTAAAATGTTAACATAATTGTTATGTTGATATTTTAAGGAAACAAGAGACAAAGATGGGATCCTTGAAAATCATACACTCCTCCAAAAACTAGTTATCCTACGCCCCAAGTGTAAAATGAAAAGACAACCACACAAGATACTACCCAAGGACTGACACTCATTGTTGGAATTAAACCATGCACTCGATGATATGTACAAAGAGTTATTTCTATAAAATTTCTTTCATGTTGGAGGAGGAAGAGTAATCAAGAAGGCTTTGAGAAACCCTAAAAAATTATGTTCTTCCTTTGATAAAGTTGTAAGAAACAAATTTTTCTCTTGTGAAGAAAATATTTCTCACTTACCACATGATGTTTATTTTTGTAGGAAAATTTACCCTAGATCTAACTAGGACTAGCTACTTTCCACTTACAAAATAGTGGAATTCAAATTGGCAACAATATGAGATTAAATTGCAACCTAAAAGGTGAGTCAATCAACCTTGGATATGAATTATTTGTTGGAAGGTTGTCATTGATGATGTTTTCCAACAACATGAGAATGGTATGTATATTTTTCTTGATCCAGTGTTGTCATTGATGTCAAAATTGTTATGGATCATACCAACATGATTTAAAAGTATTTTTGAAGACATTTATATGGGATAAGTTGGTCTAGAAAGTATAGCTACACAAAAAATTCTTAAGTATCAAATCTACTAGTACAATGGTTTAGTGTGTCGGTTTTTGGGTCCACACTCCACCGCAAATAGAGATATCACTCTATGATTCTAACAATAATTTGGTGATCATCATGTTGGTAGGAAGGGGTGCAACAATATAGAAACAATGTTGTGACTAGGTGATGGACAAAATAGAAAACAAAAAACACAAAGAACAATGCACAAAGATAGCATAAAATGACACAAAAATTTAATTTTCATGCATTCATTTTCATATATTCCTTTTCACTCCAAAATTACAAAATTACAGAGCACTTGCTCTTTTTAAAATACTAAATAAAACATAAACAACTTGGACTACTATCCAATATAATGGTGCTACACTCACACCTAGATTTTTGCTCACTGTAGTGGTGAAGCTATTGTTGTTAAACTATTACTTCTGATAAACATTCCCTTCTATTGTGTCCTTGTTTTGTGTTGAACATTCCTTTTGTTGCTGCAGGGTCTCCACAAAATGAAAAACTAAAACTAACTCATAAAACCAACAGTTTCATTCATTTTTGTTTTGTTTGAAAAGCAAGCTAAAAAATGAGCACTTCATTTCAAATTCAAAATTACCCCATATTTAAAGGTCAAGTAGGTTTACATTGGGGGTAGTTTGGAGGAAAATTTTGTTGACTATATATTATAATAAATATTCCAACACTCCCCCTTAATCTGAAGTCAACTTTCATTCTATTGTTTCCTTTTGGAGCTGATCTCTGAAGCTGTCTACAATGCCAAGCCTATCTCTTAGGTGTTCAAAGTTGTCTTTTGGAAATGCCTTGGTGAAGATATCAACAAGCTATTCTTCAGATTTGCAATACTACAATTCAATCTCATCTTGTTCCACCAACTCCCTTATGAAATGATATTGGATCTCGATGTGCTTTCTACGTCCATGGAAGACTAGATTCTTTGTCAGAGTTATTGAGGACACATTGTCACAATGTATGATTTTGTTTTCTTCTTGTTGTTCCTTCAAATCTGCAAGTATCCTTCTCAACCAAATAGCCTAACATGTTGTTGCATTTTTTGCAATGTATTCATCTTCTGTTGTGCTGAGAGAGACAATAGTTTGCTTCTTGGATGCCCATGAAATTGCACCTGATCCCATGTGGAACGCATATCCCGATGTGCTCTTCCTATCATCTACATTTCCTGCCCAATCACTATCCATGAAACCAACTAACTTGAACTCATTTGATGTTGGATACAAAATTCCATAACTTGTTATTCCATTCACATACCTTAAGATCGTCTTTCCTTCTTGCCAATGTGTGGCCTTAGGTTTTTCCATGAACCTAGAAATTAGGCTTACTACATACATTAAATTAGGCCTAGTTGATGTCAAATACATCAAACTTGCAACCATAATTTTGTAGAGGGTTGGGTTCACATCATTGCTAATGTCTTCTTTGCATAGTTTCTAACCTATTGGTGTTGGTGTTGGTGTTGGGGAAGGTTTGTTGTTCTAAATTTTGAACCTCCTTAAAATCTAATTGGCATAGTTAGTTTGTGAAATAAATATGCCATGCTCTATTTGTTGAACTTCAATACAAATAAAATACTTCAGAAAACCTAAATTTTTCATCTCAAACTCATTCATCATTACTTCTTTAAAATCAGCAATCAAGTTGTCACTGTTCCTAGTAAAAATAAGATCATATACATATAAAACACCAATTAAAATACCACCTTTAGCTACTTTGATGTATAGTGTGGGCTCATTGTTGCTTTTGCTAAAGTTGTTGCTCAAAAAATAAGAGTCTATTCTATTGTACCATTCCCTTAGTGTTGGTTTGAGCCCATGGAGAGCTTTCTAGAGCCTATATAATTTATCCTCTTGCCTTGGGACTTCATAGCCATGTGGTTGCTCCACATACACTTCTTTCAGCACTCCATTTAAGAAGGTTGACTTTACATCCATTTGAAACACCTTCCAATTGTGTTGGGATGCAATTGCTATGACTACCTGAACTATTTCCAACCTTGCAACTGGTGCATAAGTCTCATCATTTTCTATACCGAGCTGTTGTTTGTATCCTTTCACAACTAGCCTTGATTTATGGCTTTCAAATTTACCTTTAGCTGTACACTTGGTCTTGCAGATCCACTTCACTCCAGTCACTTGTTTATTCTTGCATAAAATGATCAGCTCCCATGTTTGGTTCCTTTCTATAGCATCCAACTCTTCATACATGGCCTTACACCACTTCTCTACTTTTATTGCTTCATCAAAGTGTGTTGGATCACTATAAGAGAATAATGAAAAATCTAAATTATCATCAAAATCAGCATGCCTTGTGTTGTCATAAATCTCCCTCACTCTTTGTCTTTCGTGACATCAATGATGCGAGTGTAGGTTCTGAATTAGCTTCTAAGCTGCTGCTACTCTAACCTCTAGAGTTGTTGTACTACTAACTATTTGAGCTACTACTTTGTTGTACTCTATAGTTGTTACTCTGCTGTGTTTGTTTAGAGTTTTTTTGATGAACACTTCTAGAGTTTTTGTTTTGTTGAGTACCACCAAATGTGCTATTTTGAAATGCTTTGTGATAGTTTCTCCCTGAGTTGTTGCTCTCTTCAGCTCCTTCCAGGTTGTTGTCTTCTAGAACTTCTTCATCATCAAGGGGTATTGTAACTAAAATACCCATGGTGTTGTCCACCGTTCAATCCCATGCTTCATTCTTAATGAACACATCCCTGCTGATTACTACCTTCTTGGTGATGGGATTGTACAACTTGTAGGATTTGTAGAAATAATGAATGCATGCACAGCCCCTGAATCTCTAGAATCTTCAATGAAGGACTTTATCCATGAAAGATAATCAACCACAAGGAGAAGTGTTGCAACAATGGAATGCAGAATAAAGATTCTATATTGATATGATGAAAAAGATATATTACAAATGAGCAAGATTCCTAAATATATAGGCAAAAGAAAACCCTATCTAGATGATTTTTAAAAGATGAGATAAGATCAAGAAGGGATCTTGTCCTACAAACTAGGAAGGAAATATTATCCTATATCTTAAAAGATTTATTAAATGATTTTTTCTAATAATGCAACCTAGGACTTAATTAATTAAATGCAAGACCTAAGTTAACTTATGCTAGTGTAATAATTAATTAATTACACTAACACCCCCCCATAAGTTCAACTTAGGGAGGAAAATGCAATGATTATGCAAGAAGATGATGGGTCCTGGCTACGAGGCCATGTTAGGTACCCATGTACATGAAGATGCAAAAAGATCTCCCACAACCGGAGAAATAGGGAAAACCCAGTGGGAAGAAAACCCCTCCCCTAAAAGGAGATAAAAAGAAAGAAAGATGGAAGAGTGAAGTTTGGAGGACTCAACATTATTCCCCCAAGGACTACAACCATCACATATATACAAAAAGTAACAAATTTTTTTTGGACTAGATAGCCCCCCTATAAAGGAGAGCAGTCCCCTCTAGAATCTCTTCAAGACCAATGTGAAACTAAGTAGCCAAGTCAATTAGACCTAAAGAGAACCCATCCATGTACCACAAGTCTGAAGAAGTAAAGGTATCCATCCCTACTAAAGCAAATCTCAACTGAGAGGTGTCATAGGAAGAAGATGGTGCCATGCAAAGAGTCAAGTCAATCTAGCCTCCAAAACCTTGGTGAGGGGGGGTGATGATGTGCTTCCTACCCTTGAGTTTGGAGAGTCAGGAACAGGTTGAGCTTGATCCCAATATTTGGTGAACTTGTATACCTTGGAATGATGATCAGCTTGACCATAGGCAACAAGGACATCAAACCTATCTCTGATGATAGCAAGATCAGAAGTGAACTCAATTTTCAATCCCTCTTGAGCAAGTTGATAAATAGACAACAAATTATGAGCAATCTGAGGAATGTAGACAACATCTTCCAACATCCTTCCATCAAGAACAACATCACAGATACCAGCAACATAGATAATATCTACATTTGCTGTGAACATTCGATCAAAGGTGGTAGGCCTCAGAGTATCCCACAAAATATGTTGTTGAGAATAAGTGATATGTTGGGAAGCACCAGAGTCAAGTACCCATCCTTCTCTGTTATCAACCAAGGTAGTTATCAAAGCATTCCCCTTTCCAAGATTGTCAATAGTAGTAATGCCAACAATACCTGATGATGACTCTTCATGAGAGGGGGAGTGAGGAGATTTGACTATAGTTGATGGGAGAGAGAAATTGTGATCTCTAAGTATTTGTCGAAGCTCATGTATCTCTCTCTTGAAACATGTATCCTCAATGTGACCAAGCCCATTGCAGAAGTTACACTTGGGCCTCTCCCTCTTTGGTTTGTCTTCCTTATTCTGAGATGATGATTCAAAAGAAGCTCCTGACTTTGATTTGCCCTGATGCTTACCCTTTCCTTTTAATGGTCCTGCCACCAATGCATGTGACTTTGTGGATGTATCAACCTGATTGAGCTTGGACTTCTCTCTAGTTAGCCTTTCACAAAATGTCTCAAATGATGGCATGACAAAGCTAGTACCAAGACCATCCATGGTGGAATAGAAAGAGGTAGCAAAATAGGAAAAGGAACCTCTTAACTTAGATAAAATCATGAATATGCACTCTTTGTCAGACTTATCTTTGCCACATCCTGTAAGTTGAGTCCTTAAAGACTTGAACCTTACCAGGTAGTCTTCAATGGAAGGAAATTGATCAACAACAAGTGAAGCAGGTTCAGCCTCCAATTGCAAAGCTCGAACATCACTAACAAAAGCAAAAAGATCCTTTAGCTTGTCCCAAACCTCCTTGGGAGTTTGGCACCCCTCAATATGGAAGAACAAAGAGGTAGAGACATGTAAAGCAATGAGCCCCATTGCCTCTTCACACTTGATTTGATGCTGAAATTTTTCATATTCTCTGGTGAGATTAGGTTGAGTCTCATTCAAGGTGGACCAAAGTCCCTTAGACCAAAGAAGTCTCTGCATACTAACCTTCCATGTGTGATAGTTATGAGGAGTAAGAATCTCAAATCCTGTGTCAGCCATTGGAGAAGAGAGAAGAATAACTATCCAAGACAAATATTTTTGACAAAAAAATATGAATGCAAATATCTGATGAACTACCAACTGAAGTGAAGCTCCTAAAACAAATTTAAAAGCTAGAAAGCTTCTCTAAACCAAAAAATTAGGGTTTCCACTTCAACTAAGAATAAAATATGATAGAAGAAGAATCTGGAAAAATAGAGCACACCTCTAGAAAGTAGACAGAAATACCTTTCCAACGATATATTGTTTGTGAATTTTTGATATGGTATGCAGAAGATACGACCTCTAGAAGATTTTTACTTGATTGATGATGCACTGGCTAACAAGGTGCAAAAATGAAGCACCTGGGGCTTAAAAAAAAAAGCCCCCAGTCGCTGATATGACCGTGGGGCTGGCGTGTAGAAAAAAAAAGGTAAGCACTGCTGGATGGGTGGCGTCGGAGTGGCTGTAGGGTGGTGTGCGGGCGGCGCAGCCGGTAGAGAGGGTGGCACTGCTCGGAGTAGCGGAGCCCTTGAATTTCCATAGGACCACGGGCCGGGGCTGACGGAAAACCTTTGGTAGGAACGGTGAGCGCAACAGGCGGTGGCCAGAGAAGGGGCAGTCATCAGTGGTGGGGCTGGATGATGATGTGATAGGGCCTACAGGAGCGGAGGTCAGTATATTCCGACAGCTAATATGATTTTTTGAATTGAAAATTATTTGCAATATTCAAAAAATAAAAAATCAAATGCCGATGCCAACGGAAATTAAAAAAATCAAACCCAACATTATAGCTGCCGATGAAAATAATTAAGCCAACTGTCTATTTATATACCAGGTCGCCAGAAAATCAAATTTATGCCCAAACTATTGAAAAATTTTGCCCAAAAAAGCCAAATTTTTTTTTTACTTTTCTAAAATTTTTTTTGCCTTGATCGAGGACTGAGAGGGAAGACTTTTCTACAAATATGTACGGATTTGTACAAAAAAATGCAAAACCCAAAATATACCTCAAAGGCTCTCGGTTGAAACTACTCTGATTTTGACAAATGAATAGGTGATCTATGGGTTTTGAGGCCTTCTGGACGCAATGGAGAGGTCAGAGAGAGCCTGATCTACACCAAAAATAAGCTTGGCTCCCAAGTAGAGCCAACTAGCCTGCAACATAAAACTCCAAGCCTGCAAGAATCTTGCACTCTAACTTCCTGGATCAAGGGTTGATGTTTCAATGGACTAGCTCTGATACCATGTAGAAATAATGAATGCATGCACAACCCCTGAAGCTCCAGAATCTTCAATGAAGGACTTTAACCATGAAAGATAATCAACCACAAGGAGAAGTGTTGCAACAATGGAATGTAGAATAAAGATTCTATATTGATATGATGAAAAATATTTATTACAAATGAGCAAGATGCTTGAATATATAGGAAAAAGAAAACCCTATCTAGATGATTTTTAAAAGATGAGATAAGATCAAGAAGGGATCTTGTCCTACAAACTAGGAAGGAAATATTATCCTATATCTTAAAAGATTTATTATATGATCTTTTCTAATAATGCAACCTAGGACTTAATTAATTAAATGCAAGACCTAAGTTAACTTATGCTAGTGTAATAATTAATTAATTACACTAACATGATTTTGACTCTTCACTATAGCCTATGAAAATGCATTTTTCACCCTTATCATCAAATTTCTACCTCTTCTCTTTTGGAATGAATACATATGCCACACACCCAAAGATTCTTAGGTGTTCAACACTCTATTTGTTTTTTTACATGCCTCTTGCAGGATTCTATCATGGACAACCTTTGTACGAAACCTATTCAATATATAAATAGTTATTTCTATAGCTTCACCCCAAAATATGTGTGACAACCCTTTTTCTTTCAACATACTTGCTGCCATGTCTTGAATGGTTCTATTTTTTCCTTTCTGCCACTTCTTTCTATTGTGGGATATATCTTGTCGTGAATTGTTTATGAATGCCCTCATTCCTACAAAATTCAAAAATTATTTGGAGATGTACTCTCCCCCTTTATATATTCTAAGGGCTTTGATATAATGTCCACATTCCTTTTCAACTAATGCCTTAAACCATTCAAATTTCTCAAAGGATTCTAATTTTTTTTTCAAGAAATAGACCCATATTTTTATGTTGTAATCATCTATAAATGTCATGAAATAGGTATTTCCAACTAAGGTGTGGGATTTCATGGGTCCACACAAATATGAGTGCACTAATTCTAATTATTCTCTCGATCTCCTAGAATATCCTGATTGAAATGGTTGTCTATGTTGCTTTCCTAAAATGTAGGCTTCACATTTGCCATCAGGTTCTACAATGGATGGTAAACCCCTAAGCATTCCTTTCCTAGCTAATAAACTTAAACTAGAAGAGCTTAAGTGCCCATACCTTAAATTCCAATGTTTGGATGGGTCTTTGATGATTGTTCTAAATGCATACTACTATTCCACAGTGAATTGTTGTTCTTCTGCTGTCAGCGCTAGTGAACATTGTTGTTTCTGTCCTTTTGTTGTGTCTGTCGCGGACACTATGTGCATCCTTAGAGGAAAAAAAATTGTTTCTTGTCATCTACATGGCTTCCATCACTTTTTTGTTGCCTCCTTTCTCAAATATCTTTCATTATCCATTCTCCATCAAGATTCATGCTAGGGGCATAATAGACATCCTAGATTTGCTGCTTCTCGCCATTCTTGGTTTGAATGCTAACAACACCTTTTCCAATGATAGGAACCTTCTCATTGTTTCTCATTTTTATTTCTATTTTTATAATGTTGTCTATGGAGGAAAAAAAGTTCTTGTTACCAGTCATGTGGTTGTTGCATCTACTGTCTACATACCAAACTTCATCATTGTTGCACTCAGCAAGGTTGCAAATAGTAAAAGCATTGGATTGCATATCATTTTTAGATTTTTTCTCATTTTCTACATTTGCATTTTGACTCCCATTGTCATGTTACTTCTTCCTACACTCACTAGCTTAATGTCAATACTTGTGATAGTAATAACACTGCACATTTATTTTATCATAACTTTGATCTAAACTGTTGTTCTTCTTCTGCTTTTTGTTTGCTGATTGTGAGTTGCTTGGATCCTCTTGGCTATTTGAGTCTCCTCTTCTAGTATTTCTTCTTCCTCTACCTCTTTGAGCATTTCCTCTATTGTTTCTACCTCTTCCCTGACCTCTTCCATTGGTTTGAGCTTTGAAATCTTGCTCTAGGGAAGAAGAAGATCTATTCAATCATTGCTCATGGGTTTGTAGTGAACCCATAAACTCATCTATAGTCATCTGAGACAAATCCTTTGCCTCTTCAATGGAAATGGCTATAAGATCAAACCTAGTAGGAATAATTCTTAGGATTTTCTCAATAATCCTCTATTCTTCCATTGTTTCTCCATTAATTATAAGTTGAGTTATCAAAGTGGAGACTTTAGTGTGGATATCTGAAATAGACTCGCCATCTTTCATTAGCAAAGTCTCAAAATCTCTCCTTAGCAACTAAAGGGTATGTGTAAGATCATGATGGGCCAAAAAGTGGCAATATGATGGGTATGTGGCTGATGACTATCTTTTTACCCAAAATTGATGAAATGAAAAGGGTTTTTAAAGGAGATTCTCAGATTTCCACCGATATGAATTATGCTTTACTTTGAATTTAATAAGTAATTATTATTCATTTTCTATTCAAATTATTACTAAAATCCTGATTGATAGGCTGATTGAAAAACATCTATAGCTTTCAAACGATATCACATTTTTTGAATCCAAAACATGTGTCACATTCTATGCTTCGCATACTATAGGATTAAAAAAATAAAACTTGAATTTCATGAAGTTTTGACCAAATTAAGGTGGTTAGACATACGGGTTTTTATATTGTTTAAAAATTTGTAATAAAAAAAATCATAATTATTTACATGGAAAAAAAATACAAAAAAATATGCATCACATTGGGGCATGAGTCCTCTACTTATATCTAAAATATTATAAAAAAAACATTATCATTTTATTATGGTTAGGGTGGTCAGACAGACACCTACTTCTTATTTTTTCCCTGAAATTTAAGCACCACTGCATTGAAATTTCAAATTTTCACCAAATAGATTTATTTATTTTTAAAACAAACCTAGTAGTTTAGAAACTACATTCAATTTGCTACGTATTCTATTCTTACATATTTTTGAAATAATATAGATAACTTATTCAAACTTTTATGTCAAGTTTCCTAACTTTGATTTTTTTGAATTTTCTGCCACTTAAGGGCCTATTTTTTCCATAATGATCTTGCACATACCCTAGAGTTTTACTACTCTCACTTTATTTGTCCCCTTATAGCTATTTTGTAGAATTTCCCAAGCCTATTTTGAGTAGTTTGCTTCTGAAATATATGGGAAAATAGCCTCTCTCAAGACTACCTCAATCAAACTAAGGGCTTTTTCATCTTTCATACAATTTTCTTTCAACTAATTCTTTTGTGCATTTGAGAGGGTTGCATAGGATGCTTGGTCTATAATATCATTGAAACCATTGATGATCAACTCCCATAGATCATTGGAAACAAAAATTGTCTTCATCTTCTTATCCCAAATGTCATAGTTCTTCCCATCAAAAATTGGTGGTTTCTGCCAACCTTTGCTCTCACCTGCTGCCATTTTTCTCAAGTTTGAGAAAATAGATTAATGCCTAGATAACCTAGGGATTTTCCACAACACCCACAATAAACTTAAATGACCAAAAAAATAGGGCTTTGTTACCACTTGTTGGCAGGCGGGGGTGTAGCAATACAAAAATAGTGTTGTGACAGGGTGATGAACAAAACAAAAAATAGAAAACACAAAGAGCAATGCACAGAGACATCATAAAATGACACATAAAAATTTAATATTCATGTATTCATTTTCATATATTCCTTTTCACTCCAAAATTATAAAATTACAAAGTACTTTCTCTGTTTACACTACTAAATAAAACATAAACTACTTGGACTAGTGTCTAATATAATGGTGCTACACTCACACCTAAATTACAGTTGTTTACTATAGTGTTGAAACTGTTGCTATTAAATTGTTGCATCTGATAAACATTCCCTTCTATTTTCTCCTTGTTTTGTGATAAGCATTCCTTCTACTACTATAGGGTCTCCACAAAATATAAAAAATAAAACTAACTCATAAAACCAACGGTTGCATTCCTGTTTGTCTTGTTTGAAAAGCAAAGCTAAAAAATGAGCAGTTCATTTCAAATTCAAAATTACCTAACATATTTAATGCTGGCAGGTCAAGTAGGTTTATGTTGGGGGTAGTTGAGAGGAAAAGTCTACTAACTGCAAATTATAATAAATATTCCAACACATCAGATACATTTAAATCCAAGGTTTTTTGTTGTTTGACAAAGTATCCTTGAAGATATGAATGATAGAGTTAAGTTTTGTATATTGTAGTCATTTCTTGTAACGAAGTGTTAGTGTGGGAGATTTCACATTCCTTCATGAATGATTATTTCAAGTTTCATTGTTGAAGATAAGCTTTCATATGTGATTTGAGTGGGAATTCTAAATGGGATCATGTTTTGAGTTACACATGTGGTGAATTGAGTAAGCAAATGATTTTTTTTTGTATTTAGGTCTTATTTGGGGATGACCTAACATATTTGAAGGATTAATACGTGTTGCAATATTATGTTAGACCTATATTGGGTCCATCTCAACTATCTTGAGGAGATTAAATTTTGAATTAAGTTGTGAGATGTGGATGAAATGTTTGAGGATGACAAGTTAAATTTTGTGTGTTACTTATAATTAGGCCAACCTAATTGAAGTTACACTTGATGTGGATATATATAGGATATTGATTTTTGTGTTTTGTAGAATATGTGGTGCAAGTGATGTGTGATAGATGTCATGTATAGTTTTCCACCAACATGTGTGTGATGCAAATGTCAGTAGAGTTGTGTGAATTGTGTGAATTTAGAGCAGAGCAATGCATTGATCTAGATCTGTGTAAAGATTGTTTTGTACATCATTGGAACTATAATCCAACATATTGTAGATGCAATTGTAATAGTTCAATAGGTTGTGAGCCACCCCTTCTTTTTTCTATCTTATTCTTTATGGATAGTGAGTCCACCTGCAGTTATCATTTCTATAATATACAATATCTAGATATAATATATTGTGAGCTAACCCTCATTATGGTTTTTCCCATTTTGGGTTTTCCACATAAAAATATTGGTGTTCATATGTTATGTGATTTTGTGGATGTTTCATGCTTTCATTATTTATTGCAGTTGAATATGTTTTGATAATTGGATGGTTAATATCTAAATGGTTTAATAGAATATTGATTCACCCCCCCTCTCAGTATTCTGGGTGTACAACAATTGGTATCAAAGCTTGGATCCCTGGAAGGAGCTTGACAGTTTTGGGAAGATCTTAGAGATTGAACACATGGTTGATGTAAAGTTTCCTATTCCTTTAGAAGAGATTCCTACTATTCAACACATATAATAAGATTGCATGATTGAAAAATAATATGAAAATAGAGATATGAAGGAAAATATTAAAGAGGAAAATGGGTGTATCAAAAGAATGGGAGATTAGATCAAGAAGTTCAGAGAAAGGTATAAGGAATTCAATGAATAATTTGAAGATCTATCCTGATTAAGAGTATAGGTGGAAGAAAAGAAAATAGTTGAGGAATGTAAAAATTCAATGGTGGAAAGAAAATCTAATGAATGCACGAGGCTAGAAAGCATCTAAAGAAAAAGGTGGTTTAGGACTTGAAAAAAAGAGAAAGTTCAAAAGTAGCTTAGACACCTAATGCAGAAAAGAAGATCAATGAACCAAGAAAGACTAAAGACAAGAAAAATGGCAAGATTTGGAATCAAATAAGCAAAACTAGAAGACCCTATCAGACAACCAAATGCTCAAATATACCCATATTTCAATGGTTTTTGTTATTCTTGCAATAAATATGTACATAGAGCAATGGAATGTAGAAGTAGAATGAATCTGAATGTTTTGTCCTTCATTGGTTAATGCTTTACATGTAAAGATTTGGAAATAGAACAAATGAATATAGAAGTTAAATGATGAATAGATATAACAATGGTAGAATGAATCAATACTTCAATAGTTACTATTATACATGCTATATAGATTTGGACACAAAGATAATCAATGCAGATCCAAAATGAATGGAAGGAATAGTGCTCAAAGAAATATCATATACAACAACTATAGTAGGGCTAAACATATAGCTAAATTTTACAGAAACAAAAACAAAAGGATGATCTGGCAAAGAAGAATGAACTAGTGAAAAAGATTGATCTGATTGAAGTAAAAAAGGAAGTGGAAAAGATCTAGAAAAAGAAGGAGAAGACTGAGGATAAGGGAGAATCTGTACCACCCTCTAGTGCAAATCTTTCCTTCGGTAACTAAGCCAAGATCTATGGCTTAGGGGGATATTTAATGGATATCTTATATCCCCCACAAGAAAAAAAGGTTTTGAAGCAACAACACAAAGATATTTCATAAAGAATGGAATGATTGATCTATTGAAGAAGATTGTGGAAGGAAATATGCTAATGCAGAGATTTGTGGAGCTTGGGAAGTTGATTGTGCATATAGTTTTTAGGGTTACTAGCTTTATGGTTTGTTCATAGGTCTAGGGACTATTTCCCATGTCTGATTCTTTTCTATATGCTATAGTTCCTCTTTCATAGCTCTAATCCAACTTTCATCTTCACATGCTTCTTTTACAAATTTAGGTTCTATTTTAGAAATTAAACACAAATTTACCTCAGCTACAACTCTTCTTCTTGTCTTCACACCTTCACTCTTGTCTCCAATTATCTGATCTTCCAGATGATTTTTTTGTACTTATTTAGGAGTAGGTTCTGGTTCATTCTCTTCTTCTTCTTCTTCTTCCACTTTCTCTTCTTATTTCTCTTCTTCTTCTTCCTTCTCCTTATTTTCTTCATATATATGTCCATAGATAGGATAATCAGGTTCAACTTCAATTATCTCAATAGGTTTCTGTATGTTTTCATCAACTTTCACATTAGCACTTTCAATGATCTTTCTCAATCTTTTGTTAAAGCATCTGTATACCTTGCTAGTAGTAGAGTATACAAGAAATATTCCTTCATCACATCTAGAATCAAACTTTCCAAGATTTTCATCATCTCTTTTAATGTACCATCTTGTTCCAAATACCTTAAAATATTTCACAGTAGGGGTCTTACCAATCCATAACTCAAAAGGTTTCTTTGTGTTGTGCCTAATTTGAACTCTATTAAGAACATAAATAGTAGTATGTATCTCTTCTCTCCAATATACATCCCATACATTAGACTCTTTCATCATAGTTCTAGCAGCTTCTTGAACTATCCTATTTTTCCTTTCAACTACTCCATTTTGGTAAGGGGTTCTTGGAGTAGAAAATTGTCTTTTATGCCACGATTCTCACAAAATGTATTAAATTCACCAGAAGTGAATTCACCACCTCTCTTAGATATTAAACACTTGATTTTCAGATTTACTTCATTCTCCACTCTTGCTTTGAATACCTTAAACCTATCCAAGGCCTGATTCTTTTCTCTGAGAAAAGCAACCCATGTCATTCGAGTGTAATCATCAATAAGCAACATGAAATATCAATCACCATTCAGGATTCCAGTCTTAGTCAAACCATGAAGATTAGTATGTACTAATTCCAACATTTTGTTAGTAGAATGTTCCTTTCCTTTAAACCTACATCTTGTCTACTTCCCCAATTAACAATTTCTACATATGGTATTAGTAGGTCTTGTGATTCTAGGTAGTCCTCAAACAATCTCCTTTGCATTAATCTTGACCAGGTTATCAAAGTTCACATGTCCCATTCTCTAGTTCCATAACCAAATTTCATTGATCTAAGATACAAGAATATGACCATCAACTCCTTTCAACTAATAGATGTTTCCATGAGTTCTTCTTCAAGCATCAATAATATCTCCATTTCCAAATCCTTTCCTAATTTCATAGGTATTGTTCTGAAACACAAGTATAAAGCCATTGCTACACATCTGGCCAACATTTAGAAGGTTATGCCTCAAACCCTTCCCATAATACACATCATCAGTACTATGCACTCCATAAAAAATAATTGAACCTTTACCACAAATCTTAGCTCTTGAATCATCACCAAACATAGCTAAACCACCATCATACTTCTCGAGTTTAGTGAACTTACTCTTATCTTTGGTCATGTGATTTGAACATCCACTATCAATTACCCAATAGTCTTCATCCTGTCTTGTGTGAAAAGTGGTAACCAAAGTACCTTTCATCCTATTCTTCTTAACATATGGAGCCTTCTTACTTGAACATTTTCTAGGGTTAGTGGATACAAATTTACTTTCCAAAGCTAATAATAAGCATTCACTATCATCAACTTCATTGTCAGATTCATCATCAGAGATACCTACCTCTTCCTTAATATAGTACATCTTCTTATACTTCTTATCCTTCCTATCCTTATCTTTATAATCCTTTTTCTTCTTATGTGTAGCCCTATTCAGACATCGTGAAGTATAATGACCAATATTACCACAACTAAAGCATTTAAAGGGTAACATACCTTTATAATTTTTTGTACCTTTCTTCAATTTATTGGTGAAGTTAGCTTCCAACTCACCAATACCATCGCTATCTGGTTCCTCCTCGATCTTCATTGCATTAAATGTAGTTTTTGTCTTTTCTTCTATCTTGTCATCTTTTCAGAAATTTCTCAATTCAAATGCTTGCAAGGTTTCAAACAAGTGTTCCAAGGTGTACTTCTTAGGATCATACATTTAACAATCATGAAGATTTTATCATTGTAGTAGTTTGGTAGGGAAATCAGGATCTTCTCAATTATGTCTTCATTTGATAGCTTTCCTCCTTGATTTCTAACTTCATTTGTAGTCTATTCAACCCTATGAAACAAAATTGTAAATTCTTCACCATTTTCCATCTTCAGGTTCACAAATCTACACTTTTCCACCGGTCTCTTTGTCAATTTCACCTTTTCATTTCCTTCATACATGTCTTCCAACTTCTAGAATTCATATGTAATATCCAAAGAATTAACCTTTATTCACTCATTTTTAGATAAATCATTGCAAATCACATACTTTGCTTTCTCATTTTCTTCATAAGCAAAGATCTCATCTACAAAATTAATACCACTAGACAAAAGTGTATACTTTTTCTCAACAACCTTCTAGGTCTTAAAACCAAGAGAGATAATATATCCTCTCATTTGTCCCTTCCAATCTTTGTAGTTAGCTCCATCAAACATAGGAATCACCAGTTTGTGCACCATTGAATCTTCCTTAAGTGGTTAAGCTCTACACAAACAACTGTAAGCTTTGATACCAATTGTTAAATAGACCTAGGACAAATAAGAGGGGGGTGAATCAATTGTCACACAAATTTAAACTTTAAAATTTATCACTTATCAAATCCCCAACCACACTATTCCATTATTAAATATAAGCATGAAACATAAATAACAGAAAGTAAATCAACACAATGAACACCATATTTTTACATGGAAAACCCAATAAGGGAAAAACCACAATGAGGGTTAACTCACAATATAAAGATTATAAATTCAATACAAAGGCTCACTGCCCAAAAGAGGACTCATTGTCTAAATACAAAGGCTCACTGCCTACAAAGGACTCACTGTCCAATAGGGAGGCTCACTTCCTATAGATACAAAAGAGATCAAAAGATCCACCATTGCAATTAAAGCACATTCATAGGATTACATAAACCTTTATTTTACTGCCTTCAACAAACTAGAAAAATGCTATCACAACTTACTCACACACACTTCTTCTCTTATGATTTGTGGCACACTTTCGTTACTTTGCATCACACTATCATACGATTCTTCACAACTCAACTTGATTTTATACTATTCTCAACCTTAGAAACTTTCTCCAAAGTTGACCACAATAGATCATTTCATAAATTCAAATTAGGTCAGCAACTCTAAATTCTCGTGGTGGAAAGGAATAAGAGTGGACCAATAAAACATATAACCAAGACCACAGATAATATTCTTGAATCCTCTAGATGCTCTCTTAATTAAATTTTATTCCTCAAATAAAGTGTAAACACTAGGTCAACCAAACCTAATGAAAACACAAATGAAAAATGATGCACATGATTCCCAACCAGAAGATGACAGGTGAACGCCACAACACACTTAAGCATGATAATCAATTTTAGAACCTTCCAGATACATCTGCAACAAGAACAAGCTGCAATCACTGAATTTATTTTATTAGACAATTCAGACTGTGTAGACACTAAAATAAAAACTGAAACATGACTTCTAGATTACCAAACTCCAAACCTATTTTCCAAAGCATAGGAAAGACCTTCACAAGACATATCCCAGATACGCAAGATCTAAAATGAAATAGAGAAAAAATGTAGAGCAACAATATTTCTCCCACTCCATAGAACACTGACTCTTTCGGTAGAACACACATACCGGTGGACACAACATTCATGTACCTTCTCACTAGAAGTAGAAACCTAGCATATGTTACCATGAAAATACAAAAACCATGCCTTCAAATCTGCACAAGCATAGGATCAACATAGGAGAAATGCGGAGCACATACTGGAGCACGATCTAAACACATTAAACACTTTGACTTCTCTTCTTATATTAATTTTCTCAAAAGCACTTGGAAACTCAAAAATCTAACATATCTGCACCACCATAAAGATAGTTCCATGTACTCACAACATCTCATCAAAAAATTAACCATACATGCACAATATGCAACATATAGAACCGTGCTGGCATCAATGACAACATTAATGACAACACCACTAGACTAGCTCATACTTGCAAAACATTCTTGTTAGCTTACATTACATTTGCACTCACCTCACATTTAGTATACTTTGCATGAGTGTTTTGTGTCCTATTGCTAATATGTTAGTGAGAATAATTTCAAGACTCATGTCATCCCATGATAACGCAATCATTTTGGATCTTGGGTTATCTAGAGCTTCCACTCCTAGTATTGACATTAGTACACTAGGCATGGATAATACCCTTAGTAACTCTTTTCCTTTAGATGGAATGCAAGTTGAAACAATAAATGATAGAATCCTACAAGAAAACATAATTCAAATTCATGAGGACCTAGTAAACTTACAACATAAAATAAGCCTCGATAATATTTCAACCACTGCAATTCCTACTATAGAAAACATTCACCACATGCTTGAAAGTGATGAAGGCCTTGACCTTGTGAAAAAAATAGTGCAAATATTTGGAAAGCATCTTCCCTTAACTACTAGTTTTCCTTTTCCAACAAATAATTTTAAAAGACAAGGAGGAACTCAAATTCCTCCTCCCACAACCATATCCTCAATCCCTACCTATACCACTCCCCAAGTCACAACAATAATGTAACAAGTTTGTAATGTGATTCCCTAAGTATTCCTGCTAGCATCCCTAGTTCCTATGTGGCATCACAACTTATATCTTCTACCTTACCATCTATAAGAATTCCATTCACTTGTCCTACAACTACATACACTCTATCACCTTCAATTCCATTCCATAACACAAGCAATGACCTTCTCATAACACAACTCTTCCAAATTGTTTCATCCCTTCAAAAGAAAATTTCCACTATCAACCAAAACCAAAATGGTCCACCTACATATGTCAAAAATAGTCAATTGTCCTCAAAGATATTGTGAAAGCCAATGCCACAAGGTGTAGAGGTTCCTAGATTTGAGAAATATGGAGGGAAGGGAGATCCTTCTAACCATGTTAATGCTTACACTATGTTATGTAGTGACTTTGTCCTTGACGATAAACTGTTGGCAAAAAATTTTCTTAGGTCCTTGAAAGTTGCTGCCTTGGAATGGTTTTCTTGTTTACCGAACAATTCAATTAACTTATTTAATGAAATTTTTGATGCATCTATAAGCCATTTCCAAGTGCATATAACTCCCAAGATGAACATGGATGACTTGATGAGATGCAAGCAAAAAGAAGAAAAGATAATTGACTTTATCTCATGCTATCAATCACTTTATTCCCAAATCAATGTCTAGGTCCCTAACCCACACCTTCAAAATACATTTATATAAAACATGCAAACTAATATTCAAGGAAAGTTTACCATGATTAAATTCCCATCCTTCATGCACATATTCACCACCCTCTATTATTATCAAAATTTGGTTAGTAGTTGAGATATAAAGTCCACTTCTAGCTGAATCGAAAGATCTAAACCCGCAAACCAAAAAAATTTCCAACCTTTTAGAAAACAAAACAAAGGGTTCCTTC
Source organism: Sequoia sempervirens (assembly GCA_007258455.2). Taxonomy (NCBI): domain Eukaryota; kingdom Viridiplantae; phylum Streptophyta; class Pinopsida; order Cupressales; family Cupressaceae; genus Sequoia; species Sequoia sempervirens. Next base: position 118,040,604 of record VDFB02281492.1, read on the forward strand.
AATTTAATATTGCTCAAAAACCAACTCAAAACATCAATAACCAAATTGCTACTATCAAAACCATGGTGCCCTTTACTTATGAAGATCCAAAGAGACAATTTACTTCCTTACCTAATACTCTCCATAACACAATGTCCCAACTCCTAGAATAGAAAATGATTACCTTATTCCCTATCAAAATACCCAACCTTGATAAGCCTTTATTGTCGAGCATGAAATCAAATGCTTATTTCCACTATCGTCGACAAAATGTACATGACATAAAACATTGGAAGCAAATTAAACATCTTGTGCAAGACCTCATTGATTTTGGTTGTCTATCCATTAGAGCTGTTAGCAATCAAGGAAATAAATCTGTTGCTCCTCCGAACCAAAACTTGCAAATTTTCAAAAGTCCAATGCCCAAACATAACATTTCATTTGTCAAAGTTAGTGAGACTACAAAGAATGATGTGATGAATGTTGATACAAATTATGAAAACAATACTATCAATCCTATGGATGGAATGGTCAGGGTGATAGATGTCATCCCTCATAAGGGATGAACTAAGAATCCTCTTGAAATTGCTTTATCTTCCAAGGATATAAATAAACACTTACCCAATGGTCCTCTCTACATATTCGATCGTATCTATGGCAAGCCCACTAATGGGATACTAATAGATCCTGCTTGTGGAGAGAATGTAATCACCGAAGAATTTTTACTTTTGCATGAACTCTATCAAGATGAATATGATAGACTGAAAGCATGGGTCAATATTCACAATGGTTGCACATTCCCTATGATAGGATTGATCACCTTACCATTACAAATAGGACCAAAAAAAATAGATGTCATCTCCATCATCCCACAGTTAGACCAATTTCGTGTGAAGTTAGGCCACCTATGGCTTCACTCCATGAATGTTGACCCTTTGGTTGTACATAAATGCTTAAAATTTCCCTTTAACAATGACATATTTATTCTTCACCATAGCAGCTTTAACCCTTTTTCATCTAAAGGAAACTTTTCTCTAGATGCCTTTTGGCCCAAACCCATGGAACCTATAAAGCCTAGAGAAGACTTCTTTTTCTTGCCCTACCAAAATCTCAAGGAAAAGAAGATAGCAAAGCTATCCCTCCAAAACATGTCCCCCTCAACCTCCGCACCTCCTATCCTTGATGAAACCATGCTTGAACCTAAACAAGATCTAAACGACCAACCTAAAACAAAAAATTCATCCACATCCCACAAATGCCCAAGAGACTTTGAAACCAACCCCATCACACCCCTAGAATCAAACACATTTACAAAGTCAAAGAGAAAGTGGTTGAATAGCCTCCAGTGGTTCCTTTCATTCGTCCCCTTAGGGAAGAAAAGAAACCTATGGTTGATTGACCCACTCCTACTCAACTTGAAAAAAGGAAAAGAAATAGAGGTGCTTAAGAGCATAGGTGTAGATGTCCTACCCTTGCTCTTAGGTTGCATGAAGACTTAAAGAATGAAACTAAAAATCCGAACTTGACTAAAGCAATGCATGATGACCCTCCTCCACAACTGAAACAAAATGACCTAATACAAAAATCACAACAAGATTTGAACTCAAGATTCAATGGACATTATCATTCATCCTCTTTTTGTTATTAACTTGGATGATGATGAGGTCGCTAAAATTTACAAAGAGGTGCATAATGAATTGAACACATTGTTTTCCTCTTCCATGAGCTTAAATGAAAAATCTCCTATCAAGAGTGGTGAACCTAGCACTTTCCTAGTTTGACACTTGCCCTTGTCCCTTTGGCTAGTTGCTCACCTTCAGTATATAATGAACATTATTGGGAGGCAGATGAATTGATCATAGGTTGACTCACATTCACCTTTCTAATATTTTTGCATTATTTATTTTCCTTTTTCTTTTTCTTTTATGTGATTGCATGTGTGTAATGTGATCCCTCATGATTTTTTTCTTGATGTTCTATCTCTTTATGACATTTCTCTATTTGTACCTTAATTCTTCTCTATTTCATACACCACTTTCACTTTCAACTTTCATTTTCATGTGTTTCCTTTTAGGGGTGACACAAAGCATTGAGCCATTCATGTCTCCTTCATTTTGACGCAAAAGCTTTTCCTTTTTCTTTCACCTTTTCTTTTTTCATTTGTGTTGTGTTTTCCTTTTGGGGATAATGCAAGGCGTTGAGACACCCTATGTCTCTTCCATGTTGACCAAAAGGTTTTTCTTTGTTTTATCTCTCTTTTTGTCATTCTTCTAGTTATATGTGTATTTGGGTGATGATGAAAGTTCCAAGCTCTCCCATAATAATTGTAGCAAAGAACTTATTGACCCCAAATCCATAGATCCCTTATGTGTTTGGTGTTTTCATTTTGGGGGAAACCCCTTTCTTTCCTTTTTCTTTTTCCTTTACATGATGCAGCGTTACTCAGAAACATATGAGTTGGCATAGGGTTTTCCTAGTTGGCTCTCATATCTTCTTTCTTGTTTTCATTTTTCATTTGATACTTTAAAGTAATTGCTCACAATATGGTGTTTAGAAATTCCTTTAAAGTGGGAGCATACATTGGTATTATTCTTTTACATTTTCCCTTCTTCCTCATTCTTAGTGCAACCTTCTTACTTCATATGATGTGTTTGTCACTTTGTGGATGACATTGGGTATAGTGTCCTTCATGAGCATGATTTATCTTAGCATATTGCATCCCTCTTAGTGGATTGATGCAATGCACTACAACCCCTAAGTTGTGAATCTTCTATTCTTTGATTGGTTCTCTCTTGGATACATTAGGCATGATGTTCCATAAGTTAAGACCTCACATGAACTAAGCAAAACTCCTTTAAATATTTCATATTTTTGCATTTTACATTTGTTTTTATATGGCCACCATGCATAATACATCTTGAATTCCTATAGTTCCATTTCATTTGTTCATGAGCTCGAAGCATACAAAATTTTTCTTGCCTCATGAAGCTCAAAAATTCATTTCTTTTTTAGTGCCTTATTAAAGTTATCAACGGGTATAACTTTGGTATGGTTGAGCAAGAAGCCCAATCTGAGGCATGATTTCCCCCATATCCACCTACATGTGTGTGAGTGCATACCATCCATGAGTATATGTTTATCACCTTTTTAGGACTTTTCACCCAACGGACAACCGAGAGTTTCGTCGCCTTAGAGTGAGTATGCATTTTTCAGATAAATAACCTAGATCTGATCCACATCGGAATGGAAAAATGGTCAAAACTTGGTCTAATTCTTTCTTTTCTTTACTTTTATCTTTCTTTGGTAGTGTATGATTGGCCTTTTCATTGTTCTTTATATTATTCCTCATGTGTGTTCTTTTGTGCTAATGTTGGCTTGCCATGGGATCTTGATCCTTGGGGCTTGATCACCCCTCTTGATTATTATTGTCCCATCTTGCTGGTCACCAAAAAAGTAACCCTTCTACTTTTTCTGACTTGTTTAGGCCCCCCTTGTAATTTTAGCTTAAATTTTTCCTTGATTTAGTGTTGCACTTTGGATAAAAAATTCACATTAAGTCTTGGGCCCTTGTAAATTAATGGAATTTAATGATGTATTGCAAAAGTGTTGTGAAGTATTGTAACACACCTTCACACTTTTCTAGGATTTTATCAAATAGCTAAGCATAATAAATACAATTTTATCTAAAATAAACATAATCTTACCTTATTCAGAGTGTTGTAAGTGTTGTAACACACTTTCACATTCCTCTAGGCTTATCATTAATAATTGGGATTTCTTATGCTTTAATTGGCCCCATTTTGCATCTAGAGTCCTTATTTATGTTTAATTTTGAGGATAATCCCGAAAAATGCCATTTAAAACATTCAAATCCTGAAACCAACCTTAAATTCCTAAGGTGGGACTCATTCACTATTATGGGAAAATGAGTCCCCTTAGGTGGGACCCATTTTCCCAAGGTTGTGAATGAGTCCCCTTTAACTCAAAATGCAAATATAATTTAAATTTTTGGTGGGTTTTTATTCTCCAAGATCTAAGGTCAGCCTATAGTGTTGTAATTTCGAGAATTATTGCGTAATTAAGTATAAATACAAGTTTTTTTTCTCTCATTTTCATACCTAGCATTCAAGTATTCATGCAAATAGTTTACAAGAGCATTTGAGCATTCATAAGACTATTCAAGGCATCTGAAGGGCAGATTATCAAGCATTCAAGAGAAATTTCAAGTCTCTTTCATCATGTCAAAGATTGTTTGCATCATGTTGTTTTAGAGATAACAATTGCGATGTAGGATTATGTGATTAAAGCGAGTATTGAATTCAAGAGTTATCACCATAAAGCTAGAGTCCAAGTCTACATCCATTGGAGCCATCACTTAACATGTTTGCAACAATTTATTGCAAGGGTTTGGTGAGTTGCAACATTGTCTTTTGTTCATTCATCATTCTCTATTCTATTTAATCCTATTTCAAGGGTTTAATTACCAAAAAGGATTTTGACCAAGGAAAACCCCTATTCACTAACCCCACAACATTTTTCCCCCTTCTTGTGTGTGATTTGCAGAGCTGGGTTGTATATTTTCCACAGAGTTAGGTGGGGAAATTTTTTCAAAGCCCTACAAGTTGTCAAAGTTGTCACTAAGACCTTGGAGAAGCTTGGAGAAGGTCTACAGGTTGAATTTTGCAGTTTTGAGCTTGGATTTGAATTAGGAACATAAGAGAAGACCGAGAGCTACAAAATCTAGTTTTGAACTTCCATAATTCTATAAGTGGATTGATTCACCACTATTGGTGAATGAGTCCCACTGTACCTATTTTTTAGGTATTTTTACAGATCTGAGTACCTATTTTTTAAAACCAATTTTGGTATAGTTTACTCAAAACTGGGTTGATTCACCCAGCTTGGTGTATGAGTCCTAGTTGGCTTCAACAACATATTTTTTAGGATTCTAGATCTCCATTCTACCTCCTTCAGTTTCCCAGGTCCACATTTCCAGTTTCATAGTTTTTTGTTACATTTTACTTGCATTTCTAGGTCATTTTGCATATCACATTGTGTTTTCCAACATTTCCCTTAACCACAATTTTGGTGAACACATCTATTACAAAGATAATGGAGTTTTTGTATCTTTTCAAGTTATAGGGTGTGAATGTATAAATAAGAAAGATGTCTTCAATATTCTTCCAATCCTTTTCAAATTTGTAACCTACACACAGATGGAGAGGAAGGATTGTGCCATATAGGTGCTTGTCGCATTCAAACCCCATGTTGGTATTTCTACCTCCACAATGTACAAATTTATGATAAAAATATCTTATCCTTTTGAGGGATATAAGCTAAATGATAATGGAGTAATGAATTGATAACTTGTGACAACTTACCAGATAGATCTAATCTCCTTGATGGAATTAATTCATTCTCATCACTTCAAAGATTCCTTGTTGCTTGTCTTGATTTGATTTAAGGGCCTAAAAATGTTAGTTATCACAAAAGATGAAAAAACTTACATAAAAATATGATGAAGGATTAACTTGATGCTTTATTGAAAATAATGCTGCAATAATACTGATAAATCTACTCTTGATTGTCCAAGTGATTTTTTGTAGGATCTCAAATTTGCTCAATAATTTCTCCTTAAGATTAAAATGGTGAAAATACTATGTATTTATATACAATTCTTCTAATTTACCAAAATTTAAATCCCAATGGCTGAAATTTAGGATTTGAATTTTAATTAATAAATTACTGACACTGACATTTAAATTTGGGGAAATTTTGGGAGGACAAAGGTGCAAGGTTCCCTAGTCTAGATCCCACTTTTTTTGGGATCCAAAGTGTTGGGGGTAAAATATTAAATACATACTTTTATCTTGTATATTTTATTTTCTAATAAATGTTTAAAATGGGCCATGGAATGCATAATTTAGGAAATTAGTTGCATAATTAGGTCCAAGCACATAGAGAGGAGAAAAACCTAGTATGAAATTGTTAAGGGTTATAATTTATGATGTTGCATTTAGCCCCTAGCTTTTAGTGAGGGTGTGAAATTATGCTCAGACTCAATAAATTAAGATTATTTCAGGAGGGATGAACTATTATCAAAATATTAGAGAGATAGGATGGCACTTAATCTAGGGGAAGTATGCAAGCCCCTAGGATTCACGATACCATGGAAAAGCGACATGAGGACAAAGGAAAAAACATGTGAAGTAGAATGCATCATGGAAAACATGAAGTATACATTGTGAAGACAAATAAAATAACATAATGAAACCAAAATAAAACATAAACACAATCCCAATGTGATGCAAACACATAACATGCAATAATTAAAAAACATAAATATAAGGTGTTAGAACTGTAAAATTTTGAAATTTTTATAGTCTTTTGCATTCAAGAGTTCCAGCATTGAGTCCTCATCATAAGCATAAAATTCCCTCTTTGTATTCTCTGGCTTATTTTTTGTCATAAAATCAATTGAATCCATCAATTCCTTCATTTTTCATTAAAAGACCGGAATCGACAAGACATAGTAAAAGTCCCCCCGACCTGATTTTCACTAATATATGTTTGTTGCAGACTATCGGTAGGACAATTTGCTTGTTTCGGTGACAAAAGGAGTCATTTCGGCAAAGGGGAGTCATTGTCGGAGTGAAGTCATAGTGAATACATTGTGTTTCGCCGACCGGTGCATGTGGGAGTATATTGCTCAAGCTAAGGGTGTTCGGGAGAATGTCTCAGCGAACTATTTTTTCTTGCCGACAGGCATCTATAAAAAATATATCGGCATATGTTGGGGCATTGATGTAATGCTAGGGCGAATGCCATATATCATATTGACAGATGCACAAAGGGGTTGTTTCGGCCAGACTGATTGGTATCGGTATAAACTCATAATGATATCTTTTTGTCTTACCGACTGGCTTGCAAACAAATGTCTCAGTAAGACTTATGTGCATCGGGGAAGGTCTTAGGGAAGGGGCCATTGTTTGGCTGAACTAAGTTCAAAGGTATTTAAAAGCTATCGGTGAGAAGCTATAGAGTCTTTCCAAGGTAAAACTTATGCCGATAGAGATGTGTATCGCCAGGAAAAGAAGTTTTCGGTGTGAGCTTCACCGAGGTTTAAAAGATATACCGACAGAATACTTCGGGGTGAGTCTTGCTGATAGGAGTAATCTGGAGGAGTGATTTCGGTAAGACATTTGTTTTCGATATGAGTCTTCTTGAAGGTTCATTGTCTTGCTGAAGGTATTGTTTTGTTTGTTGGTTTTATTTCTTCGATGAGAAAACTTGGTTGACATGCCAAAATGAGAATTCATCGGTGAAAGGGGTGATTTTGTCTTAATGATTGGAAAGTACATTGAAGAATACATATCGGTATGGCACCATGATATCTATGAGACATTTCCCCAACTTTGAAGTGTCACAGCGACATGAGAAGCATATGCATTAGTCATGAAGTTGATTCCAGGCGTCGGTAAGACTACAGAGTGTCTTGATGAATGGTGAAATAAACATTGAAAAGGGATTTTGCCCCAAATTTGAAATTTTCTCATCGAAAGGACATTTGATGCGATAGCGCCAATTTTAAAGGAGGCTTCATTTGTGCTTCATTAATGGTGCGATGGAATAAAACAGTAATGTTTTAATCAATTCCTCATTTCTGAATTGATTGCTGGTGAATTGGCATGCTGAATAGAGAACCGAGACATTTTTTCAGTCTGAGGAGCTCAAGTAGAATACTATAAGTAATTGCTTCTTTTTTTTTCATATTTTGATTCTGTAAGATTGAAAATGGAGTCTTTTGGTTCTGGAAAGGGTAAGGGTAGAAAGCCTGGTGAGAGTAGTCAGTCGAAGGGAAAGAAACAAAGGATTGATACAGAGCATGAAGGAACTTAAAGGAAGCTAAACCAAGACCTTATTGAAAAACTACTTGGTTCGAGGCCTAAAGCTAGAAGGTCTGCACAGCTTAGGGCAGAAGTTCACAAGCTGGATGAAAAATGCAAGTTCATAGGTGATCTCTGGACTGCTGTGAGAGGGTATGAGCTTTTCAATTTCCACTACCATAGGAGAAACCGTTTTGAGCTAGTCTGTAATCCATGGAAGTTGAATGTAGGGAAATTGGTGTGCCCTAATGTATTCATTAATGCTGAATTGGTAAAATTGCTTGTTGATCATTATGGTCCAAAACATAAAGCAATATGTGATCCTTCTAGAAAATGACAGATACATGTCTCAAGAGAAGCAATTGGTGAGGTTTTCAAACTGGAAGGGTTTTGCAACGAGGAAATCAATTTTGAGGAGTTGCAGAAGGAATTTTTAAGAATGGATACAAGCTACAAGGGTTTGGCATTACCAATTCATAGGATCAAATAGGGTAACAAGCTAGAACCCCTGGAAGATAGTGAGGGGCCTCCCTATCATGTAGATTTGTTTGAACCCTATATGAAATACACATATTTTTCAGTGTGTTAGGTGTTAGGGATGGATGGCCCAGAATTCATGTCAATGGTGCCAATGGTTATCACAGTAGATATTCAATATCAAAATTCTAGGCTATTTGATTATGCTTCATATATTTCTCAGGAGCTTGATTCAGGAGTGATGGCTATAAAGAGTGGAGCTTCTATTGTTCATCTCAGAAACTATTCATTGTTGATGCATTTAGCGCTATATTTTAGACAGGAGTTAGGGGTATGGCCTCGAGAAATGAGAGTTTCTCAAATTGGAAAGGAGGGTGAAGCATTTCTTGTTCAGTTATGGATTTCTATTTGGGACAGTAGGTTTGCTGGTTCTAGTTTCATTCATTTTGAAGAGCATTTTGTAGAGACATTGTATAAATTGTATCATTATCCTTGTAATTATTCATTGACTGATGAGATCAAAAGATTCCTTCGACCTAAAGACTTCAATGGGCCTATTGATCATAATTGGGGAGATTGGTATTGTTTGGAGGGAGCTACGGTAATCAGAGTATATGGATTTGAAGATGCTCCTCTCATTCTACCAAGGACAGTTCCAAACAGGGTTACATATTTGGAAATTGTCAGACAGATGGATTACTATAGTGTGATGCATTTCAGTTCTTTTGGGAAGTAGGATTTTATGCCTAGTACTTTGTCTTTTGGAGATGAGGAAACACTAAGAGCTAATGTGCCATAGGGTAAAACAGAAAAGGTATCAAGGATGAGGACTCATCAATATGATTGCCCAGTCAAAGAACATAGTGTTGAAAGTGGTGATGTTGATGCTAGGCACATGGAATATAGATCATTTGTCTCTGATGATGAGCTTATACATTCCCCAACGTTCAAGGCATTCTTGTACAAGTAGAAGGGGAAGGAAATAAGGGAGAATGTTGATGATGTTACTTAAGGAAATGAGGAACAATTGTTGGCTCAATTGAGAAGATGTGTGGATGATGAAATGACAAATATGACTCCTGAAGTGGGGAGGAAAATGTTAGAGAGTGCTGGTGTCATGATTTTTCCTAGCCTAGATTTGAACTTTGCACTGGTTTTTGATAGTTTCTTGAAGGGCAGTAATGCTACTCACAAGCTTGATAAGGAAAAGGTGACATAAGTATATGCAGGATCCAAGTATAATATTGATGAGGGATCATTGATGATATGGGCTTTGTACCCACCCCACAGGAAGTGAGTGGTGATGGATACAAAGAAGGAATTTGGACATGTAATGACTCTAAAAGCTGGAGAAGCTGATCCTGTAGCTACTAAAGATATTGGGGTAAATATTGCAAAGTTAAATAAAGTACAAATTCAGCTATTGGTGAAAGAAGTAGAAATGTGTAAAGAAAATAATGAAAAATTGCTAAGAGAAAATGATAGACTCAAAGACTTGGTTGGTATTTCAATGGGGACAACCAAAATGATTACTCAAGGAGAAAGCTCTGAGGCAAAAGACCATGGGTAGGGTCAAGTGCTTATGCTTAGGAAAAACAGGATGTAATTGCTGCAATTGTCAAGAAGAGGTAGGATCATTTGATATCCTGGTTGAATAAATTGTGGGGAAGATACTCTCATTCTCTTGCTGCATTGAAGGATTACACAAGAATGGATGGATGAATCATGGAGAAATTTCATGACTTGGCTCAAAGTGATGAGGCTAGCAGTTTTGCTCTTGAAGTTGTGAATCATATAGTCAATCGCCACTGAAATTTCTATGATGAATTGCAAGGGGATGAATAGGGGTTGATTGCTGCTGCCAAGAAAATTGTGATTACATTCTCTAATGATAAAGGTGAATTGAAAGAAGCCACTAGGTGGAAAAATGAATGTGAGTCAATGCTGAATGAAATCAAGAAGACAGCTTCTACAGAGGATACAACATTGGAAGAAGGAAGCGATCAAAATGAGGAAATGGTCAAGATGGAAATCACGATCCGGAATGCTGTTGGAGATGCAGATACATATGAGCACTGGGATTATTTGGACCATCTCAATAAGACTCACTTATGGCTAAATAGAGCCTAATTATTCTATATCTTTTGTTTTATAATTTGTATTTTCTATTTCCGAAAGGATGCATCCTTTCGTATTCTCAATGTATAAATGTCCATTTCGAAAACAATATGCCGATATAGGTAGAATAGGATAGAGAATAGAAAATATGGTGGAACACCATGTTTCACAAGGATGAGACTCTGATGTACATGTTTTGGAAGCCATGGAGATATCAATGAAAATCATCTGATTTGCTGGCGCGTTCTGGTGTCAATTGTTGTATTGTGCTTATTGAAAGAATTATTTAAGTTGTCTCTAAGATTGATGTTGCTTGGTTATTTAGATCAACATAACATGTTTATGTCTGGTTTATCAATACGTATTTTCTGTATCTGTGTGATTGGTTGATAGGCTCTTTCAAGGAAGGATTAAACCCTTTTGATTAATCATAGTAATCAGGGAATTTCATTTAGATCAGTAAGAAGAACTTAATAATCACAATCTTGCATGTTTATACTGGTTGTAAAGAAAATATGCCAAACAATTTGAATGAATCCAGAAAGAAGTCAGTTGTTTAACATTTCATTTAACTCCGTATATTATATAAGGCACTGGTCTCACCATTTCCATCATTTAGTTTCATTCATACTTTTTACATTGGTTAATTGGGCATATTAGGGTTTAGTTTTGAATACTGGTATATAATATATACCAAATTCATTTTATTTTGTCCATTCCAATCTGCCATTGTGGACAAATCATGGTATGAAGTGAAGATCAATAGTCAAGTCTGCTTCATTTGTTATAGGTACACCCGCATAGGTTTAGCAGCTCCTGGAGAGTAGAAGGTTTAATTGTTTTAAAACCTTGTTTTGTTACCCTAAAACGTTGTGAAAGCTTGGCAACCTTTCGTGGTTCAAACCTGCATTTTTGAGAGCTAACAAATTGGTGACTCTACTGGGGATAACAAAGAATCTGCACCTTAATTATAGAGTCAGAAGTCCTATATACAGACTCCGCTGGGAATAATAAGTAATAATCTTTTTCTCACTTTTAAGAAAGTGAGTGGCGACTCTGATCAAACATTGCAATATGAATGGAAGAAGATCTCAATTTAGGGGAGGTCATTTTGGAGCTCCTCCTGGCAATAGTAATTGGACGCATAAAGATGATAAGGCTGACAAAGGTAAGGGGAAAAATGAGGACATGTGCTTCACAAACAAAGACAAATCATCAATACCTTATGGTGAGAATTGTTTTGACACATGGAAAGATAGTTCAATAGAAGAGCCTTGTACCCCGGAAGATTAGAAAAATCCTTTTTACAACCCCCAAAAATATGCTAAATTTGAAGCTAGAAAACAGGCTGAGTTTGAGGCTGGACTCGAAACTGAACGACTCATAATTCAATATGAATATGACCAAAAAATGGAAGGTAATCAGAATGGACCTGCTAATTAGGAAGTTCATCAAGAATATTTTGAATCTTTAAGTTATGAGGAAGTCAGGGCATGGTATGAATCTCAGAGAAAGGAAAGGGAAGAGCAGGAAAAAGCCCAAATGATTCAGGCAATGAGAGAATTCAAACTATAGAAATCTCAGAACATTCCTCACACATCTGGTTTTCCCCCAAAATATGTACCACCCCATAAACAGGGTAATCATGGTGCTAGGTGTTCTGAACCACCAAGGATTCCTCACCATCAAATTGGGAATCAATATAGACAACCAAATCATCCACCTAATATTCCCACACAACATACAAATAATTATCCACCTCCTGGTCAGTGTCATGTGCCACAGCAAAACACGCAGTACAATAACCCTATGTACCAATATCAACACCCAGCAAATCCTCCTCCTTATCAATATACAACTATGATCAGACAATTTGATATAGCAGGGTTTCAATTATACCCTTAACCCATGGACAATAGTTGGAGAGGTTTAGTACCCAAGTTTATAGGCAGTAATGCAATCACTACTAAGGATCATTTAAGAAGTTTCAATGGTTTCATTCAGGATTTGGATGTACGTTATGAAGATTTGCATATGAGATTATTCATGATGTCTCTTATTGAAGAAGCTAGGGACTAGTTCAACAGCTTAGCAATAACCTCTATTTATTCTCTCTAGATATTTCAAGATCAATTCCTTGAACAATTTGGGAATCTGAGTGCACCAGATGTTGCTCTCCATGAACTAATGTGAATTCAGAAAGGTCAGAATGATTCAATCTTTGATTTTAACAGAAGATTCAATAAACTACAGAATAGAATACCTCCAGGATCAAAGTTACCAGACTCTGTAGCATTAAGTGTTTACCTGAAAGCATTTGACCCTAAAACAAGGTATGAGCTGAGAAACAGGTTCCCAAGGGACTTAGCTAAAGTACAAAAGATAGCATTAACAATTGAGAATAACAGAAAAGCTGCTGGGATAATGAATAAGAGAGAAAACCCTAGAGCTCCTCAATAAAATAATAATTATCAATATAAGCAGGAGAACACATATAGAAATGAAAGGCCAGGGCCGAGGTTGCATGACATGCCCTATAACACAAACTGGACGGATGGAAAACCTGTAATAGATAGGCCTGGAAGCAAAGAAACTCCTGATCCATTGAAGAAGGGAACATATATGGTGAATAGTAATTATTTTTGTGAAGTTTGTGATAAACCACACTCCCCTGATTATTGTGTAGTAGCTCAGAGAATGCAGGAGGAAGGAGTGTTAATGGGAGATGGTGGAGAAGATCACACAATCTACTTAACTTCAAATGCTTCTCAACATGTTGAGGAGAGGTACTCATGTTTGGAGGAGGGAGGTTATGAGTATGATGTTGCAGAACAATGGTACAATGTCCATATGGCTGATTAGTATGTTTTTTCTGATTCTGAGGATGATTATGTAGAACCACCATCTATTGAGGTGCCTGCTCACAATAATGTGAGGAGACTTACTGAGGAAGAGATAGAAAGATTGACTGTTGCTGCAGTAGAAGAAGCCAAGAATAAATACTAGTTGAGGAACATGACATTAAATGAGAAGGAAGGTGTCCCTAGGGGTATCTTTATGAAAGATCAGAAAGTTGTACAAGGAGTTTCAAAGAAAACTGAAAACAAACAACGTGAAGAAAGCAAACAAAATCCTGTCCAAAAGGATGTAGTAAAAGAGCTATATAGAGAAATTCAAAAAACTGATCAGTCAAGTAGAGGAGAAAAAAAAAGTGAAGAAAGGAGAAACATCAGAACAAAAGAAAGTGATTAAGGCAGAAGGTTCTTCTTTTGATTTCACTCAAGCCTTGTCTTAGGTAAAGATGTCTGTCCCACTTTTAGAAATGATGAAAATTAAGGAGTACAGGGATAGTGCAGTGCAATTGATAACAAATGAAAGTGAAAAACTTGTAAGTATTGAAAATAAAATGGTTGCTAAAAATAAGCAGGATAAAGTAAACATCCCTAAAATCTGCTTGAGTAATGTATTGACAAGTCCGCCACAGGTTGATCCTTTCTTTATTACATTACTCATAAATAATAAATTATTGAGGAATTGTATGATAGATTCTGGTGCCGCCATGAATATTATGCCAGTAGGAGTGATGAAACAACTAGGCATGGGGGAGGATACATATGAAGGAAAATGTTATGCAATGTATAATCGACCTGTTCCTGTGGTTGGTATAATGAAAGATGTAGAAGTCAAGTTAGCTGCTTATCCTCAAGTAGCTTACAATATTGATATAACAGTGATAGACACCCCTCCTCAATTCGGTATGCTTTTATCAAGGCAATGGATGATGGCTATTGGTGGAAATGTCCAGTTCGATCTGTCTTATGCAACCATTCCTATAAATGGCCAAGAAGTGAAACTGTACAGGGAGCCGAGGATGAGTCAGCTCATTGACTGTGTGCCACAAGACCAAATCAATTGCTTTTGTGATGTGGATTTTGGGAGTTTCAAAATAGAACCTGCACAGCCAGAATTGACTAATACTGATCCTATGGAAAAGCATGCTGCACAGAACCACAATGGTGTGTGGAAGATGTATTTTGATGGAGCCTGCAGCCAAGAAGGCAATGGAGCTGGGATAGTATTTGTTTCACCTGAAGGTAATACATTTAAGTATTCATTCCTGTTAACCTTTGAATGCACAAATAATGTGGCAGAGTATGAAGCTCTATTAACTGGATTGAATATAGTAGTGAAGCTTAAAATAAATTTGCTGGTTGTTCTAGGAGATTTAGAGTTAGTTGTCTCACAAATTAAATCGAAGTATACAACAAAAAATAAAAGACTAAAGCACTAGCTAATGTAGCAAAAAATAAAAGACTAAAGTAGATAGATCAAAGAACATAATGGATGATTTTCTAGCTAATGTAGCATTGAAGAGAGATGATGTTATGTTGGTTGGAGTGTCACAAATTGAATTTAAGACAAAGCCTGCTGTGCCAGATAATGTATATAGCTGGAAAGTTTTTAATGATGACACCGATCTTTTAAAATTCCTTCACTGTATAGACCAGTATGAAGCCCAAGAGATCGACTTCAATGCCTTTGTTGAAGAAGTTGATTGAAAAGAGATAGTATTTGGGAAAGAGATCTTGCAGCTTTAAAAAAATAAGATTCCTAAAGGATTGGTGGCATTAGAGAGGGTATATGATGGAAGTGATCGGTCTTTAATGAAGCAAACACCAGCTGGAGAGATGACATTGAAGAAATTAATTTGGGAACTGAGATGGCACCAAAAAGGGTGTACATAGTTAAAAAAATAATCCCTGAAATTAGAAGAATGTTGATTGAACTATTGAGAAAGTATAAACATGTATTTGCTTGGTCTTATGAAGATTTGAAAGCATGTAGAGAAGACTTATTTCAGCATGAAATACCGTTGAAGCCAGATGCTAAACCATTTAGAAAAAAGAAAAGGACTATAAATCCAACTCTAGACCTAAAATGCAGGAGGAGTTGGCGAAGCTTAGAGATGGTGGAATCATTAAGCCAATAGGACATTCAACCTGGGTGTCAAATCTAGTCCCTTTTTAAATTATCTAATTTTATAATCTAATTTTTCTTTATAGATTAATATATTCAAAATTATCTAAATTGATTAATACATTTAATCATCCAAATATATTAATAGATTGATAGATTAAAACATATCAATAGATTTAAATTACTAAATTGATTGATACATTTAAATAGATTAATACATTAATATATCATTTTATTTTTTTGGTAATTTCTTTCCTCCCATCTCTTGGACCTTGGGCCATCTTTCCCTGTTTCATCTTTCTGCCTCTTTTTATACCTGTTGGGTCTGCAACAAACTACTTTCATCTCCTTGAGCTCTCTATCCTGATGATGGATCATGGAGTGTGATCCGAAACGTTGATCCAAAAAAGCTTATACAATCTAATCCAGAAATATGCTTCTCTGATTATTATGGATTGTGGAAATTTAATAACATTGAAATCTAGTCCCTGTCAGAAAGAAAAATGGAGATATCAGATTATGTGTAGATTTTAGAAATCTAAACATAGCGTCCCTCAAAGATAATTATCCTTTGCCTAATATGGAGGACATATTGCATAAGGTGACAGGCTGCGAATTGTTGTCCATGATGGATGGATTTTCAGGGTATAATCAGGTTAAAGTTAAAGAGTCTGAGCAATACAAAACAACATTCACAACTCCTTGGGGAATGTATGTTTATCTGAGGATGCCATTTGGTCTCACTAATGTAGGGGTGACTTTTTAGAGAGCCATGGATGTGGCTTTTGTTGATTTGATCAATATTCTCATGGTGGTATATCAGGACGATCTCACTGCTTACTCCAAGAAGGCTGAGGATCATGTTCATCATTTGTAAAAGGTATTTATAAAAGCCCTTGAGTATGGTATTAGCTTAAACCCCAAGAAGTGTAATTTTTCTGTCATAGAGGGTAAGCTTTTGGGGCATATCGTTTCAAACGAAGGGATTAGGATAGACCCTGAAAGGGTGGAGGCTATTGATAAAATCCCTATCCCTAAAAATTTTAAGGCGATACAGTCATTTTTTGGACAGATTAACTTTGTTAGAAGGTTTGTTTCTAACTTTGCTGAGATTATCAAACCTATATCAAAAATGTTAAGGAAAGGACAAAAGATAGAATGGACTGCATAAACTTTGGAAGCTTTTGTGTCTATAAAACGAGCCATCAAGGAGGCTCCTATTCTTAAGTCGCCTAACTTTTCAAAACCTTTCCAGATTTTTTCTTTTGCCTCAATGCATACTGTTGCAGCTGTCATGCTACAAAAGAATGAAGACGATCATGAGCAGCGAATATATTTTTTCAGTAAGTCATTACAACGTTCTGAACTAAAGTATGATATAATGGAAAAGCAAGCATTTGCACTAGTGAAAGCTATAAAAGCTTTTAGACCATATCTTGTTGGAGCAAAGGTAGTTGCTTATGTTCCTCATGCAGCTGTCAAGGATATTATGACACAATTTGAAGTAACAGGTAAAAGATGCAAATGGATCAACAAAATCCAAGAATTTGACTTGGAGATTCAAATTACCAAACTGGTCAGAGGTCGAGGTTTGGCTAAACTAATGGCAGAAGCAAATATTGAAGCAAATTAGATTTGCAATGTACAAGAAGAAGATGTAATTGCAAGCATTGAGTATACTCAATGGTATATGGATATCATGTATTATCTTAAACATATGAAGTGTCCAGGCGGATTGAATGATAACCAGAAAAGAACGCTGAAGTTGTAGGCGTCTAAATATGTTTTTATGGATGGGGATTTATTTTGGAAAAACAGGGATGGTGTATTATTGTTATGTCTGGATGAATTTCAATCTAAGCATGTTTTGAGTGAAATGCATGAAGGAGTGTGTGGAGGACATTACTCAGCAAAAACAACTTCATAAAATTCTCAGGGCAGGTTATTATTGGCCTAAGATTTTTAATGACTCTTTTGTATATGTGAGAAAATGTGAAGCTTGCAAGAATTTCTCTAGAAAACTGAAATATCAAGGAGCTTTGCCACTAACCTTGCAGGTTGATGCCCTTTTCATCAATGGGGAATTGATTTCATCGGAGAAATACAAGAAAAATCAAGTGGTGGACATAGGTGGATATTGGTGGCCACTGATTATTTCACCAAGTGGGTAGAGGCCATCCCAACTAAACAAGCTACAAGTAAGGTGGTGACATAGTTCCTGATGGATAATATCATTACCAGATTTGGTACGCCATTGAGGTTGATTACTGACAAAGGGATGTGTTTTAGATCAGATGAATTGAGAGGCTTCTGTAGCACATATGGTATTGCCATTTCTTATGCAGCCCCTTATCATCCACAGGCTAATGGACAAGCAGAATCTAGCAATAAGAGTCTTCTGAAGATTATAAGAAGGATGCTAGGTTAGAACAAGAACGCTTGGGATTCAAAATTAAGACTGGCTATATGGGCTGATAGAATTACGGCGAAGAAGGCAATTGGGAAGTCCCGATTTGAGTTAGTATATGGAGCACAAGCCAGGATGCCTTTGCAGAACCTGTTACCAGTTTACAAGTTTGTTCTTAATGAAGATTTGGATATTCTTGAACCCATGGAGGAAAGAATGGAGCAGCTAGCTGAACTGGATGAAACAAGGAGATTGGCTCAAAATCAAAATATAAAGTTGCAGATGCAAATGAAATATTTATTTGACAAAAAAGCAAAGGATAGGAAATTCGGAGAAAGTGATCTAGTACTGACGTGGAATGCAAGGTGCCAGGAGAAGGGAAAACATGGTAAGTTTGAAGCCTTATGGCTAGGGCCTTTTGTGGTGATTGGAAAGAAAGGCGAAGACTCATACTATTTGTAGAACATGGCTGCTGAGGATCAGGAATTGCCTGTACATGGGCAATTTCTGAAACATTTTTTCTCTTGAAATCACACAGAGGATTAAGGGTTGCCAGTGCATGGACAACTCTTGGTGATCCTCTTTGAAATTCTTTTCCATGCATAGTAGTTTAGGAAATAAAAGGAACCAGATTTGCAAGTACATGGACAATCCTGATTTTCCTTCTTCTGAAATAAATTTTTCAATGTACAGTATAGGGTCTCATTCATTGCCATTTCCATTTGTTCCATTCTACTCACATGTTCCATCACTTTGAGTTTGGTCTGCTCACCCAGAAATCTGAATCCTTGCAATGATCTCACAATCATTCATCCCCAGATAGAGCCACTATTAGAACTATAAAATTTTGTAATTTTTACAGTCTTTTGCATTCCAGAGTTCCAACATTGAGTCCTCATCATAAGCATAAAAGTCCCTCTTTGTATTGTCTTGCTTATTTTTTGTCATAAAATCCATTGAATCCATCAAGTCCTTCATTTTTCATTAAAAGATCCGAATCGGCAAGACATAGTAAAAGTCCCCCCGACCTAATTTTTCACTAATATATGTTTGTTGCAGACTATCGGCAGGACAATTTGCTTGTTTCCGCGACAAAAGGAGTCATTTCGGCAAAGGGGAGTCATTGTCGGAGTGAATTCATAGCGAATACATTGTGTTTTGCTGACCGGTGCATGTGGGAGTATATCGCTCAAGCTAAGGGTGTTTGGGAGAATGTCTCGGTGAACTATTTTTTCTTGCCGATAGGCATCTATAAAAACTATATCGGCATATGTTGGGGCATCGATGTAATGCTAGGGAAAATACCATATGTCATATCGACAAATGCACAAAGGGGTTGTTTCAGCTAGACTGATTGGTATCGGCATGAACTCATAACGAAATCTTTTTGTCTTATTGACTGACTTGCAAACAAATGTCTCGGTAAGACTTATGTGCATCGGGGAAGGTCTTAGCAAAGGGGCCATTGTTTGGCTGAACTAAGTTCAAAGGTATTTAAAAGCTATTAGTGAGAAGCTATAGAGTCTTTCCGAGGTAAAACTTATGCTGATAGAGATGTGTATCGCCAGGAAAAGAAGTTTTCAGTGTGAGCTTCACCGAGGTTTAAAAGATATACCGACATAATACTTCGAGGTGAGTCCTGCTGATAGGAGTAATCTGGAGGAGTTATTTTGGTAAGACATTTTTTTTTGATATGAGTCTTCCCAAAGGTTCATTGTCTTGCCGAAGGTATTGTTTTGTTTGTTGGTTTTATTTCTTCGGTGAGAAAACTTGGTTGACATGCCGAAATGAGAATTTAGTGGTGAAAGGGGTGATTTTGTCTTAATGATTGGAAAGTACATTGAAGAATACATATCGGTATGCACCATGATATCTATGAGACATTTCCCTAACTTTGAAGTGTCACAGTGACATGAGAAGCAGAAGCATTAGTCATCAAGTTGATTCCAGGTGTCGGTAAGACTACAGAGTGTCTTGACGAATGGTGAAATAAACGTTGAAAAGGGATTTTGCCCCAAATTTAAAATTTTCTCATCGAAAGGACATTTGATGCGACAGTGCCAGTTTCAAAGGAGGCTTCATTCATGCTTCATTAATGGCGCAATGGGATAAAACAATAATGTTTTAATCAATTCCTCATTTCTGAATTGATTGCTGGTGAATTGGCATGCTGAATAGAGAACCAAGACATTTTTTCAGTCTGAGGAGCTCAAGTAGAATACTATAAGTAATTGCTTCTCTGTTTTTCATATTTTGATTCTGTAAGCTTGAAAATGGAGTCTTCTCATTTTGGAAAGGGTAAGGGTAGAAAGCCTGGTAAGAGTAGTCAGTCAAAGGGAAAGAAACAAAGGATTGATACAGAGCATGAAGGAACTGAAAGGAAGCTAAACCAAGACCTTATTGATCAACTACCTGGTTCAGGGCCTAAAGCTAGAAGGTCTGCACAGCTTAGGGCAGAAGTTGACAAGCTGGATGACAAATGCAAGTTCATAGGTGATGTCTGGACTATTGTGAGAGGGTATGAGCTTTTCAATTTCCACTACCATAGGAGAAACCATTTTGAGCCAGTCTGTAATCCATGGAAGTTGAATGTAGGGAAATTGGTGTGCCCTAATGTATTCGTTAATGCTGAATTGGTAAAATTGCTTGTTGATCATTATGATCCAAAACACAAAGCAATATGTGATCCTTCTGGAAAATAACAGATACATGTATCAAGAGAAGCAATTGGTGAGGTTTTCAAACTAGAAGGGTTTTGCAACGAGGAAATCAATTGTGAGGAGTTGCAGAAGGAATTTTCAAGAATGGATACAAGCTACAAGGGTTGGAGGTTACCAATTCATAGGATCAAACAGGGTAACAAGCCAGAACCCTTGGAGGATAGTGAGGGGCCTCCCTATCATGTAGATTTGTTTGAACCCTATATGAAATACACATATTTTTCAGTGTGTTAGGTGTTAGGGATGGATGGCCCGGAATTCATGTCAATGGTGCCAATGGTTATCATAATAGATATTCAATATCACAATTCTAGGCCATTTGATTATGCTTCATATATTTCTAAGGAGCTTGATTCAGGATTGATGGCTATAAAGAGTGGAGCTTCTATTGTTCATCTCAGAAACTATTCATTGTTGATGCATTTAGTGCTATATTTTAGATAGGAGTTAGGGGTATGGCCTCAAGAAATGAGTGTTTCTCAAATTGCAAGGAGGGTGAAGCATTGCCTGTTCAGTTGTGGATTGCTATTTGGGATAGTAGGTTTGCTGGTTCTAGTTTCATTCATTTTGAAGAGCATTTTGTAGAGACATTGTATAAATTGTATCATTATCCTTGTAATTATTCATTGACTGATGAGATCAAAAGATTCCTTCGGCCTAAAGACTTCAATGGGCATATTGATCATAACTGGGTAGACTGGTATTGTTTGGAGGGAGCTACGGTAATTAGAGTATATGGATTTGAAGATGCTCCTCTCATTCTACCAAGGATAGTTCCAAACAGGGTTACATATTTGGAAATTGTCAGACAGATGGATTACTGTAGTGTGATGCATTTCGGTTCTTTTGGGAAGCATGCTTTTATGCCTAGTACTTTGTGTTTTGGTGATTTCACTGTATTGGCTAAAGAGGGATATAATTCAATCCTTGACAAATTGTTGCATTATAATATGAAAAGAGGACTAGTCAGGAAAAACTTTGATCCTGAAGGATATATCAATTCAGCTAAAGAAAGGATTAACTTTGGAGGGTATCAGAATGTACCCCATCCTTTTGATGATATGATCAGGAATTTGGATGAAGATGAAGAAAAAATGGTAGTTGAAAGGTATAACCAGGGGCTACAGGATGTTGAGCTCCTGTCTTCTAGAGATGAGGAAACACCAAGAGCTAATGTGCCACAGGGTAAAACAGAAAAGGTATCCAAGATGAGGACTCAACAGTATGTGTGCCCAATCAGAGAACAAAGTGTCGAAAGTGGTGATGTTGATGCTAGGGACATGGAATACAGATCATTTTTCTCTGATGATGAGTTTATACATTCCCCAGAGTTCAAGGAATTCTTGTACAAGCAGAAGGGGAAGGAAATAAGGGAGAATGTTGATGATGTTACTTAAGGAAATGAGGAAGAATTGCTGGCTCAATTGAGAAGATGTGTGGATGATGAAATGACAAATATGACTCTTGAAGTGGGGAGGAAAATGTTAGAGAGTGCTGGTGTCATGATTTTTCCTGGGCTAGATTTGAACTCTACACTAGTTTTTGATAGTTTCTTGAAGGGCAGTAATGCTACTCACAAGCTTGATAAGGAAAAGGTGACATAAGTATATGCAGGATCCAAGTATAATACTGATGAGGGATCATTGATGATATGGGCTTTGTACGCAACCCATAGGAATCAGTGGTGATGGATACAGAGAAGGGATTTGGCCATGTAATGACCCTAAAAGCTGGAGAAGTTGATTCTGTAGCTACTATAGATATTTGGGAAAATATTGCAAAGTTGAATAAAGTACAAATTCAGCTATTGGTGAAAGAAAGAGAAATGTATAAAGCAAATAATGAAAAATTGCTGAGAGAAAATGATAGACTCAAAGACTTGGTTGGTGTTTCAATGGGGACAACCAAAATGATTACTCAAGGAGAAAGCTCTCAGGCAAAAGACCACTGGGTAGGGTCAAGTGCTTATTCATAGGGAAAGCAGGATGTACTTGCTACAATTGTCAAGAAGAGGCAGGATCATTTGACATCCTGGTTGAATAAATTGTGGGGAAGATACTCTCATACTCTTGCTGCATTGAAGGAGCACACAAGAATGGATGGACGAATCATGGAGAAATTTCATGACTTGGCTCAAAGTGATGAGGCTAGCAGTTCTGCACTTGAAGCTGCGAATCATATAGTCAATCGCCACTGAAATTTCTATGATGAATTGCAAGGGGGTGAACAAGGGTTGATTGTTGCTTCCAGGAAAACTGTGATTACATTCTCTGATGATAAAGGTGAACTAAAAGAAGCCACCATGTGGAAAAATGAATGTGAGTCAATGCTGAATGAAATCAAGAAGACAACTTCTGCAGAGGATACAACATTGGAAGAAGTAAGCGATTAAAATGAGGAAATGGTCAAGATGGAAATCACGATCCGGAATGTTGTTGGAGATGCGTATACATATGAGCACTGAGATTACTTGGCCAATCTCAATAAGACTCACTTATGGCTAAATAGAGCCTAATTATTCTCTATCTTTTGTTTTATAATTTGTATTTTCTATTTCTGAAAGGATGCGTCCTTTCGTATTCTCAATGTATAAATGTCCATTTTGAAAACAATATGCGGATATAGGTAGAATATGATAGAGAATAGAAAATACGGTGGAACACCATGTTTCACAAGGATGAGACTCTGATGTATGTTTTGGAAGCCATGGAGATATCAATGAAAATCATCTGATTTGCTGGCACGTTCTGGTGTCAATTGTTGTGTTGTGCTTATTGAAAGAATTATTTAAGTTGTCTCTAAGATTGATGTTGCTTGGTTATTTAGATCAACATAACATGTTTATGTCTGGTTTATCAATATGTATTTTCCGTATCTGTGTGATTGGTTGATAGGCTCTTTCAAGGAAGGATTAAACCCTTTTGATTAATCACAGTAATCAGGGAATTTCATTTAGATCAGTAAGAACTTAATAATCACAATCTTGCATGTTTATACTGGTTGTAAAGAAAATATGCCAAACAATTTGAATGAATCCAGAAAGAAGTCAGTTGTTTAAAATTTCATTTGACTCCGTATATTATTTAAGGCACTGGTCTCACCATTTCCATCATTTAGTTTCATTCATAGTTTTTACATTTGTTAATTGGGGATATTAGGGTTTAGTTTTGAATACTGGTATACAATATATACCAAATTCGTTTTATTTTGTCCATTCCAATCTGCCATTGTGGACAAATCATGGTATGAAGAGAAGATCAATAGTCAAGTCTACTTCATTTGTTATAGGTACACCCGCCTAGGTTTAGCAGCACCTGGAGAGTAGAAGGTTTAATTGTTTTAAAACCTTGTTCTGTTACCCTAAAATGTTGTGAAAGCTTGGAAACCTTTCGTGGTTCAAACCTGTGTTTTTCAGAGCTAACAAATTGGTGACTCTACTGGGGATAACAAAGAATCTGCGCCTTAATTATAGAGTAAGAAGTCCTATATACAGACTCCGCTGGGAATAATAAGTAATAATCTTTTTCTCACTTTTAAGAAAGTGAGTGGCGACTCTGATCAAACATTGCAATATGAATGGAAGAAGATCTCAATTTAGGGGAGGTCATTCTGGAGCTCCTCCTAGCAATAGTAAGTGGACGCATAAAGATGATAAGGCTGACAAAGGTAAGGGGAAAAGTGAGGACATGTGCTTCACAAACAAAGACAAATCATCAATACCTTATGGTGAGAATTGTTTTGAAACATGGAAAGATAGTTCAACAGAAGAGCCTTGTACCCTGGAAGATCAGAAAAATCCTTTTTACAACCCTCAGAAATATGTTGAATTTGAAGCTAGAAAACAGGCTGAGTTTGAGGCTAGACTTGAAACTAAACGACTCAGAATTCAATATGAATATGACCAAAAAATGGAAGGTAATCAGAATGGACCTGCTTATCAGGAAGTTCATCAAGAATATTTTGAATCTTTATGTTATGAGGAAGTCAGGGCACGGTATGAATCTCAGAGAAAGGAAAGGGAAGAGCAGGGAAAGCCCAAATGATTCAGGCAATGAGAGAATTCAAACTACAGAAATCTCAAAACATTCCTCACACATCTAGTTTTCCCCCAAAATATTTACCACCCCATAAATAGGGTAATCATGGTGCTGGGTATTCTGAACCACCAAGGATTCCTCACCATCAAATTGGGAATCAATATAGACAGCCAAATCATCCACCTAATATTCCCACACAACATACAAATAATTATCCACCTCCTGGTCAGCGTCATGTGCCATAACAAAACATGCAGTACAATAACCCTATGTACCAATATCAGCACCCACCAAATCCTCCTCATCAATATACAACTATGATCGGACAATTTGATCTAGCAGGGTTTCAATTATACCCTTAACCCATGGACAACAGTTGGAGAGGTTTAGTACCCAAGTTTATAGGCAGTAATGCAATCACTACTGAGGATCATTTAAGAAGTTTCAATGGTTTCATTCAGGATTTGGATGTACCTTATGAAGATTTGCATATGAGGTTATTCATGATATCTCTTATTGAAGAAGCTAGGGACTAGTTCAACAGCTTAGCAACGCCTCTATTTATTCTCTCCAGATATTTCAAGATCAATTCCTTGAACAATTTGGGAATCTGAGTGCACTAGATGCTACTCTCCATGAACTAATGTGAATTCAGAAAGGTCAGAATGATTCAATCTTTGATTTTAACAGAAGATTCAATAAACTGCAGAATAGAATACCTCTAGGATCAAAGTTACAAGACTCTGTAGCATTAAGTGTTTACCTAAATGCATTTGACCCTAAAATAGGGTATGAGCTGAGAAACAGGTTCCCAAAGGACTTAGCTGAAGCACAAAAGATAGCATTAACAATTGAGAATAACATAAAAGCTACTGGGATAATGAATAAGAGAGAAAACCCTAGAGCTCCTCAATAAAATAATAATTATTAATATAAGTAGGAGAACACATATAGGAATGAAAGGCCAGGGCCGAGGTCACATGACATGCCCTATAACAAAAATTGGAGGGATGGAAAACC
>VDFB02281492.1:118066324-118096103 GCA_007258455.2 Sequoia sempervirens
AAAGAGAGGAAAATCAAATGAAACATCATGGGGGATCACATTATGCAAATGTAATCACAAACAAAAAGACTAGTAAGGCATAGGCAAGTCAACCTAAAGAAGGTCATTCGCCTCCCAATCTTGATCGGTATAAATGAAAAGTAGGAAACTAGCCAAAGGGACAAGAGCAAGTGCCGAACTAGGACACACACCAAGTTCAACACTCTTTTTAGTAGATTTTTCAATTAAGCTCATGGAAGAAGAAAAAAATGCATTCAAGTCATCCTGGACTTGTTCATCATTTTTTAAAATGTCAATGTCCTCATCTAAGTTAAGCACAGTAGGAGGTTAAATAACAATGTCCATGCAATGTTCTTGTTTATGTTGCGGCGAGGGTTGAGAGTCATCATGCATTGCTTTAGCTAAATTTAGATTTTGATTTTCTATGTTGTTTTTTTCTTGAGTTTTCAATCTATGAGCAATAGCATGATGTCTACATCTATGCTCCATAGCACTTCGATTTCTTTTGAGTTTATTTTCAATTTTTTTTTGTGTAAGAGCGGGTTTGTCAATCAAAGGTTCCTTCTCTTCCTTGGGAGGACTAGAAGAAATGATAGCAGGTTTCTCAACTGTTTTCTCTTTGACTTTGTAAACTTGTTTGACTCTAGGAGGGAGAACGAGATTGTTTTTACTATCTCATGCTCTCTTGTGGGAAATTATAGGAGGTTCTATAGATTGTTCTTGTATGGTCGATAGTGTTTTTGGTTCAATCATTGTCTTGTTAAGGATGGTTGGTTCAGTCATAGGTTGAGGGATATTGTGAAGGGATAGTTCTACTATTTTCTTTGCCTTGAATTTTTGATATGATTTTAAAAATAAATCTTCACGAGGCTTGATAGGTTCTATAGGCTTGGGCAAAAAGTAATCTAATTAAAAATTCCCTTTTGTTGAGGCAAGATGGAATCCACAATGATGCATAGTGAAGATGCCATTTCCAAATGGAAACTTTAGAAATTTATTCACAATCAAAGGGATGAAATTCATGGAGTGAATCCATGGATAGCTTAGATTTTTGCATGAAATTGGTCTGATTGTGGTTGTGTGGTCGAGAAATCGATACTTTATGGTTTAAGACATAGAAAATCACTTTTCTCCAACTAACATTCAAGGATTCCCTAGAGATCTTCACCCCAAAAATGGATTAGAGGCAATATATCTAATAAGGGACTATCCTAGGATATGACTAAGATAATAAAGGGGTTCACCACCAAGTGTAAACTGGAAAAGACAAAGTTTTGGAAAACACAGTGTGATATGAAAACCAATTCTAAATGGTCTAGAAATGAAAACAAAACAAAACAGAAAGCTGTGAAACAGAAAGTGTGCACCTATAAACTTGTTGGATATGGAATAGAACTCTGAAATCCTAAAAAAATGTTGATTTTTAGGCTAGTGGGACTCATTTGACATTCTGGTAAAATCAGTTCCAGATCTGGAAAACCATACCGAAGCAATTTTCAAGAAAATGGGTATCCAAATCTGCAAAAATCTTTGGAAGAACCCTACAATGGGATTCATTCACCACTCTTGGTGAATGAGTCTAGTTTGACTTTTTCTATAAATTCAAAGTCTAGATCTTCTCTTCTCTATCTGCTCAATCTGTTCCTCCAGGTGTCTGGATCCAAAACCTTAATTTTCTAGACTATAAGTAGCTTTTTGTGAAGATTTTGACCTTGCAAATAGGGGGATGACTCCAAAAAGTTTGAAACCTATTCTTTATTCATGTCCAAGCCTTCAAAATACCTAGATCTACAATCACACAAAGAAAGAGAAAATGTTGATTATTAGGGGATAGGGGTTTTCCTTGGTCAAACACCTTTTAGGTAATTCAACCAAATGATGAAATAATGGAAGATGAGCATGAAACATGCACCATAGAACATGAAACAGGAATGATGATACCTTAGATGATGTCTTGTAAATCTGCAAGTCAACATGAAATGGCTATGAAGGATGTAGATTTTGATCTTGATAATATGTGTAGAACAATGCTTCATCTTGGGTCTTCAATGCTACATCACAACACTAGATCACTAACATGCTCGATGCTTGATATGCTTGACATGAGGATGGGTCTTGAATTACTACAATAATTGATGAAGAATCTTTCTCTTGAATGTCGTAGAATTGATCTTGAGAACTATCTTGATGACCTTGTGAAGACTTGAAATACTTAACACTTTTCTTGCTTGACTTGATAACTTGAATGTATAATGGATGGGTGGAATAATGATTTGGAAGCTTGTTTATATAGGAAATGCACTCACATGACTGTTAATTTGATCCCCAAAGCTGACATAGGAGAAATTTAAACTTAAAACCCAATTTTTCTCTCTCAAACTTTGAAAATAGCTCAAATGGGACTCATTCACCATCCTGGGCGAATGAGTCCCACCTAGATGAGACTCATTCACCCAAGGTGGCGAATCAGCCCCAAAAGGGCCATTTTGCTAGCTAAAGTGTTGGGGAATGCATAAATTGAGTCTATATGTTGATATTGTCAAGTTTTTTATCAAAATATGCCTTGGGATACACAATATGGGGCCATAAGGGCCTATTAGTGATGATAGAAAGGTCATAAATGCAATAGGGTCCAAAATCCAATGTGAAAGTGTAAATAAATACACTTACAACACTAAATTAAGACAAAATTAGGTCTATTTAGCTTAGAAGGGCCCTAAATCTCATGTGAATGTGAAGAACAAATTAAAATACTAGATTAGGTCCACTTGATTTACAAGCCTCCCAAATTTAATTTGAAGATGTAAATAAATTCATTTTACAACATAAAATTAGGATAGAGTTAAGTTAATTTAGCTTAAAACAGGCCCCAAGATCTAATTTGGATGTGTAAAACTCCTCACAACTCTAGACCAAGGAAACATTAGATCCAATTTATAATTTATTATTCCCAAATCAAGCAAGGGATACTTTTTCTGATACCACAGTGGTATGGAGAATCAGACTGTTAATGTTTTCAGTCCCAATTTTAAAGGGAGATCTATTGAGCCTATCGTAGGGCAAGCAAATACATTTTGTCTTGATCAATGCTTTCAGATTGTCATATGTATCTTGATATAGCTCATGCATGTATAAGAATTCTTGTATGATCACATTCTCTCCACAAACAGGATCAATCAATATCCCATTAGTGGGCTTATTATTGATTTTGCTAGCTATGTAAAGAGGACCACCGGGTGCATGTTTAGGTTTGTCATTTTGTAAGAAAGCAATTTGAAGAGGTTGTATAGTCAAGCCCTTATGAGGTCTAGCTTTGATAAATGCTATCACTTTCATGGTATGCTGTTAAATTTTTTGCATATTGTCATCATTTGTGTCAACATTCATCACATTAGTCTTCATTTCACTAGCTTTGACAAATGAAATATTGTTCTTAGGCATGGGATTTGTAAAGATTTTCAAAATTTGATTAGGAGGAGATTTATATTTATTTCCTTGATCATTTACACCTCTGATTAGTAAATGATTAGAATCAATAAGATCTTGCAGAGGATGTTTAAGATGGTTACAATATTATGTACTATGCTCATTTGTTTGATGCTAATGACAATAAGCATTTTTTAAGAATCCTTTAGGAAATGGTATAATAGGGTCACATTCTATAACATGAGGTAAGGGTATTGGGTAAAGGTGTGAACTCTCTCTCCCTATCCCTAAAAGGAATTGTCATTTTTATAGCAGCCACTTGATTATTGTTTTGTTGACTTGTCTGAGGAGGATTTAATTGTAAAAAGACCTTATTTTGTTTCTTGAATGGTTGATAATTGTTTTGAGTCATGGATTTGGACTTTTCAAGATGACTAGAGGGATTTTTCACATCACAACCGTCAGTCGAGTTTTGATGGCCATGAAGGTTTGTACATAACTGTGTCAAGGATGGGAACCTTAAAATTTCAAGTTTTATTTGGAGTTTATCTTGTAGGTTGGAAATGAACATTCTTTGAAGGTTGATATCATGAATCTTAATTTTCACATGTGAATAAAGTGTTTGATACCTTCCTCTGAAATCGATCACTTTTTCATCCTCCTTTTGTTTGCATGTCATTAAATCAACAAGGGTCATCCTGGGACCTATGTGAATATGGAAGTGGTTGTTAAAGGAATCAATTATTTCATTGAATGAATTAATTTAATTGTTTAGTAGAGATGAAAACCACTCTAGAGTAGTATCCTTCAAGGATCTAGGGAATAACTTAGCCAACAATTTATCTACAAAGATAAAATCACTACACAAGGTTGTGAAGGCAGAAACATGGCTTACAAGATCTCCTTCCTCACCATATTTATCAAAGAAATGGACCTCTATACCTTGTGGCATTTTTGCTCTTAATATGTTGAGGGAAGATGGGGTGGACTTGATGTATTGCAAAGGTTTTCCATCATTGTTTTTTTGTAATGTTGCCACTTGTTGTTGAAGGGATGTCATGGTTTGCAAAACTGACTTAATCATAGGGTCATTTTGGTTATAAGGTTGAGGGGAATAATGTGGTGAAGTGTATGTATGTGCAGGGCTAGTGAATTGTAGGTTGTTGAAGGTGGTTTGTTGAGGTATTATTGTGTTTGAAGCATTTCCTATGGGAATACCTATGGAAGTGTACATGGTACTAGTAGGTATAATTGTTGTGGTTGGTTGAATGGTAGTTGTCGGTTGAAAGGTTGTTGTAGGTTGGAATGTTGTTGTAGGTTGTGTACTAGTGTATGTAGGGATGGAAATTTCTATTGTGGAGGATGGGATTGGAATTCCACATTGACATTAAGTAGACCCCAAAGCTTGAGTGGAAGTTGTAATGGTAGGGACAGTGTTGGTAATGTTAAGGACATTAGTTGTAGGAGGTGAAGTCATGGGTAATGAGGTATGAAAACTATGAGCCATGGAGGGTTGAGTCTCAACACTACTAGAAAGAGAGTTAGAGCACCCAAGATTCACAACAAGTGAGATATTGTTGGATGACATCTCAAATTACATCTTTGTTGAAAGTCGCAAGACAAATGAGAGGGGAGGTGAATTAGTTGTCACCAAACTCAATCTCAAATCTCATTCACTTATCAACTTCACAACAACTTTAATTTGTTATTACGTAAGAACATGAAATGCAGATAATAGAAAGCAATATCAACACAAAAGACACCATATTTATGTGGAAAAACCAATAAGGGAAAAACCATGGTGGGGATTAACTCACCAAATAAGATCATTCCAAAATCGAATACAAAGAGGCTCACTGCCAAGGGCTCACAACCCAAAACACAAGGCTCATTTCCTACATAAAGGACTCATTATCCAACAAGGAGGCTCACTTCTTATAGATACAAAAGTTAACAAAAAAGATCCACCACAACAAGTTACACACATCCATGGCCTTGATCAGAAGATTGCAGACACCATCAGCTCGTTGCTTTTAGGAATCTGGCACATTAAAGTATTGTTGCCTCAACTCTTTTCCACACAACTCTTCTTCACAAAATTGTGGCTCATATAATTGATGCAATTCATAACAACTCAACTTGTATTTATACCATCTTCAACCTTAGAAACTTTCTCCAAGGTCAGCTTCACAACATTCCCTCAACATTCCCTCGGTGGAAGAGAATGAGAGCATACCAAACCAACACTTAACCAAGACCCAAAAACAATGTCTTAGATCAAATGCACACTTACTTAATTGATACTTAATCCATTGCATGAAGTTTAAAAACCAATTCAACCAAACCTAATGAAAACACAAATAAACTTTGAAGTAGAAACTTGTGCAACAAGAAGATAACATGTGGACCACATAACACACTTCATCATGCACGAGAACATATCTCATATACCTTAAGACTCATCCATAACAAGTGCAACAATATTCATACACATAACACTTCCTATCAATCCATCTGGACTGCATAGACACACACAACAACTCTGAGACACAACTTCTAGAGTACCAAACCACAAACACCTTTTCTAGATCACATATAACATCATTACAAGCCTTCTATCAAATCTGCAAGACCTAAAAGAAACCAATGTAGGACTACAAAGTAGAAACATTTCTCCCAATAAAAGACAAAATTTTCCAAACTAGTTCACACACTAGTGAACACAACTTTCACTCTCCATCAAACCAAAAACTACAATCTAGGGGATATCACTAATAGATTCCCATAAACAACAATTCAGATCTGCAAAAGCATAGGATCAACATAGAAGAAATGTGGAGCACAAACCAGAGCTCATTTTGAACATACACACAACTCTTACTTCACCCTTTCTCAAAAGCACTTGACAACACATCATATTAGCACATCTATAACACAATAAAGATAGCTCCATGTACTCACAACATCTCAACATAATCTCAACTATACATGCACAACCTAAAACATCTTGTACTGTGTTGACATCAATGAAAAAATTAATGAAAACACCACCAAACTTACTCATACTTGCAATAATCTCCTCCTTTGTCATTGATGGAAAAAAATGATATGAAAAAACAATCAAAGACACACTCTCCCTTATTTTTCAGATTAGACAACCTACACAAAATTCCAACACACTCAATACTCTCTCCTTTTTCTTTCACTATTTTTCACATGACTCTCTCTCCCCCTTTGACATCAATTCCAAAGACCAAAAGCTCTGATCACTCCCCCTTACGAGCATGCACCCACATATTTCATACTGCAACAATGAAACTTTGTACTCCTCCTACGGAGTAGACCTATTCATTAGTCCAAAAAAATGAAGAATCTATAGATCCACTATACTGATGCACTTCCATGTGCACCTAGTTCAAAGGAGGGCCAATGACCCCCAAATTCTCCCTTAGATACTCAAAAGTATCCTTCAAAAGAGCCTTAGTAAATATATCAATAATATGATCCTTTGTTGACACATACTCCAATCTGACTCTATTCTCCAATACCTTCTCTCTCAAGAAATGATATCTAATAGATATATGTTTTGTCCTTGAATGCATTACCAAATTCTTTGAAATTTTTATAATACTTGTATTATCACAAAAATATAGGGATAGGCTCATCACATATTACTCCTATGTCCTTCAATTTTTGCTTCATCCATAAAACCTATGTGTTGCAAGACGCTACAACAATATACTTATCTTTTTTAGTGGATAAAGATACTAAATCCTATTTCTTGCTTAGCCATGAAACAAATCTTCCTCCAAGAAAGAAAGAACCACCACTTGTACTCTTCTGGTCATCTACACAATGAACCCTATCTACATAAATGTAACCACTTAAAGTGAAATTAGTATCCTTAGGATACCACAGGCCATAATCTAGAGTGCCTTTAAGATATCTTAATATCTTGAACATCATAGATGTAACATTTGCTTCTTTCAGTTTTCATTAAAATATAGCAACCAAACATACTGCATGCATGATATCCAGTCTAGTAGTAGTAAGATACAATAGTCCACCAATCATAGATCTGTACATGCTCTGATCAACTTTAGGATATTCATCATTTTTACTCAGCTTACATCTGATCACCATAGGGGTAATAATTGGTTTGGAGTCATCCATTGCAAACTTCTTCAACAACTCTTTAACATACTTTGACTATGAAATTAATATGCCTTTATTAGTTTGATTCACTTGTAGTCCAAGAAATAAATTCAACTCACCAATCATGGACATTCCAAACTCTTTCTACATCTCCTCTACAAATCTCTTACACATACCTTTATTTCCTCCAAAAACAATGTCATCCACATACATAGCAATTATCAACATTTTGTTTCCTTCAACTTTGAAATAGAGATTACTGTTTGCAGAGCCTTTTCTAAATATTTGTTGTGTCAAATATCTATGCAATCTTGTATACCATGCTCTGGGACCCTATTTGAGTCCATACAATTCCTTTTTCAACTTACAGACTATATTCAGTTTATTTGATAACTGAAATCCCTCTGGTTGTTCCATGTACATCTTTTGTTCCAACTCTCCATTTAGAAATACAGACTTAACATCCATTTGATATACCTTGAAATTTGTATGTGCAAAAAATGTCAAAAACATCCAAATAGCTTCCATTCTTTCCACTGAGGAAAATATCTCCTCAAAGTCAATTCCTTCAACTTGTGAATAATCTTTGCATACAAGTCTCACTTTGTTTCTCACTACTTCACCATTTTCATTTAGCTTATTCCTGAACACCCACTTTGAACCAATAACATTCTTATTTATAGGTCTAGGAACCAATTCCCATATCTAATTCTTCTCTATATGTTGCAACTCTTCTTTCATAGCTCTAAACCAACTCTCATCTTTGCATGCTTCACACAAAGATAAATTTACCTCACCTACTACCATTTTGCTTCTTGTCTTCACACCTTCACTTTTATCTCCAATTATTTATTCTTCTAGATGATTCTTCTTTACATACTTAGGAGTCTTAGGAGTAGGTTCCTAAGATTCTTCTTCTTCAATTTCTTCTTCTTCTTCTTCATTATTTTCTTTTGGTATTGGTCCACAAATAGGCTCATCTAGTTCAACTTCACTTATCTCAACTAGTCTATGCATATCTTCATCAACCTTCACATTTGCATTCTCAACAATCTTCCTTTTACTCTTTTATTGAAGCATCTATATGCTTTGCTACTAGTTGAATATCCAAGGAAAATCCCTTCATCACATCTAGTATCAAACCTCCCAAGATTCTCATCATCCCTTTTAATGTAACATTTTCTTCCAAATAACTTAAAGCACTTCAGAGTAGGAATCTTACTAGTCCACAACTCATAAGGAGTCTTTTTGATGTTACCTCTGATTTGAACTATGTTAAGAATGTAAACAACAGTGTGGATTTCTTCTCTCCATTATACATTAGGTACATTTTCCTCTTTCACAATTGTCCTTGTAGCTTCCTGAATAGTCAGATTCTTCCTCTCAACAACCCCATTCTACTGAGGAGTTCTCTGGTTTACTTCATTCTCTACCATTACCTTAAACACTTTGAATTTATCCAGAGCTTGAGCTTCATCCCTAAGAAAAGTAACCCATGTCATTCTTGAATAATCATCAATAAGGAGCATGAAATACCTATCACCATTTAGACTTCCTATTCTTGTAGGACCATAGAGGTCTGTATGAACTAATTCCAACATTTCAGTAGTTGATTGATCTTTTCCCTTAAAACTGCAACTTGTTTTCTTTCCCAACTGATAAATTTTGCACATAGTATTAGAAGGATTTGTGATTTTAGGCAAGTCCCAGAAAACCTCTCTTGAATTGATCTTGATCAGATTACCAAAGTTTACATGTTCCATCCTTTGGTGCCATAGAAAACTTTCATTCACTTGAGATATAAGGCATTGACCGTCAACACCCTTAAGCTGATAAATGTTTCCATATGTTCTCCTTCTTGCAACAACCATAGTTCTAGACCCTTTTTTGATCTCACAGGTATTGTCCTCAAACACAAGCTTGAATCCTTTTCTACACATTTTTCCAATACTCAAAATATTATAACTTAAGCCCTTAACATAATAGACATCATCAATACCATGTTTTCCATCAAAACTAATAGTTCCTTTACCAAGAATCTTTTCCCCAGAATCATCTCCAAACATGACAATTCCACCATCATAATTTTCAATTTTAGTGAAATTACTTTTTATCTCCGGTCATGTGATTTGAACAACCACTATCTATCACCCAATAGTCTTCATTTTGTCTAGCATGAAATGCAATAACCAGAGTACCTTCCATCTCCTCCTTCTTGTTCTCCATACCACTTTCCCTTGCACATCTTCTAGAGTTAGTAGAAACAAATTTATTCTCCAAGGCTAGAAAAATGCATTCATCATCATTATCCTCAAAATCAAATTCATCATGTCAGAGATCTTAGCATCTTCTCTAACATAATACAATTTCTTGAACTTCTTATCCTTTTTGTCTGTATTATATTTTTTCTTCTTTTGTACAACTCTATTTGGACATTTTGAAGCATAGTGACCAATATTTCCACAACAGAGACATTTAAAAAGAAACATACCTTTGTACTTATCGGTACATTTCTTCAAATTCCTTGTAAATTTTTCTTCCAACTCATCTGAATTATCACTATCCAGATTATCCTCTGTCTTTGTATCTTTAACGGATGATTTTGACTTCTCCTCTTTCTTTCCAAACTTTCTCATCTCAAATGCAGTCAAGGTGCAAAATAGTTGTTCTTTAGTAAACTTATTAGGATCATACAATTCAATAGCTAAAACCTCATCACTGTAACTCTTTGATAGAGTCATCAAAATATTCTCCATCACATATTCATCAGTCAGAGTACCACCTTGATTCTTAACTTCATTTAATGTATTATCAACCCTCTAAAAATAGCCTACAATATCTTCACCTTCTTCCATCTTCAAGTTCTCATATCTATGCTTAGCTATTAGCTTCTTTGACAATTTCACTCTATCATTTCCTTCATAGATATCTTCCAACTTTTTCCAAAATTCATAAGTAGTGCCCAAAGAAATAAATTTTGTTCACCCAGTATTAGATAAAGCACTATAGATTGCATACCTTGCTTTCTCATTTTCCACATAGCCATAAATCTTATCCATCTAGAAGAAGGACCACTTTCCAATAAAACATACTTTGTCTCCAAAGCCTTCCAAGTCTTGTAACCAAGAGAGATTATGTAACCCCTCATCTACAATTTCCAAGCACTATAGTCAGATCCATCAAACATAGGGATCACCAATTTGTGCACCATCAGATCTACCTCAAGTGATTCAGCTCTTCTATGAGAAACCAAAGCTCTTATTGTTGTCACCTAGAAATTTCACCCTATGCACAGAGATTGAAACTGAGCCTTCTAGACCAACATGGGATCATTTCAAGGCTGTGGGTCACCTATAGTTGAAATGAACCTCTGGAGAAGGCCAGCTTCCTTTGGGTATCACCTAAGCTAACGATCTTGTAAAGGTAAAGGGAGAAAGATTCGTACAAAAAATGAAACTAAACTAAATTACTCCTATGGTGATACACCAAGTTTGATGAGAAATCATGAAATGAAGGCAAGATACAAACTCACTAAGAAAACTTAACTGTGATTGATTTACTTACTCACATAACCCTTTCAGTATTATGCATCATTCTTGATAGGTTTGATCTACATACATATCTTAAGGAGGAAGGAACATACTTCACAGCTTTGGGGTATGAATACAGATTGAAAGAAACACTGTTAAAGAAAACTTGCACAATCTAACATACAAAAATGAGAGTAGTATAAGAATTAATACTTGCTTTCCTAGTGAACTCTGTTTTTCATTCTAGATTTTAGTTGAGTTACAAAATATACATTTGTTGACAAAGGATTCACAAAAATCACTAACTCTTCAGAGTGTATTATCCGAACTATATACAAAAAGGCAAAAAATGCCTTATATATAAGACTGTGTCGGCCCCCTTAGGGCTTACAAAATATTAGTCTCAGAAAAAAAAATATATCCTAAGATCTTTTGACTGAATTAAATGTTGCACCCCTGTGTGTCCTTGCTGTGTGTGTCGGTGAAAAACTACTGCCTGGAGAAACCCCTTAGATCTTTTGAAGCTACCGGGTGTATTTACTTTTGGTCCTTGTGTCCACCTACTGAATCCCTCCGTTGAGCGCCTTGAATGCTCTTAAGTCCAGAACAGATACACATTGGTTCTCATTTTGTTGATTCTCTTGGCACTGGTCAAGCTGCCAACGATTCACCCATAGCTCTCCTTGATTGGCTGGGCACACTACACGCAGATTCCCCTCTGGTCAAAAGCTCATTTAGTCAAAATCACATCTCGGCGAGACACTGGAAGTGTCTCACCGATGCGATCATGTCCCTCTGAAGCTATCGACATGACGTGGAAACATCGATGAGAGTCCTTATCGAGCTTCAAAATTCATACTGATGTTGCCTCTATGGTCGCTAAGACAACCAATTGTTGGTGAGATGATTTACCGAAGGAAAAATGTTACCCTGAGAACCCCCTTATCGTTTTGGCAAGAGCTTGTTGATATCATCCCGAATGCATTTCACTCTACCGGGCTCTAGATTTCCTTCGGTAGGACCATTTCAAGTCCGGAAGACTTCATAGCGAGGCTCATTGTCTTGTCAATGCTCCTCCTTTCACTGAGACTACACTGTGTCGGCAAGATCTTTTCGCGACAGCTAGGAGCTCTGCCGATGTCATTTATGTCAGGGAGACATTCTGCTAGTTGGTGAGACTTCTGAGTGAATTTTCCAACTCTTGGCGAGCTCAGCTTGCTTTCGATGAGACATTGGTGTGTCGGTGAGATCTTCCACCGAGCTTCATTTCATTTTGGCGAGACCCTTCGGTGTCGGCATGACCTCTTGTTGAAACCAAAATACTTCAGTGAGCTCCCTCCTATCGGGAAGACGTCTTTCCGACCTCTTTTTTCCTCCTTGGGCTCATTCTGCATTAGAAAGAACTTTTGAATCGCTGATACTTTACAGCGATCCCATCTACCTTCACCGAAGCCAACATCTTCTGCCGATCTTTTGCTTTTCAACTACTGTCAGCATGGCCCCTTGATGTTGTTGAGACCATATACCGAAGGCCCATCTTATGCCGAGCCTTCCTTTGTTTCACTGAGACTTCCTTGATCGTCGAGACATCTTGTAGACTTCCCCTTTGTTTCACGTGTTACACCAAAGATCTTTCCTATTCACCAAGACTCTATTCTGTCGGCCAGACCTCACAGCAACATGACTTCATTGGTGGGACTACTGGCTTTCTTCAGTGTGACCTTCATACTTTGGCAAGACATTATGCGGAATGCAATAACTTATGCCGAGCCCTCTCTATTTCTTTCAGAAAGACCATGGTAAGTTGGGAAGACATCCTGCCGAAGGCACCCACCTAAGCTAAAGAATCCATCCTCTGCCAAGTCATTCACTTATGGGCAAGACATCATGAGTTGAGGAGACTTCTCTCTGACTTAGAATGCTACACCGAAGGCCTTCTTATCAGTGAGACTTTAACGGGTCGCTAAGACCATACCCAAACACTTTGTCCTTCGGCGGGCTCCCTTTCTTGTCACTGAGACACTCACACTTAAGTATGATCTTATTCCAAAGCCTACCTCCTTTGCCGACGCCACTTCAAGAGTGATTGTCGGGGAGACTTCTCTAATCGGTAAGACCTCTTAACGAAGTCTGTTGACATACGCCGAAGGCTATCCTTTCGGCGAGACCCCCCATAGATCAACGTGACATCCTGGTGAAGGCTTCAACCTATGCCGAGAGAATTCCTCTTGGTATGACTCTACTCCTTCGGCAAGACCTCTTGGCGATAACCTCCATCCTACCCGGCGATGAGTTTATTTCTCCTTCGGTTGGGGAGACATCTTCACTTCGGGGAAAACTCTGAGTGAAAACACAACACTGTACTGAAGGCAATCCATGTTGGCAAGATTCCCTTAGTTCGCCAAGACATCACATAGAAACCCCTTCCCTTTGGCGAACTCCTTTTCATTTTGGAGGCTCCACTGGTTGGTGAGACCTTTGCCGATGACACTGTCTATGTCGCCAAGACCTCCCAGTGTCAGCAGGAGCTTAGGGTGATATCTTCAACTATTCGTGAGCCCCCTTCATGTTTTGCTGAGGCCTCCCTTTGATCGGTCAAACCATCTTCATTCGCTGAGACCTTTTGTCGAGCCCTTTGCCTTTTTCCAAGCTCTAATCTTAGTGAGACATTATGAGTCAGGGAGACATCCCGACAAAGTCCCTTAGTCATACCAAGGGGTTCTTTTGTGTCGGCGGGACTCCTGCCGAAGACAACCATATCGAGGTCCCTTCCCTTTCTTTTGGCAAGACCTTCGCCTTCACTAAGACCTCCTAGCGAAGCCCGCATTCTTACGTTGAAAGCATCTCTCCATCTAAGGCTCTTCATATGTCGGTGAGACATTAGGAGTTGGGGAGACCTTACCCCAACTTGAAAGCTACACTGAAGGTTCACTATTGTCGGCGAGACATTATCAGTCACTGAGACTATATGCCAAAAGAGATCTCATGCCGATAGGATCCTTGGTTTGAAGCACTCGGACTTAATGGAAACCCTGCTAGTCAGCGAGACCTCTGAAATGTCCTGCCGACCTTCTCCTTAGATGATTTTCATGCCAAATCTCCATAGAGCAGTTTCTCCCACTAATTTCCCTATGAAATAGCAATAGATGTAGAGTTTTTTCCCTTGTGTGAATGTTCCATTTCCCTCTGAAGATCTAACATATGATTATCTTGTCTGATTTAAACTGTAGGTGAAATATAGGCAACAATTCTGGCGACCTTTGCGGGATGTTTTCCTGCTAAATATGAGAACTAGTGACTAGGCTTATCCATTGGGCATGGAGTCATTAGAAGGCTTAGAAAACAAACAAAATATCAATCTTGCACATGGCCTCAACTCCCTGAGATCCATGGGTCATAACAGGTTGCCAAAAAACAAAATAGGTGAAAGAGAGAGAGAAAAGACTGTGCCATCACAACACCTAGGAAAGAGAAAATAAGTAACCTGAAGCACAGAAGCACTTATTGAAAACATAACCCTATACTAATATGTACAATAGAGGAAATCCATCAGACTTGAAAACAGGGTTTAAGGTGTATCCCATTGACTGGGATAGGAAGTACTTCCCCATCTATTGTAACCAGTTGATAAGCGTTGTGCTCCTTACAGTCTCTAATAAGGAATGGGCCTGTCCACAAGTTGTCAAACTTGGTGTGATGGTCTGGCCTACTTTTCAGAACATCCCATTTGAGCACGAGGTCTCCCACCGTAATTTTTTTTTCTATAGCCCTCCTGTCAAATGTTTTCTTTGTTTGGAGCTAATGACACTCCAAACTTTTCATTGATTTGTCCCTTGATTCTTCGAGCTCCATGAGCTCCGCATACCTTATAGACATTGGGTCCTGTTCCTCAGCCATCTCCAACTGGTGAACAATGTCAAGAGTTGGAAGCTCCACAAATAGGGGTAATCTTGCCTCTTTGCCATAGACCAACATATATGGTGAGTTACCAACAGACCTCTTAGGGGTCACTCTATCTGCCCAAAGTGCATTCTTTAAACTGATGTTCCAGGCCCTTGGATTATCCTCTATGGTTCTTTTAATGATCCTAATGAGATTCTTATTCATGCTTTTAGCTAAACCATTACCTTGGGGGTAATAATTTGAGGATGTATTCAAATGAATGCCATGTTTAATGGCCCAATCAGTTACTCTTAGACCCGTGAATGCAAGAGCATTGTCAGATATGATGGAGTCAGGAACTCCAAATCTGGTGACTATATCCTCATAGAAGCTCAAAACTGAAGACTCTTTTGCTTCTTCCAAAGCTACTACTTCTATCCACCTTGTGAAATAGTCTGTAGCTATGAGCACCCACTTGTGACCAGTACTAGAAGGTGGATTTATTGGTCCAACGAAATCAATGCCCCATCTCATGAAAGGCTGCTCCACCTGAATTGGATGTAGAGGCATAGCAGGCAGTCTTTCCTTTCCTAAAAATAGAGCACATTTGATACACTTTCTTGACCAGGAATATGCATCTTTGAACAAGCTGGGCCAGTAGTAAGTAGCTCTCATGATTTTCTAGGCAGTAGTTTTGGGAGCAAAATGACCTCCTGCAGCTCCATCATGAAACTCACGAAGTACTTTTTCAATTTGATCATTGTGAATGCATCTTAATAGGACACCATTCAGATCTTTTTTGAAAAGAACATTGTTTACTTGTACATACGGTATGGACTGTAGTCTGAAGTATCTCCTTTTGGCTCTGTTCAAACCTGGTGGACATGTGCCAGTTTGTAAAAATTGGATCATATCTTGAACCCAATTAGTTATCCCCATAGGCACATTATCTCGAGCATCCTGAAACTCATTTGTATTAGCAAGGATAACATCCTTTTCTAGTTCACTTTCACTGCTTGACCCAGTAGCAAGTTGTTCATAGAGACCCTTGCCTCTAATCAATTTGGTGATCTTAATATCTACATCATACTCCATGACCCTAGTGACCCACCCTGCTCTTTTTTCATTGAGATCTTTATTCAATAAAAATTCCTTCACACTTGAGTGTGCCACCATGACATGAATTTTATTATGAGAGATCAAAGGCTTGAATTTCTTTAGGCTTCTGATCATAGAAAGAACATGCCTCTCTACAAAGGAGTATTTATGTTCATAATCAACCAAACCTTGACTGAAAAAGGCTATTGGTTGTCCTAAATTCTCTTCATTTTTTTGAACCAATATTGCAAAAATGTTACTTGTGCTACCATAAGCATACAAATAAAACTATTTAGAAAATTTGGGATTTACCAGCGTAGGAGCTACTGCTAAGGCCTCCTTGACCTTTTCAAAACTATTCTTGGCATCATTTGTCCAATTGAAAACTACATTTTTCTTTAACATTGTTGTTAAAGGTTGTAACAGGTTTTCAACATCAGGGATGAATCTTCTTAGAAAGTTGATATGGCCAAGAAAGCTCTGTAGACCCTTCTTGTGATTAGGTAGCAGCAACTCAAGTATGGCTTTGACTCTCTCAGGATCAATAGTAATTCCTTGCTTTGACACTATGTATCCTAATAATTTCCCTTCATGAACAACAAAGATACTCTTTTTTGGATTGAGAGAGATCCCAAACTCTCTGCATTTTTCAAAAACTTGCCTAAGATGTGACACATGTTCATCAGCATTCTTGGAATAAACTATAATATCATCTAGGTAAATTAGTATAATCTTGTTGATTAAAATTTGAAATGCCATGTCCATGGCCCTCTAAATGTGGCACCAGCATTGGACAAACCAAAAGGCATCCTTTTGTATGCCATAGTGCCCCATTTAGTTGTGAAAGCAGTTTTAAACTGATCTTCTTCTTTAACCAGCACCTGATTATACCCTAAAAAACCATCTAATAAGGAAAATCTTTCAGAACTAGCAACCTCTTGTAAGATTCATTCCATGGAGGGAAATGGGTAGTGGTCTTTCAAAGATGCTCGGTTAAGATCCCTAAAGTCTACACAAAGTCTTATTTCACCACTTTTCTTCCTAACCGGTACAAGGTTAGAAACCCATGAAGTGTGTTTGATAGGAAAGACAATACCCCCTTCTACTAGTTTAGTCAGCTCTTTAATCATTAGGGGCTCAAGTTTAGGATTCAAGGGCCTTTGTTTCTATCTTATTGGCTTGGCATCAGGCTCTAACTCAATTATGTGCTGAGCAATATGGGGACAAAACCCTTTCAAATCCGAATATTCCCAAGCAAAGACATCATAAAATTCTTGACATAAAGCAACAAAAGCTTGTTTATCTTCATGTGAACAAATTTTTCCTATCTTAAGAAGTTTACCTTTGAAAATCTCCAGCTCTTCATAATGTTCTTCTTTGATTTGCAAGCCAGCTTTACCCTTTTTAAGCTGATCATCAGTACTGAAAATCAACTCTAATGTAACAAGGCCTTTCGGTAATTTATTTGTCTTTAGCTATATGACTTGATCACCATACTGCTGCTTGAGTTTTGTTTGATTCATCATGGAGAACTGATCTTCTTCGAGCAAGAAAGAAAGGATCTGCTCATCACTGTCAAAAACTTGCCAGTGAATGTTGTTGTCAGGAATTGATGGTCTGACTACAACCTTCACATACTACTGCACCTTCTCTTTTCTGATGTCATTTGAAATATCAAACTATGCTCCAATGGCTGCAAGCCTATCAACATGCTTGTTCTGATTTCTTGGAATAGACACTAAGTTAAAGGAATCAAAAACTTCAAGCATGTCCCACACTCTATTTCTATAAGACTTTAATGTGTCATTTTTGGCAACATTCAGGCCCCTTACTTGATTAACAATTAATTCACTATCTCCATAGACTTTCAAGCTAGTTATTCCTCTGTTCCTTTCCCATCCTAGACCTTGAACAAGGCCCTCATACTCAACACCGTTATTAGAGCATACAAAATTGAAACGAAATATAGAGTAGTACCTATCACCTTGTGGATAAATCAACATCACACCTCCTCCTACTCCATTCTTACTTCTGGAGCCATCGAAAACATCTCCCAAAGTTCACTTAGTGGTTGCAACAATTGATCTACATCTTTCTCTAGGTTTGGAATCTTTGTGTCAGATTCAAGAATGACATAGTTGCCCATACCAGTATTTTGAATGAGGTCCTCAAGATTTTCCAATACATTTTCAACTGCCCATTCATGCAGCAGCACTTGAGGAACAAATTCTAATTGGAGTTCTTGAGTAGCAGCTAGTTCATTGTTAGAAAGAATGACACAATTGGTGTCTGCAGCAGTAGGAACAACCTTAAAGGGACTTGGGTTATATGGCTCAATGTGATCCTTAGCTAATATTTCAGATTTAATGGTAACCTTGGTTCCATATCTTGTTCTAAATAACATATGTGACCAATCAGATGATACATAATCACCTATCTTGGCTGTAAAGTCTCTAGATAAACACAAGGAAAAGAAAGGTGGAAGGTCTATGACATATATGTCTTGAGGAACTAAAAAATTTGGACAAGCATGGAGGGTGAGATTTAAATCCTTGATAATACCTAAAGTATTAACCGAAGTACCATCCAATTGGATCACTCCCTTCTCTAAAGGCTGGTATTTTAGTCCAAGTTTGTCAGCAATCTATTTTGGCATCATGGAGCTACTAGCTCCACTATCTACCATACAATTATGAACTAACTTATCACCAATAATCACTGACACGTAGAAAGGAGGTGGTTTAACTTTTTTTTCAGTCTCTATGCAAGGCTGCTGATCATTTCCTTGGGAATTATTTGTTAACACAGCTCTAACCTGACCTATTGGGGGCTCGGATTCATCAGACATTTTCAAACTTGATAGGGCCGACTATAATATATCCTTTTGACTTGGGATGGATAATGAGTCCCACATGGACATTATAACATTCATTTTTTTCATACTATCAAGGATATTATAAGGTACAATTGGATTTACTTTAGGATGTACCTTTATACCAGCATGATCAGCTTGTGGGTGTGATTGCTCCTTGTCT
The DNA here is from genome assembly GCA_007258455.2 of Sequoia sempervirens. Taxonomy (NCBI): domain Eukaryota; kingdom Viridiplantae; phylum Streptophyta; class Pinopsida; order Cupressales; family Cupressaceae; genus Sequoia; species Sequoia sempervirens. The sequence continues at coordinate 118,085,451 of VDFB02281492.1, forward strand.
GAGAGTTGCTGATTTCTTTTCCAAACAGGAGCCGCTCGAGATGTAGATGGTTCTGCAGTGGCTTCCTTTCCTTTTTCAGCCACTTGACTAAGCTCAAAAGCTCTCTTCTTTACCCTGGTGTTAGCTGCAACTGGAGAACTATCTTCATTCAACCCACAGAATTCTTAACCTTGCCAGTTAAGCAGGGTTGTATCATTGTTGAATTGGTCCTGGTGTTGTGAAGATGCATCATTGCATTCGCTTTGCTGCGAACTTGAAGCATTCTATACCATAAGTGCCTGATTGATTAGTCCTTTTGAGCAAGTGGCCTAATTATAAGGTTAGTTACAAGGATAACACCACTCATAGTCTGCTGCTAAGTTATTTTGGGTTGGAACCAGCTCCTTGGTCGCACTAACAGGGGCTGGAGCATAGGCCTGAAAAGGCCTTGTGTTCACATTCTATCTTGGGCCCTGATAATTTCCCTAATACTGTTGTCTATTCCCTTGGAATTGCTACTGTTGGCCTTGGAAGGGCTGACCTGAGGCCTGACTCTACTGTTGATAAGGCCTAGAATAGGTCTGTTACTTTTCCAAGTTCACCAACTTGTTACCAAAAGTCTGTAAAAGACTTTTGATCTCTTGTAACTCCTGTGATGAGCCTGAAGCAACACTTTCTTGCCTATCAATGGCTAGAACGGCAGCTAGTAGCATTGGTATAGTTGGTAGAAGTGTGAAAGGAGGTATTTGCAAAGGAATGTTTGCATGAATTTTTGGAAATATTGGCATTGGTGGCCTAGGAGCAAGGTTACCAGCTTGTATTAAGCTATTTTAAGCTCTGATAGCTATTTCAAAGGCATCTAGTAGAGAAACTCCTCCCATTGACTATATCATGACAGCTATATCACTGTTCAGAGCCCTCAAAAAGTATAAAATTGTGTATTCTGGAGGTGGCCTCACCGTTGTAGGGATTCTATCCTAGGTTCTCTGAAATCTAAAGTTGAAGTCATTCATCTGCTCTTGTGGAGCCCTCTTAATTGTAGTCAATTGTTCCAATAGAGATAAGTTGTCAGATCTGTCTTGAAATTGCTTATACAACTTGTCTCCAAATTTTTCCCATGTTGCAATTGAACTAACTGGTAGGCTCCTATACCATTGCATAGATCTTCCTTTCAATAAAGCAGCTAATAATATTACTGCAACATCCTCTTGGGTTATGTGATGGACTCCACATAACGAAGCCACATCTCTCATATGTTCAATGGGAGTAGTTTGATCCTCCCCTATAAAAATTGGCACACTCTTCAAGGCTGCCATCGGGATGTCATTGTGCTATGCCAAATTTAAGGGGCTGCCATCGGGATGTCGTTGTGCTGTGCCAAATTTAAGGGGCTGCCTCTATTGAAAGTGACAAAGGGTTGATTCCTTGGAGCGGCCATTGGAGGTAGCTGAATTGGATTTACTTGTATAGCAAAATGAGATCCCACTGATGGAGGAGTAGACTGGGTTCTTCTAGAATAGATAACTGTTGTTCCTCTTTTTTTTGTTGCTCTACCTTTTCTTCTTGGTGGTGACAATTGCAAATATTCGAAGGGACCTGAGCTACCTCTTGTCTGAAATTTTCTCATAAACTGTAGAAGGCGTTGATTTCTGGAGTTCTTTCCTCTTTATGGAGTCGCAAAGTATGCCAAAGGACCTCTATAAAAGTATGGAATTCACTGGTTGCATACCAAACTAGCAGTTCATTCTAATTTTTGTCCCACTGGGCGTGCCAGAAACTGTTGTCACCTAGAAATTGCACCCTATGCACAAAGATTGAAACTGAGCTTTCTAGAGCAACATGGGATCATTTCAAGGTTGTGGGTCACCTATAGTTGAAATGAACCTTTGGAGAAGGCCGAATTCCTTTAGGTATCACCTAAGCTAATGATCTTGTAAAGGTAAAGGGAGAAAGATTCGTACAAAAAATGAAACTAAATTGAATTATTCCTATGGTGATACACCAAGTTTGATGAGAAATCATGTAATGAAGGCAAGATACAAACTCACTGAGAAAACTTAACTATGATTGATTTACTTACTCACATAGCCCTTTCAGTCTTATGCATCATTCTTCATAGGTTTGATCTACATACATATCTTAAGGAGGAAGGAACAAACTTCACAGCTTTGGGGTATGAATACAGATTAAAAGAAACACTGTTAAAGAAAACTTGCACAAGCTAACATACAGAAATGAGAGTAGTATAAGAATTAATACTTGCTTTCCTGGTGAACTCTATTTTTCATTCTAGATTTTAGTTGAGTTACAAAATATACATTTGTTGAGAAAGGATTGACAAAAAACACTAACTCTTCAGAGTGTATTATCCGAACTATCTACAAAAAGGAAAAAATGCCTTATATATCAGACTATGTCGGCCCCCTTAGGGCTTACAAAATATCAGTCTTAGAAAAAAAAATCTATCCTAAGATCTTTTCACTGAATTAAATGATGTACCCCTGTGTGTCCTTGCTGTGTGTGTTGGTGAAAAAATATTGTCTGGAGAAACCCCTTAGATCTTTTGAAGCTACTGGGTGTATTTACTTTTGGTCCTTGTGTCCACCTACTGAATCCCCCCATTGAGCGCCTTGAATGCTCTTAAGTCTAGAACAAATACACGTTGGTTCTCATTCTTGTGATTCTCTTTGCACTGGTCAAGTTGCCAACGATTCACCTGTAGCTCTCCTTGATTGGCTGGGCACACTACACGCAGATTCCCCTATGGTCAAAAGCCCGTTTAGTCAAAATTGCATCTCGGCAAGAAACTAGAAGTGTCTCACTGATGCGATCATGTCCCTCTGAAGCTATCAGAATGATGTGGAAACATCGATGAGAGTCCTTATCGAGCTTCAAAATTTATACTGATGTTGCCTCTGTGGCCGCCAAGACAGCCAATTGTCGGTGAGACGATTTACTGAAGGAAAAACGTTACCCCGAGAACCCCCTTATCATTTCGGCAAGAGCTTGTTGATATCACCTTGAATGCATTTCACTCTACCGGGCTCCAGATTTCCTTCAGCGGGACCATTTCAAGTCGGGAAGACTTCATAGCGAGGCTCATTGTCTTGCTGATGCTCCTCCTTTCGCTGAGACTACACTGTGTTGACAAGATCTTTTTGTGACGGCTGGGAGCTCTGCCAATGTCATTTATGTCAGGGAGACATTCTGCTAGTCGGTGAGACTTCTGAGCGAATTTTCAAACTCTTGGTGAGCTCAGCTTGCTTTCGATGAGACATTGGTGTGTCGATGAGATCTTCCACGGAGCTTCATTTCATTTTGGCGAGACCCTTCGGTGTCGACGTGACCTCTTGTCAAAACCAAAATACTTTAGTGAGCTCCCTCCTGTCGGGAAGATGTCTTGTCGACCTCTTTTTTCCTCCTTGGGCTCCTTCTGCATCGGCAAGACCTTTTGCACTGCTGAGACTTTACGGCGATCCCACCTACCTTCGTTGAAACCAACATCTTATGCTGATCTTTTGCTTTTCAACTACTATCAGCATGACCCGTTGATGTCGCTGAGACCATATATCGAAGGCCCATCTGATGCCGAGCCTTCCTTTGTTTCACTAAGACTTCCTTGATCGCCGAGACATCTTGTAGACTTCCCCTTTGTTTCACGTGTTACACCAAAGATCTTTCCCGTTCGCCAAGACTCTATTCCGTCGGCCAGACCTCACATTGAGATGACTTCATTGGCAAGACCACTGGATTTCTTTGGTGTGACCTTCATACTTCAGCAATACATTACACCAAATGCAATAACTAATGCCGAGCCCTCTCTATTTCTTTCGGCAAGACCATGGTAAGTCGGGGAGACATCCTGCCAAAGACACCCACCTAAGCCAAAGAATCCATCATCTGCCAAGTTGTTCACTTATCGGCAAGACATCATGAGTTGGGGAGACTTCTCTCTGACTTAGAATGCTACACCGAAGGCCTTCTTATCGGTGAGACTTTAATGGGTCACTGAGACTATACCCGAATGCTTTGTCCTTCAGCGGGCTCCCTTTCCTGTCACTGAGACACTCATACTTCGGTATGACCTTATTCCGAAGCCTGCCTCCTTTGCTGACGCCACTTCAAGAGTGATTGTCAGGGAGACTTCTCTAATCGGTAAGACCTCTTAATAAAATCTGTTGACATACGCCAAAGGCTATCCTTTCGGTGAGACCCCCCATAGATCGGCGTGACATTCTGGTGAAGGCTTCAACCTATGCCGAGATAATTCTTCTTGGTATGACTCTACTCCTTTGGCAAGACCTCTTGGCAATAACCTCCATCCTGCCCGGCGATGCGTTTATTTCTCCTTCGGTCAGGGAGACATCTTCACTTCGGGGAAAACTCAGGGAAAAAACACAACACTATACCGAAGGCAATCCATGTCAACAAGATCCCCTCAGTTTTCCAAGACATCATGTAGAAACCCCTTCCCTTTGGTGAACTCGTTTTCATTTTGGAGACTCCACTGGTCGATGAGACCTTTGCCGATGACACTGTCTATGTTACCAAGACCTCCCGGTGTCGGTAGGAGCTCAGGGTGATATCTTCAACTATTGGCGAGCCCCCTTCATGTTTTGCTGAGGCCTCCCTTTGATCAGCCAGACCATCTCCGTTCACCGAGACCTTTTGTCGAGCCCTTCACCTTTTCCCGAGCTCTAATCTCGGTGAGACATTACGAGTCGGGGAGACATCCCGATGAAGTCCTTTAGTCATACCGAGGGGTTCTTTTGTGTCAGTGGGACTCCTGCCAAAGACAACCATATCGAGGTCCCTTCCCTTTCTTTTGGCAAGACCTTTGCCTTTGCTAAGACCTAACGAAGCCCGCCTTATTACATCGAAAGCATCTCTCCATCTGAGGCTCCTCATACGTTGGTGAGACATTAGGAGTTGGGGAGACCTTACCCTGACTTGAAAGCTACACTGAAGGTTCACTGTTGTTGGTGAGACATTATCAGTCTTTGAGACTATATGCTGAAAGAGATCTCATGCTGATAGGATCCCTGGTTTGAAGCAACAGATGTAGAGTCTTTGCCCTCGTGTGAATGTTCCATTTCCCTCTTAAGATCTAACATATGATTATCTTTCCTGATTTAAACTGTAGGTGAAATATAGGCAACACTTATACTAATTGTTGAAAGGCACAAGACAACTAAGAGGGGGGGTGAATCAGTTATCAACAAACTCAATCTCAAATCCCAGTCACTTATCAACTTCACAACCACTTTAATCTATTATTAAGTAGAAAAATGAAATGTAGATAACAGAAAGCAATATCAACACAAAAGACACTAGATTTACATGGAAAACCCAATAAGGGAAAAACCAAAATGAGGATTAACTCACAATATAAGGTAATTCCAAAACTGAATACAAAGAGTCTCACTGCCAAGGGCTCATTGCCCAAAATACAAGGCTCACTGCCTATAGAAAGGACTCAATGTCCAACAAGGAGGCTTAGTGCCTACAAATACAAAGGTTGACAAAAAAATCCTCCACAACAAGTTACACACATCTGTTTACTTGGTCAAAAGATTGCAGAAACCATCAACTCATTGCTTTCAAGAATTTGGCACATTAGAGTACTGTTGCCTTAACTCTACTTCACAAGCTTGTGGCTCATCTAATTGATGCAATTCATAACAACTCAACTTGTATTTATACCATCTTCAACCTTAGAAACTTTCTCCAAGGTTGGCTTCACATGCTTCATTTTACAAATTCAAATTAGGTCGAAAACTCAACATTCTTGCAGTGGAATAAAATGAGAACAAACCAAATCAATACTTAACCAATACCCAAAAATAATGTCTCAGATAAATCACACACTTCCTCAATTGATACTTAATCCTTCACATGAAGTGTAAACAGTAGGTCGACCAAACCTAATGAAAACAAAAATAAAATTTGAAGTACACACTTACGCAATGAGAAGATAACATGTTGACCACATAACATGCTTCATCATGCACAAGAACATATCTCAAATACCTTTAGATTCATCCTTTGCAAGTGCAACAATATTCATACACAAAAAAATTCCCAGTAGTCCATCTAGACTACACAGACATACACAACAACTTCAAAACTCAATTTTCGTAGCACCAAACCATGAAAACCTTTTCCACAATATAGATAACATCATTAAAAGCCTTCTATCAAATCTGCAAGACCTGAAAAAAACTAGTGGAGGACTGGGGAGGAGAAACATTTCTCTTAGTCAAAGACAAACAACTCTGCCAAACCCGTTCACACATCGATGAACACAACTTTCACTCTTCATCAAACCATAAACTATAATCCAAGAGATATCATCAAAAGATGCCCATAAACAACACTTTAGGTCCACACAAGCATAGGATCAACACAAAAGAAATTTGGAGCACAAGTCGGAGCTTATTCTGAACATACACACAACTCTTACTTCACTCTTTCTCAAAAGCACTTGGTAAAACAACGATTCAACACACCTACAACACCATAAAGATAGATCCATGTATGCACATCTCAAAAAAATCTTAGCAATACATGCACAACCTACAACATCCTATATTGTGTTGACATCAATGACAACATTAATGGAAACAACACCAAACTTACTCATACTTGCAACAGTCTTACAATAGTATTGCAAATAGGACACCAAGTTGTAAAGCTCATACAAGTTTTACAACCCCAGTGTGCAAACCCTAGAATGAAATATAATTTTTAGATTCTAAGTAGTGCAAATTACTAATTAAAGAATGCAATAAGTTGAAAATGAAATGTTTTGATGCAATTTTGAACTTTTAACAATGCACTAAAATGAATCAATGTAAGCTGAATTTGCAATGAAATTGATGAAACACCAAATTGGGAAATTGAAACAGATAGATAATGGCAACAAATACAAGCTAAAAACTAAGATTTTAATGTCCCGAAAATACAAATTTGTAGCTAATAGGGACTCATTCACCAGTAAGGGTGAATGGGTCTTGGTTAGGTCTTTCTAGGATCTTTTTGTGGATTTCAGAGTCAAATTTTAATATCTTTTTAGATGTTAAAAGCTTCAGGTCAGACCTGATCAAGGACCTATTCACCAGTAAGGGAAAATGGGTCTTGGTTAAGTATTTTTAAACTATTTTTTAATGGTTTACAATATTTTAGATATATCTTTCAGTTCCAGGTTCTAGACAGTGAAATGCAACTTCAAATTTTCTAGAAATTCAATGCAAAAATGTAATATAAAGATGAAATGCAAGACCTAGATTGAAATGCAATTTTGTTTTGATTTTCAAATGCAATTTAGAATGAAATCTAAATGAGATACAAAATTACTAATTTCTTTTTGTAATTTTTAGATTTAAGAAGTGCAAAACAATGCAAGTCTAAACCCTATATGGTATGCAAGATTTAAATGCAAAAGAAGAAATACTCATTCAATGCAAATCTAAATGAAATGAATGCAATATTTTAATTTAAAGTGCAGTGGAAGACTCAAAAATTCTGAAAAGTGCAATGTTGAATGAGTTGGGTTCACCAAAAATGGTTTACTAGAAAATATGGTCTACCAAAATGTGTGGTGCAAAATGATAGACCACTAATTTTTTCAAGCCTCAAATCAATTCAATTATGTAAAATAAGAAGCTAATAACAACTAAAAATGTAATCTAATTGTTATAGCAACTATGGAGGATTTTTTTAGAGTATAAAAAGTTTTGTATCTAGCAAGAAAGTTGTTGCTTTTGAGCAATGGAGTCATTTTCCTTCAGGGGCCAATGGGTCATTTTAGGGTTTTAGAAAATTGATTTTAGGATCATGTACCTTGATTTATACACTCTTGAAATCCCAGTTATCAAGTTCTAGAATCTTGTAGTTAATTATGTAGATATTTTTCCATGATCTTGCACTTTGAATGACAACTTTAGCAACTTTGCAACTTTGACAATTTTTCTCCAAATCTTGCTCAACTTGATCTTCAACCTGTAAATATGCAATAGCACACTCAAGGGCAAGAAAAATTGTTGATTTATTAGTGAATGGGGGTTTTCCACAGTTAAACTCCTTGTAGGTAGTTAAACCAAATGATAAAAATGAATGAAATAAAGCATGAAAATGCAATAATTTAATGTCACCTTGGATTATGTCTTGTGAAAAAAAATTGCAAACAATCATGGAGTGGCCATGAAGAATGTAGATATTGGATGTAGGATGATTCTTGTAAATGGATCCTCAATGCAACATTAACTTCTTATCTCAACACACATGAATGCATTAAACCCTTGACATGATGATAAGACCTTGAATTGCTACAATAAATACTTGAAATCTTCCTTGAAATGCCTTATGAATGCTCTTGAAGTGCTTTAATTTTCTTTCTTTTGATCTCATGAAGTCACACAAAATTGCTAGCTTGTTGGGATGAAACTATGTGAATTAACAGCTTATACTAAATTAGGAGATTAACCCCGAAATTCAAAGAACTAAGGAAAAAACCAGATTTGGAGAGAAACATAATTAAATTCCTAGTAGAATGAAATTCAAAAATTAGGGTCTCATTAATGGAGGACCCATTCGTTGCTAAAGGGGAATGGGTCTTGACTAAGTTTCTAGGACTGAGCTTTAGGGAGCTAAAAGAAAGCCAAAAACCCATTCCAGATCAACTAAGAAATGGGGGTCCTATTAAGGGAGGACCCATTCACCATCAAGGGAGAATGGGTCCTGGCTCAACTTACCAAGACCAAATTTTTCCCAATGAAATAATGTGATATTTAAGTTATAATTATCAAGAAAGATCCTAGAGAGGCGTCAAAATTAAGGCCTAAAAGAGGGGTTAATAACTCCACTTAACCACAATTAATTAGGACCAACTAGATAAATGTGAAAGTGCCTTAAAACACTTTACAATGCTTAAACAAGGTACACATTATGCATATTTTCATTTAGAAAGGGTCCCAATAGGCTTAATTAAGCAAATAAGTCCAAGAAAAGTGTTAAAGTGTGTTACAACACTTCTAAAAACCTTTGCAAAGGATCAATTAAGGCATATTTTAGTCAAATAAGGGTCTTAGAATAGTGTGAATGTGTACAAGACATTACAACACCACTCCAAGACACCATTAGTTGAAATTTAATGTTAATTATCAAATCAAGCAAGGAAAAGGATACTTTTTCCATTACTACAATTTATATATATATATATGTATATATATATATATATCATAAGCCACCAATGTAAGTATACATTTGATATATATGTATATAGATAAATGAGTACAGGCAAGATAGTATTTGCATATAATAAACACAATATATCAAATGTATGCATATATATATATATATGTGTATGAAAGTATATACCTCGATGTACACGTATATGTAGGTATATCTATATCGATGCATCCATATGAGTTTGTCCATGTGCCAATGTACATGTGTATTGATATGCATATACATATGGATACATGTATATACCATACATATATATATGTTTACATTCTATTCACATAATAGTCATTCACAATTACCATCATATTGATAAGTGTTTGCATGTGGTACTCCTATACATGTGCATATACATGTCGTTAGATTCCATTGACATGTATGTGCATAAATATATGCATACTCAATGTACGTCTCACTTATCCATATAATTGTAATAGTACAAGAAAGATATCAAAAGCTCAAACAGATAAACATCACCCAATAATGCATGCATTAGTAAACAAAACTCTTCTAATGAAGACATATCAACTATGGATGACTTACCAACTTCCCAAAAAATGACTCAACTCAATCATTCTAACATGGTCTGTGTATGCTCAGATAGTTTACTTTTATCGATTACCCAACCCAGATCTTCTTCTGAGTGATACTTCCCCTCCTCCTGGAGGAATGGACCATATACCTACATCCACTAACACATGCACACAATAGTCAATTGTTCACAACATATACAATATAAGTTAAACATATCCAAAGTTAGAATAATAATCTAATAATCACCCATTCACATATATGCAATATTTTTCCATGAAATAACATCAACTGAGATAACATCAAATAAGATAACATTCACATTGATAACAAGGTACAAGCACAATTTATTCATCTCTAGAATTCACATTACATTCACATTTACCCTATGTAATAATAGTAAATAGTAATTACACAATTATGGTGTAAGAGTAAAGTTGGGTTGTACCACTATTAGGTTATTTCTCCCATGACCCTTTAAACTCAACTTCATAAGTCAACTCTCTAGAAGGTGAGGAAGATAAAGGTCTTCCAACATATATATAATTTAATCGTGTTGCAATGTCATACTAAATGACATTCCACATAATTACATTGATCACTTCCCCAATGATGCAGAGTGAGTAGGGAAGAACAACTAAACTTAGACGGAAAAGACTCTTACTTGGTGCTTCTCTCAAATACTCTTATAAGGGTTCTTCCAAAACACTATTCCTTCAAGGAAAAGACCCAACACACCTAGGGTTCTTGTACCCAGACACCCAATAGGGATTTTAACCACTTAGGACATGTCAAATATGACTAAACCAAACCATAGAACTCTAATTTGCAGTTAGGAAACTCCATTTTTCCATCACTCTAACCACTAGGCCTCTTTACCCCTATAAGGCTTGTAGCCCT